>OY757935.1:24010677-24050677 GCA_963585895.1 Sepioteuthis lessoniana
GGCCATAAGAGTGGAGGTCAATATGTTGCAGTTCTGTTCGGTCTCCAACTCCCTCTCACACACAACCCTTTCAATAAAGTGAGAGGTATATCTTTCTAAAAGACTGTTCGCTCGTCTTTATTGTATCGTTGTTATGATTCTGCATGCATATGTGTTTGTATAGTTGTTCATGGCTATACAACAAGTGTACAACTACTGTTCTACAAGGATGGATTGGGTATTAAATAACCGACGAAAGTTGATATGCCATTGAAGAAAGAAACCGAAAGAAATTCTAATGGCAACTACAATAAAACTGCCGACGCTTTTATGCACGGGTTTTATGAACTATGGCAACGGTAAACGCGTTGATGACTGGTGTGTAATTGATATAAACGCAACTAGAAAGAGATTGTTATAGATAAAGAAGAAAAGAGGCAACTTTTTGCAACGATATTTTAAAAAATCCTTTTTAACAAGAACCTAGAATACGTCACAACTGTAAATAATGGAAAAAAATGTCTTTTCAGTGAAGAAGATCTGATTATAAAAGAGTTTAGTGAATCCAATTATTGATACGATCTTCATTAGAGTCCATTGTCCGGATAAACTGCTTTGAGGAATATTTTATCATTTGGTGCCAAAGTATTTTCTATAGAGGTGTGAATTTGCAATAGCACACACAAAGAGTAGTGGGTTGTATTTCTTGTTGAATTATGCTGAATAATCAGGGCCTTTGATGAGTGGGATGCGTCAGTCCAGGACCTAGAAAGCCGACAAATCGGGGCAGGTGAATTTCTGTGAATTTCATTGGTTGGTTATGATTTGCATATTAGACAATTTTTTGCATATTAGACAAAGCATTTTTGTGGTTTTACCTAGCCCCTCCACCACAGGAAGGTCAATTTTTAAGCGTGATACAGCTGGTTTTGAATTTAGAGCTTTCCTTTTCCTGAACTGGTTGCCTTACAAAGAAAGAAAGAAAGAAAGAAAGAACGAGAGAGAGAGAGAAAGAAAGAAGATTAAGAAAGATTGATGGAAATAGAGACCATAAAGAAAGAAAGAAAGAAAGAAAGAAAGAAAGAAAGAAAGAAAGAAAGAAGAGTGAGAAAGATACATGGAAATAGAGACCAAGAAGAAAGAAAGAAAGAAAGAAAGAAAGAAAGAAAGAGAGAGAGAAAGAAAGAAGAGTGAGAAAGATTGATGGAAATAGAGACCATAAAGAAAGAAAGAAAGAAAGAAAGAAAGAAAGAAAGAAAGAAAGAAGCCACATGAGGAATATAAAAGAAAAATAGACATAAGCGAACGTCTGAGAAGGAAAAAAAGAAAGAAACGAAACGAACATAAAATAACATAATATAAAGAAAAACGCCTGGTTTGCTCATGATTAAGGGAGAACCGATATTTCAAGCTTTTCCTAAGGGCATTAGGGCGAAGTGAAACAAATACAGCCTCGTTCAGAATTTATATTCTCGTTCCCAATTCCATTTCTTTCGACGATAACCGTCACATTATGCACACCTCAGGACAATACCTCGTGAAATGGGCATCATTTTAAAAAATGTATTCAATGAATGCGAGTTCTAGTACTGAATGAGGCTGTTTGCAATTCATTTCGTGCCAATGCCCATGAATATTTCTCTTTTCCCCATCCTCAGCCTAGGACAAAATAGTTGAGCAGACTAGGAAACCAGTCATGGTTAACAATACTGAAACAGTCTACCCCCGTGAATTAAATAAAGTTCGAGGTTCTGTGTAGGCTCATGAGTTCGACATGAAACACCTGATGAAGGCCGAATGACATATCGGACGAAATGTTGTGAATATAATAATAAAGATGAGGTCAATAGTCCGAATATTTTAAGTGATAAAAAAGAAGGTATGTTTGTCTCTTGAAAGAATGAATATAACTCGCAAAACCATGTCTAATCTTTAAAATTTAGCGAAATGTCACCAGAAAACAAACCAGAATCTGCCCAACAGAATAATTTTAGGGCCATCGATTTAAAATCGAGACTGGGTGCTTTGCCTTAGTATTCACGTTATTGAATATTAATAGAAGATTCTTAACTGTAATGCTTCTCTTCAAAGTCCGTGTCTCATTTGCACAAAAAGGATATTTAAAAAAATTAGTCATTTGAAAAACTGGTACAATTTGATGGAAACCGTGACCAGAAAAGAGTAAGTAATTTTCCTTATGCACCTTGGATGAAGATTTGGAACCAAGGGGTCATATATATATATATATATATATATATAATGATTAGAATAATTTGCTGGTAACATTATTTTCAGAAGAGTCGCATCTCATTTGCTTACATACAGTTAAATGATTTCAAGTATCGTAATCTAAGGCTGAATCAGGATAGGTTATTTGTTTTAAAGGTACATGAACATTTGCGGCCAAATTCTGTACGTATGTGAAATTTGTAAGCAAATAATTTGTAAGTTACTTTATTTTTAAACGAGTGAGATTTCATTTGTTTGCACACAGATAAAAGGCTTCAAGTATCGATATTTAGTAATAATAATTATATCTAATATCAAATATTTGTTTGAAAATATTAAATGGTTTTCAAGTATTTATTATTTTACACTAATAATTCTATTTACGAGGATCATTTAATAAGTTTCAAGACTTTTTTCGTGTGGGCACTTTTATAGATAGTACACACATGAAACTCTAGACCCCTTCGATGTAATCTCTTCCGGCTGCAATGCACTTGTTGTACCGTTCCAACAACTTCTCGAAGACCACATGGAAGTCCTCTTGTGTGAGCGTGTCAATGACCTTCGTCAAAGCCTCTTTCATCTTCTCAATTGTCTCATAACGAAAGCCTCTGAGCTTAGGGAATAACCAAAAGTCACAGGGACCAAGGTCTGGACTATACGGAGGGTAAGGAACTGTCTTGATGCCCATCTCGGTCAAATAGTCTGTGACAATGATGGAATTGTGAACTGGTGTATTGTCCTGGTGGAAATGCCACTGACCCGATTTGAAGAGTGCTTACCTCTTTCGACGGAATCTCTTCCTGAACTCCCTTAAAACCTCAACATAGTAACCCTAACCGTAACCCTTTGGCCAATCAACTCTGGTGTTCTGACTTCCTTACTCCTCCCACACCTCTCATCAGTCCTCACAGACTCCCTGCCTTCCTTGAATCTCTTATGCCACTCAAACTCATGCTCGATTCATGCAAGATGATCGAAAAGCAGTTTGAAGCATTCCAAACGTTTCTGTGGCATTTTTTCCAAGTTTAAAACAGAATTTTATTGCTTATCGTTCTTCTAAAGTATCCTCACGTCCAGATTGCATTTTTGAAATTCACCAGCTGTGACAATCAGGCTTTAGTAAGGTGTATTCCAATTCCTACTGTAGCTGTTCATTTGCAGCTGAAATCATAAAAATTGGTCAGTCATCTCATAAGATGTATAGCAATAACATAGTGAATTTTCAAGAGTCTACGACAATTTTAAATGCCTGTACAACAAAGTCTGGAAACCTATTGAATGCATCACGTATCAAGTATTCCTATTTAATACAAACAATTTGAAAACAGCTGTATGGTTTGAAAAAAACAATAAAAATATAAATAGATAAATAAATAATGATAATAATAATAATAATAATAATAATAATAATAATAATCCATACAACGGCTCGAAGACTACATAGAAAAGCACGAACGAGGACTAATTACAACCATCAGAGTCGATACGGACAAAACGGTAAACGAAAGAATGACAACAACTAGGAAACAAAAATGGGAAGAAAAACAACTCTATGGCCGCTTTAAGGGTCTAATAAACAACATCTCACACCAGAAAACCTGGACCTGGCTAAGAAAAGGAAACCTTAAGAGAGAAACGGAACCCCTCCTAATAGCAGCACAGGACAACGCCATGAGAACGAATCATATCAAAGCGAGAATAGATAAGACGCAACAAAACAGTAAATGTAGGCTATGCGGTGACAGAGACGAGACGATCAATCACATTATAAGCGAATGCAGCAAATTAGCACAGAAGGAGTACAAGGCGAGACACGACTGGGTCGGCAAGGTAATCCACTGGGAAATGTGCAGGAAATTTCAATTCGACCATACAAACAAATGGTATATGCACAACCCGGCGCCTGTCCTAGAAAATGACTCGCATAAACCCCTATGGGACTTTAACATACAAACGGATCACCTAATCCCGGCCAGAAGACCAGACCTCATAATAATCAACAAAAGAAAGAGAATCTGCAAAATTATTGACTTTTCTGTCCCGGCGGACCACAGTATAAATCTGAAGGAAAGTGAAAAGAAGGATAAGTACCTTGACCTTGCAAGAGAATTGAAAAAAACTGTGGAACATGAAAGTAACGATTGTGCCAATTGTGATTGGTGCGTTAGGCACAGTAACTAAAGGATTATTAAAGGGCCTGGAGGACTTGGAAGTTGGCGGACGGGTAGAGACTATCCAAACGACTGCATTGCTGAGGACGGCCAGAATACTGAGACGAGTCCTAGAGACTTGAGGAGACTTGCTGTCACTCAAACTCCAGTGAAAAACCATCAGCTAATACTGATGTGAAAAACTCTAGAGGAGTAAATAATAATAATAATAATAATAATAACAATAATATGAGCCCATTCAGCTGGAGCGGCAGAATACACCGACTACATCTCAGCAGAGAGGTAAGACACCCTCAAGGAGTGATCTAGATATGACACTAAATTTGATGATGAGACTACAGTAATTTTAGAGCTTTGGGGAATACGGAGTACCCCTTCATTGCTATCGTTCCCAGGTCCACTCTGGCCCAGAGTGAAGGCACCTGATAGGGCCCTATCTATGGGTCAAATTAACTAAACAGTATAATTACGATGAACTGAGTTGTTTGAAATTAACTGTTTTTACATTAACTAAAACTATGTACTTATATCATACTTATATCATAGTGAATTGCTTGAACTAAAACTGTTGATATGTATGAAAATGGATTTGGCATTAAATATCCAAAAATGGTTGATATGCTATAAAACCAAACCAAACCTAACCAAATAGTATTAATGAATAATTGAGCAGTTTTATTTGACCCAAAGATAGAACCCTATCAGGTAGTGTCACTTCAAAGATCAAAGTGGACCCAAGAGTAATGGTAATAAAGTTATACTCCACATTCACCAAAACTTTAAGACTGGAGCCTCACCATCAGATGTAGCTTAATGTCATCCAGGGCACAGTAATAGGCTCTGAAAAGTTGTAAACTTACGGTAGACACGAAAAATTGATCACAAATAAATTACTGTAAATGGAATTTTCACTAGTGAAGCAAATCTTTATTCATTCAGACAATTCGTAAATATGAATAATGTTCTTGGGGAATCACTATCTAACCCTGACTTTAATATCAGAATGCATAGAAAAAAAAAAAAAAAAAAAAAGTTTTTTTATTCGAAAAATAGTATATTTATATGGGCCATGATGGACAACGAAAAATCTTCAAGAGACACATGTCAGATTTTCTGAGATGAAAAAAAAAAAATTCCTGTTTTTTTAATCGAGAGGGTGACTGCTGAAAGACCCTACATCTGGTAACGGGACCCTGCGCCATGCCACACAAATAGGAGAACCCAATCTTGACAGTGAGAAAATTTCTGTAACGACATCACCCTTAATATATGACCGCCCAACTCCCCAGATTGCCATCCCTGTGATTATAATGTGAAGCAGGGTTGAGTGATAGACTAACAAAATTCTGTGCAACACCGAAGATGAACTGAAGGCAAGGATAATGGCTGCATTTACCAATTTAAACAAGGAGACTGTTGGAAAGGCTTACAGGAGATTCCGTAGTCATCTGGAGGCCGTGGTTGACGTCAGTGGCAATTTCTTCGAAAAAGTTTCATCATCCTCATCATAATCATGTCACACCATCAGCATGGATATCCCTGACCCTTTCTCGCCACCCTTCTCTATCGTCCATTGCTTCCGGCTGGTCTTCAGAGCTACATCCATTATTGGCACAGAGCTGTTGTATGTAGGTTCGAGCTAGTCATCCTGCTTTTGCTCGTCCATGTGAGGGGGTCATCAGGAGTACGTCGCTTATGAGCTCGTCTGTATTTCTCCAGCAGTGTCCTGCATGTCTGGTTCGTCTAACTTGGATAGTTTTTGTGATGGGTGGTAAGTGGTCGTACAGTGGCCACTTTGTTGGAAGCTGCCTCTAGGACTTGTTCAATATTGCTCGCAGCATTCTTGTATGGTTGCTGTCAAGATTTTTCTCCATACGTTTAGTTAGCGTCCATGTAGTGCATCCATACAGCAGTATCGACACAACCGCTGCTACGAAAAAAGTGCGTTTCATTTTATCGGTCAGGTCTGACTTCTAAATGACCGTGAGGCTATCGATAGCTGTCTATGCCTTTGCTAGTCGCGTGCTGATGTCTGTCTCGGTTGATGAGACACTGCTTCCTTGGTAGGTTAACTTGTCTACTAGTTTCAGAGTGCTACCGATTAGTGCGGAGATGTTTAATCAATATTATTTCGAGGTATTTTCATGAAATTTTGGTAAATATATCTGATAAAATGAAATGTCAGTATTTTCTGATGGTTCTATCAAATCGATGTGACAAGCCTTTAAACCAAGGAAAATGGTGGCTTTAAATCTGCAAAAAGGCAATAAATAATTATCTCCCTTAGAGAATGTGCACGTCCGTGTGGGGCCTCGTGGAGTTTCACATAACAATCAAAGAAACTCATTCTTGAAACTTTTTGCTTCTGTTCTTTGAACAAGATAGAGATGTCTCGTACGATGATGGAAAACTGTAAAGTCACATGGCTATAAGTCTTTTTTTTTTTTCACATTTTGAACCACTTTCACATTCTACTTGTTTATCGAACGATATGTGCATATTTTTCTAGCTGTTAGGTCACATTCGTATATTCTTTCGTTTTAATATCATTGGTACGTATGGAATAGATATAAAAGGTTAAATGTTTTTGATAAGCACAAACTGTCGTTCTTGCTGTTGTGTTCATTGTTAGTATAGGGTGTCTCAATATTCATGGGACCCATGTGACTGCTAATAATTCTGCTAATAATAATGTTGTGTCCTTTTTTGTTTCAGATTTGAAAAAAGTATACCATGACAGCAATTAATCCTCGGACACAATGCATTGGACAAATGAGGATTTATTTGTTTGTTTGTTTGTTTAATGGCATACCAACCTTCTTGGGTTATTTAATGCCAGATTCATCCTTGAAGAACAGTAGTACTTTTTAACCCATAGCTGTGAGAACAAGGAGCTTCATATCATTACCCAGGGTATTTGCCCGAAAGTGAACGTAATAGCACGACTGGAGTTCGAACTTGCTTACTAAGATTCTGCAGTCCAGCGCTTTATCCATTATGCCACGAGGATACACCCAACAAGAGAGGAAAAAAATATTTCGCGCCACTTCTTATTTGGAGACAAAATCATTCAAAACTGTGCAACCAAAATTTTGCTGGAATTATCCCCAGAAAGGAAAAAATTATCGTTGGATACACAAATTTCAAGCCACCGGTACAGTAAACAACCTCAACAAGGAGGTAGAAAATCCCAGATTTGGCAGGAAGTTGACAGTAAGATGTCCTGACAACGTGGATGCAGTGAAAGATTCTCTTGGCAGGAATCCGAAAATGATCCGTCCAAAGACAATCCCAAGAACTTGGTCTTTTACGTGTACTGTAGGATAAAGTCCATCAATTCCTGCCTTGGTCATCGGGTTTAACCTTTCTGAAGTGATATGATTGCTTTTGAAGACTAAGATGAAAAATGTCTTGAGACAATATGAATTATGATATTACTGGATTGCATTTATTTTGAGACACCCTGGACATGCATTTATTAACAAAAATTCTGTTGTTTTTTTTTTAAATGGTCGATATGAAAAAGAGGCTAATGACTCGTTTCTATTTATTTCGTATAGAGTTCCAATAAGGGGAGATGATTCCTTATAACTAATTATTACAGCATTCACGATGGAAACTCCCATATATTTTAAGAATCAGATGAAAGATGACTTGATGAAATAGGAATTATTATATGAGCAGCTGAAACACTGTGATGAATAAAAAAAAGACAAGCAAACTGATTGAAAAGAATCAATGTATAATAGTAAGAACCACTTGTCTTGGAGAGTCAGACAGAAAGAAGGCCAGAGGATTGAGCAGCTGAAACATTGTGATGAAGAAAATAAAATACAAGCAAACTGATTGAAAAAATCAATGTATAATAGTCAATTATCGTAGAGATTCAAATAGAAATATGGCCAGAGGATAGAGCAGCTAAAACATTATGATAAAGACAAAATAGACAAGAAAATTGGTTGAAAAGAATCAATGTATAATAATAAGAGCATCTTGTCTCAACGGTTCAAATAAAAAGAAGACCAGAGAATAGAGAAACTGAGAACAGAATAGATGTAAATTTTGATATATTCGTCATTTTTTTCTTTTATCTTCGCATAATGGATGAACGACATTAAAAATACTGAGATTTTTATTCTCATCTCTTTTATTTTTATTCATTTATTTATTTTTGTCTTTCAACAAAAAACAGATTTCTTTTTACTGTTAGGCAACTTTATCCAGTATTTTGAATTGGATAATTAATTTTTTTTAGAATTTAAATGATCGTTTCAAGAGAGAAAATTAAGGTAGGAGTCTTAAATCATTTACCTCGGATAGAATCAAATATTTTAGATCGAATTGAAAGAAACCCTTAAGAACAAATATACACTATTTCTAATTTAATATTTTGTAAATCAATAATCCTTATAGTAACTTCTTAGATTGATTTCTTTATTGAATATCACCCTGGGTTATTTAAGGCCGAAAGTTTCCTTGGAGAACAACAGCGGTGATACTATTTTATCCATAACTGGAGGAGATAAATAGGTTCACACCTTTTTCAAGGGAATTTGTACGAAAATGAACGCAATGGCACGAGTGGATCTCGAACTCACTTATTTTGAAGCTTCAATCAATGATTTTAGCCATTACACCACGGCTACTTTAGTTCACTGAAATCAATTTTGAACATATAGTTTTTATCTCCTTTTTGTTTATTTCCCGATCATTTCCAAATTATTTTCTAAATAGCATGATTCTTTCAAGTGTCGGTTGAGTTTCCGTGGTGTGGTGGTTATGTCAATTCTGCTATGTTCTCTTTCGGACTTTGGAAAAACGTGAACCTCCTGATTCCCCTGTTAAATAGAACCTCTACTGTTCTTCTGCGAGGATGGCTTTGACATTAAATAACCCTTGAAAGTTAATATGCCCTTAAATAAAGAAACCAAACCATTCAAGAGCTGATAACTCATGTGACAGAATCTACTGTGACAGCACTAATACCCTTGGGAAAGGTATGAATCCAATAATTCTCCCTCCAGCTATGGATAAATAGTAGGGCAGACTGCGTTCTTCAGCCTTGGTGAGACAACTAGTCTAGGAGAAGGAAAACTCTGAATTCAAAACTGTTAAACCCCGCTTAAAAATTGACCTTGTGTCATATCCTACGCGAGCGGAGGGGTTGGTAAATATGTATGTGACAGAATCTTCAGCAACTAGTGCAATTACTTCCATCCGACATTACAATCCCTTTTTCATTATAAGCATGGGACATCTTTATATAGCCCAGTTGGCTGGGGCTATAGAATACACCTACTGCGTCTCTACAGGGAGGTAAGATACCCAACGACTGTCCTGGATATGATACAAAACCATGAAGAGCTTTTGGTAATGCGAAGTACCTCTTCATTGCCCTTGCCCCCAGGTCCCCTCTGACCCGGAGTGGTAGCATCTTTGAGGGTCATATCTATGGGTCCAATAAAACTTTTTGACATTTAAACTGTATGCAAACAAATGACTAATTCTAAATTGAATTTTTAGAAATAGAACTGCTTGATCATTCAGATTTGATTGAATTATAAGTGATACATAGCAACACTTGAAACATTTAACTGTGTGCAAACAAATGAGTAACCATATTTACCCAACCCCTCCGCTCGGGCAGGATATTACACAAGGTCAATTTTTAAGCGGAGTTTAACAGGTTTGAATTCAGAGTTTTCCTTCTCCTAGACTAGTTGCCTCACCAAGGCTGCAGAACCTAGTCTGTCCTACTATTTACCCATAGCTGGAGGGAGAATAATTGGATTCATACCTTTCCCAGTGGTATTAGTGCTATGTGAAATGCAATCGGTCTCGTCCTGGATTTGAACTCGTGTCGCTGTGTTCATTTCCTACGACGATAACCATTACACCAAAGGCAAACAAATGAGTAATGTTGAACGGGATTATTAGTGTTAGATAGCAGTTACTGAACCGTTTAACTGTAGAAACAGTAGTAATAGTATTGTGCAAACAAATTAATTTTAACTCATTTAAGATGACCTGGGAGCAATGGCATTGAAGGAGTATCCCGCATTCCCCAATCATCAGTTATTTATTTACAACTTTACTGGAGCCATACCATCAGATTGTTTAGTGTCATATCCGGTACACTCGTTGGGGGAATGTCTTACCCGTGTGCAGAAGTGCAGTCAGTGTATTCTATTGCCACTGCCAACTGTGTCAGAAAATAATGGGTTTGGTTTGGTTTGGTTTCTTTGTTTAATGGCATATCAATCTTTGTAGGTTATTTAATGCCAAAGCCATTCTCCTAGAAGAACAGTAGTGGTACTATTTAACCCATAGCTGGGAGGATAAGGGGGTTCGTACCTTTCCCAAAGGTATTTGCCCGAAAGAGTACGTAATAGCGCGACTTACTACGATTCCGCTGTCCATCGCTTTAACCATTACACCACGAGGACACCCCCCGGAAAATTATGGGGCTTGGTTTGGTAGACAGATGGACACAACAGCAAAGATTAACATAATGTATCATATCATTTACTTTTCTCTTCTTTAAATATATAACAAGACAGACCTCACTCCATGACTGAATAGATGTCAATTACGTCAACTATGAGCAGTTGATTTTTTTTTTTTTTTTTTTTTTTGCTTCCATTGTATATCAGTGTAAATCAAAGATCATACAGGAATTAATCAATTGTGCAAATTTGATTCCTGGAAAATTGCTATCAAAAACTTTTGACTAGTCTTTCATTCTTGTACGTTATGTCCCTTATTTCTACACCTCATATTATTAATAGACATACTAATCTTAAATTAAACAGATTTTGGAATTGGTCCTTGATTTCAGTTAATAGCTGTACTCGAGTCTGAATTCTTTTAACAATCTTTTTTGCGTCGTATAAATAATGACTCATCTCAAAATTTTTGAAGATGGTTGGTGAATAGACTGCCCGTAGTGTAATGGTTATCGTCGTAGGAAATGGACACAGCGACACGAGTTCAAATCCTGGACGAGACTGATTGCATTTCACATAGCACTAATACGCTTGGGAAAGGTATGAATCCAATAATTCTCCCACCAGCTATGGGTAAATAGTAGGGCAGACTAGGTTCTTCAGCCTTGGTGAGACAACTAGTCTAGGAGAAGGAAAACTCTGAATTCAAACCTGTTAAACTCCGCTTAGAAATTAACCTTGTGTCATATCCTGCCCACGCAGAGGGGTTGGGTAAATATGGTTGGTGAATAGATTGGCTGATACGTAGTAATAACAGCAAAAGCAACACAAATAATGAGTTCAATCATATTTACCAACCCCTGCGCTCAGGCAGGATATGACACAAGGTCAATTTTTAAGCAGAGTTTGAAAGGTTTGAATTCAGAGTTTTCCTTCTCATAGACTAGTTGTCTCACCAAGGCTGCAGAACTCAGTCTGTCCTACTATTTACCCATAGCTGGAGGGAGAATAATTGGATCCATACCTTTCCCAAGGGTATTATATATAATGAGTTCAGTAGTGTTGAACAATTTTTAGGATGATAATGAATCCTCTCAAAATTATAGATGTCGTCCATTCAGTTGGACACCTGAAGATGGTGGGAGAATAGATTGACTTAAATGTTGCGGTAATATTAAAAGCAACACAAAGGAGTTCAATAGCCTTGAACAACTCTTGGGATGATAATGACTCCTCTCAAAATTATACAAGATGTCTTCCATACAGATGGACACCGGAAGATGGTTGAGAATCGATTGACTGAAAAGTACAGGTAACAATAAAAGAAACACAAAGAAGGAGTTTAATTGGCTGAACAACTTCTGGAATAATAATGACTTCTTAAAATTATAGAAGGAGTCTTTCATCCAGTTTTACACCTGAAGGTGGGTGAAGAATGATTCTTTTATACCTAGCTACATAAGTGCATATCTTTTCCTTTTTCACTATCTTTCCTCAACGTTGTTATGGTAACAGCTATATTTATATCCATTCCTGTCGAGCGGAGTCGCAAGTGCCTCGGACGTGATGACTGATTTCACTTTTCTTGTCTGGGGATGAATGACTCAACCAATACACAAATATAACAGACAATTTGGCCAGACTGCATTGACCTCTTTGACCTCTGCTAGATTCTAAAATATATTCATCAACATCTGTCAGTGACTATAAGCATACAGACATGCGGACGCACACACACACACACACACACACACACACACACATATACTTTTTTATGATTCAATGAGAATTTATAAATTTTGAGAACATGTCGGATCTGGGGGTGAAGCACCAGTTCTGGACTGCTCTTTCAGTGGCGCGTAAAATACGCTGACTGCACACCATGCCGAGAGTTAATGATTGGTTTGGTTTGGTTTCATGGCACTTCAACCATTGTAAGTTACTTAATGCCAAATCCATTTTTATAACATATAAACAGTTCTATTTTCAACAATTCAGTTTTGTATGAGTATAAGTTTTTTGTTTATACACACTGAAATGTCAAAACAGTTCTTTTTCAAGCAATTCAGTTTAGGATAAGTACACATCTTAGTTCTATTTCTATAGGACCCTATCAGGTGCTACCACTCGGGGCCAGAGTGGATCTGGGAGCGACGGTAGTAACACTGCATTCCTCATGTCTCCAGTATTACTCATATCTCCATTGCTATTTTAGCTGCTGTAATTTGTCTTTCTTTGCTCTTTTTCATGTAAACTTCGACTCCTCGTATTAATGCATTAAGGAAATCCTCATTGCTGATAAGTTTTTTTTTCTTCCCTCGTCTTTTGACGTATTATTATTATTTCTTTACTCATTGGAGAATTTTTCACCCCAACGTTAGCTAATGGTTTTCCTCTGGAATGGAAGTGATAGCAAGTCCCCTCAAGTCTCCCGGATTCTTCTAAGTATTCTAGCCGATCTCAACAATGCTGTAGTTTAGATCTTCTCTACACGTCCTCTTATTTCCAAGTCCCCAAGTCCCCGTACCAGTCCTTCCGTGACTGTACCGAGCGTGCCAATTACAATTGGTATCACCGTCACTTTCATGTTGCATAGTTTTTTTCAATTCTCAAGCAAGATCTAGGTACTTATCTCTCTTTCGCTTTCCTTCAGTTTTACCCTGTAGTCAGCAGGAACGGCAATGTCCACTATTTGGCAAGTTCCTTTTTTTTTTTTTTTTTTTTTTTGTTAACAATCACTAGGTCTGGTCGTCAAGCCGAGAATTGGTGATCCGTTTGTATCTCAAACTCTGAAAGAATTTCGTGCATCTCATTTTCTAAGACGGTTTCTGGGTTATGCATATACCATTTGTTCATATAGTCATACTCAAACTTTTTGCACTATTCCCAGTGAATTGCCTTCCCCACCCAGTTGGTCCTAGTCTAATACTTTCGAGGCGCTTATTTACTTCATTTGCTTATTATGTGATTGATCATTTCGTCTCTATTACCACATAATCTGCATCTGTTATTTTGTTGCGTCTTATCTATTCTTGCTTTGACATAGTCCTTATGGCGTTGTTTTGTGCTGCTATCACAAGGGGTTCAATTTCTATCTCAAGGTTTCCCTTTTTTATCCATTTCCAAGTTTTCTCGTATGAGATTTCGTTTGTTTGTCCCTTGAAATGTCCACACAGTTGTTTTTTTTTCCAGTTTTGTTTACCGGCTCATTGGCTTAGTGGGTAGAGTGTTCGTCAATGATTCGGGAGACATGGGTTCAATCCCAGGTCGCATCATGCCAAAGACTTTTAAAATGGTATTTGATACCTCCTTGTTTAACACTCAGCAATATAATGTACGTATCAAGGGTAAAGTGGAGCAATTCTGGGAAAGGAGTAACGCCCTCCCCTACACCTCGGTGTAGTAGCTACTAAAAAGGGAGCCTTCTGGTCGCCCTCGACTAAAGGGTGACAACTTTACTTTTACTTATTTTTGTTCTGTTGATGCTTGTGTTATCTGTTTTTTTTTTTTTTTTTTTTTTTTTGGTTGGGGTGGGGTTCTGGTCACTTTCATCAGTCTTCCTCTATGCCTTTTTTTGTTGTCTTCTAGTCGTTGTATCGATACATCTACGTTATCTTAAATGCTAGCGAGTCCTCTTCTTCCTTCTTTTCTTAACTCAAATAGTCTGTCTACGTCATCTCTAGGATGTAAGGCCTCATGCATCGTCATGATTTTTCTTGTTCTCGGGTCCATTTGTGGAAGTTCTTCTCTCGTCCACTGTAAGAATGGTCCAGAGTATTTTACTAGAGGGGAAGCTCAGTAGTTTATCCCTTTGATGAGATTTCTCCTATGTAGTTTGATTTCAAGTAGTTTTCGCGTTTAACTGGGGTATTGTTTTCTTTTCTTTTTTTTTTTTTTTTTTCATCTCTGCATGTTTGGTAGCGTCCGCTTCCAATTTTCACCAGTATTTGGAGGTTTTCATTTCTCTGCAGGTTCTGATCTTTTTCTCAATTTCATAGTTCTTTTCCTTCCGGCATTTGTCGTTTTCCACTTTTCATTATTAGCATGGCACATTTTTCTATCATTAATTTCATCCCTATATCTTTACTGTATATCCTACTGCCTTTACGAGGGTTTGCAATTCTAGTCCGTTTTTACAAACAATTTGATATCGTCCTTGTACATTTGGTGATTGATTTTTTTCTTGAGTTTTTGTTATGAGACCGAAACTTACCGGCATCATAGACTCTTCCTAGCACTATATTACCAAAGAGTTGTATCCTAATACCGTAGTATCAGCAGGAGTACAAGTAGTACGACTACCAATATTGGACACCACCGGATAGTATTCTCCGCTTACCCTTACACTATCCTTTGTAACTTTTGTTAATATAACTTTCTTACCTCTAACCCGTGTTCCGTGTTTTCCTTCCGTGGTCCCGACTTTAGGCCCACGTTAGTTTTATTAAAATTGTATCAGCCAGTATATTTTTCAAATATGTGATTGTGTGACATCATCGCTATTACAAATAATAATGGTGATAGCGCATCGCCCAGGAAGATCTCTCTGTGGATTTTCACCTCAGTTAAGTTTTTTTCCTCCATTTGTTAGTTCGACTCTCCAGTGGTATTTTCGATAAACTTTATAACTTCGCCGAATATCTTGAACATTTTGTGTCAGTCTATTATAGAGGTGTGTCGATGTCCTTTTCGGTTGATGAGACATTGCACGCGACTAAGAAGGCATGGACAGCTATCGATAGACTATCGATCATATGGAAATCAGACCTGACCGATAAAATGAAACGCAGTTTCTTCCAGGCAGCGGTCGTATCGATGCTGCTGTATGGATGCACTACTTGGACGCTAACTAAACGGCTGGAGAAGAATGCTGCGAGCAATATTGAACAAGTCCTGGTGGCAACACCCCACAAGGCACCAACTATACGGCCACTTGCCTTCTATTAGGAAAACTATCCAAGTTAGACAAACCAGACATGCAGGGTCGAGCTCATAAGTGATGTACTCCTATGGACCCCCACATATGGCCAGGCAAAAGCAGTACGACCAGCTCGAACATACATACAGCAGCAATGTGAGAATACGGGATGTAGCCCTGAAGACCTGCCAGAGGCGATGAACGATAGGGAGAAGTGGTGAGAGAGGGTCAGGGATATCTGTGCTGGCGGCACGACATGATGATGATGATTATAGAGATTTTGGGGACCATATCATATGCCTTTTTCTAATTAATCCACGCCAAAGCTAGATTTTTCCATCTACTATTGCAGTCCTTGAGGACCTTTTTTTTTTCACAAATAAATTTGTTCGTTGATTCAGTTATGCTGTTTGTTTGTATATGTGTTAATAATTCGCTAATTCTTTAGTTTCTGCCTTGACTGTTTTCTAGTCTTGGTTTCTTAGCGATGATAATCTAGTCTCCTTTTCAGATATAATTCTCTTTAAATTTTCTTTACTAATTTTTTCATCTTGTGTTAGTGTTCGTTCCGTGTGGTATGGGTGTGAGTTGTTTTATTACTTTTATTATTATTATTATTATTATTGAAAAACCATCATCTGAAAAAGAGAAATATGTATCTATAAAAACAATTTCATCTCTCTCTCACACACACACACACACACACACACACACACACATATATATATATATATATATATATATATGTAAAGACGATAACCATTACGCCACTAGAAAGCCCCACATTATTCCGCTGGTACATTTATCCACAAAAGTGAGTCAATAAAATCTCAAAATAAAGATATACTAGATGTTTATGACAATTGAGTTGCCATAGAGTTATGGTTAACAAGCTAATCGGCTTGAAAATCAGTGTTGTAAATTCCACCCTCTGCCACCTCACCGGACTCCCACTTCCTTTAAAACTAAAATGTGTAATTACAGAGTTTAATGTGCTGGCCTAAGAAAAAGAAAATTGAGAACACGTCTGGTCAGTTGAGAACATCCCATAAAATAAAGTCTGATTCAAATAAAATAATCACGGGAGAAAATTAAAAAAGCATATTGAAGACTTCATGAAGTAAGGGAGATAACTCTTTTGCATGAGTTAGCAGGCGCATCTTGCACTGATTGCGTATGTAAACTAAATCCAATTAAATTAATGATATAAAATCAAGCCTGATAGCCAATCGAAAATCCACATTTGATTATTTGAATAAAACGGGGTGATTTATTGTGAAAGAAGTTACTTGGCATCTTGGTAATTGCTTCCAATATAACCATCTTTAAAAAGACGAGTTATTAAGAATATTTTGTTTCTGATGTCACTGGATAAAACAGTCTTTTTAGTTATCAACAAGACCATAATAGCAAAAAAGAAAAAAAAACACGACAAAAAATTATTTGTTCCTTTTCTTTAACATAATCCGACTCATAGCCACATTCACAGAAGTTTGAATTTATTGAGTTTACTACAAAACTATTTGCCCAGTCGGCTGGGGTGATACAATACACAGACTGCTTCTATGCAGAGGCGTAAGACTCTCCACCCCACCAACGAGTGTCCTGGGAATGACTCTAAACAATCTGATGGTGAGGTTCCAGTAATAATTGAGCTTTGGGAAATGCGAAGTACCCCTTTATTGACATCGTTCCCAGCTCCACTCAGGGCCGGAATGGTAGCACCTGATAGGGCCCTTTCTATGGGTTAAATAGAACAAAACGGTGGTTTCTCGAGTTAACTGGGTTTTGCATTTAAACTGCGTTTTTATGCTAAACTTAATTATTTAAAATAGAACTGTTTTGACATTTAAACTGTGTACATATGCTAAACTGAATTATCTTAAATAAAACCGTTTTGACATTAACTCTGTGTATTGGCCAGTCGGCCGGGGCTGTAGAATACACCGACTGCTTCTCTGCAGAGGGGTAAGACCCCCGCCCAACGAGTGTCCTGCCAATGACACTAAACAACCAGATGGAGAGGTTCCAGTGATGCTGGGGCTTTGAGGAATGCGGAGCGCCCCTTCATAACCATTGCTCCCTAGTCGACTCTGACCCGGAGTGATAGCACCTGATAGGGCCCTTTCTATCGGTCAAAAAGAACTAAACTGCATATTTATGCTGAACTAAATTGTCTGAATTAGAACTGTTTGGCTAAACTGAATAGCTTGAAATAGAAATGTTTCTGACAATTTTACTGTGTACTTACGTTTAAGCTGCGCACTTATGCTAAACTGAATTGTTTGAATTAGAACTATTTGGCTAAACTGAATAGCTTGAAATAGAAATGTTTCTGAACATTTTACTGTGTACTTACGTTTAAGCTGCGCACTTATGCTAAACCGAATTGTTTGAAACGGAACTGTTTTTGACATTGAAACTGTACTTAAGCTAAACTAAATTGTTTAATATTGAACTGTTTTGGCATTTAACTGTGTGTAAACTAAATCTATACTTATAATACTAAACCAAATTGGCTGAATTAGAACTGTTTTACTAAACTGAATAGCTTGAAATAGAAATGTTTTTGACAATTAAACTGTGTACTCATACTAAACTGAATTGTTCGAAATAGAACTGATTATTTGTATGAAAATGTATTTGGCATTAAATACCCTCCAAAGGTTGATATGCCATAAAACCCAACCAACTAACAAAAACTGTGAAAAAACAAAGAAAACAAAGCTAAAAACACCCAGCGCCAAAACCACGCTTAAAAAGTTAAACAAAATATTTTGAGAGTGAGTCAAATATTTGGCAATATTTTGGTACTATGTGATTCGACAACTCCGGATGCTTTTGTCAGGGTTGTAAAAGTGACAAACCTCACAATACTGTGAGATGCCGATCTCGTTTATATTCTTCTACTGCCTAATCACTGCATTTTCTTTCTATTAATTAGAGAACATGAAATCTACGGTTTTAAATCAATCAGACCATGCCTGATTGTTGAGGTTCTTGCAACCCGAGCAAAATTTCTTGAATCATTTGGATATTGTATTATGATCAACTAGGCCTTCAACTTTCGCACAACAACTTTTTTTGTTTTTATCATTTAGGGTTTTGCCTTCATCTTTATCAATATTTCCACAACGTTTCAGCTGGCCTTCTTCAGGTGTTTGTCGAACTCTGGAACATACACGGAACTTCGAACTACGCCTTTTATTTAATCTACGAGGGTGACCTGTTCTGATTCCGTTTGCCATAACTGGGTACAAGGGTTAGGTATTCCTGTATTGTTACTCGCTTGCAGTCAGGATTGAACCTGCAGATGATTGTCTCTTTTGAAGCTTTGGGAAACAACGCCAATAACCGCTACGCTATGTGTCCTGCTGGAGAGTTTTAAGTTATTTTTTGGGACTTATAAACTTAATGTTCTTATGTTCTTACTTGACTAGGATTACAACTCTTATGTATGATTTTTTACCCGTGCTTATATTCAGATTTTTTTTTAATCAAACTTTTTTAATTATCGGTTCCAATAGTGTATTCATCTCTATACTTGGTCTACTCAGCAAGTCAATGTCGCCAAACATATGTGCTGATTCCTTTAGGCGTATAATCCTGCTTTCTTAGTATGATGGCCAACTTCAAACTTGTAAAGAGTTAGTTCCTAGATTAGACTGATATGTCACACGTTAATTGACACGGTTTTCAAATCTCAGACGAAGTGAAGCCATACACAATGTGTCAGCGCTCAAACTATCACGATACTAACATGCAGAACAGTGGCCCAGTCGGCTGTAGAATACACTGACTGCATCTCAGAAGACCTCAACGAGTGTCCAGTATATGACCATAAACAATCAGATGGTGAGGCTCCATTAATGCTGGAGCTTTAAGGAATGCGGAGTACCACTTCAATGCCATTGCTCCCGGGTCCACACTGGCCCCGAATAGCATCACCTGCTAAGGTCTTATCTGTAGGTCAAATAGAAATGTTTGACATTTATACAGAATGAAAACAAATGACTCCTGCTAAATTGAATTGCTTAAAATAGAACTGTTCGGTTATTCAACTGTGTGTAAACAAAGGACTGATGTTGAATTGAATTGTTTGTAATGTATAGCAATACTTGGAAACATTTATCTGTGAGCAAAGAATGCGCTTAGGCTCGTTTAAAAATGTTATCAACAAAATGTTTTTACAAATTATATATATTTAATATTGTCGCATATTGCACTGCTGGACAAACAACAAAAAACTCGTTGGTATATAAAGATATTATTTATATTTTTATTCTTCGACGGCAACGATTGTATGTAGTAGGAATACAGTCAGAGACAGTTCGCACATATCTTTCTTCTGTGGCAGGGACCCTTTTTGTGAAGTTGTGCGGCGACCTGAGAACACACACGAGGAGCTGACAGGTCTGTTTGAATGACCAGCGAGTCTCTTCCTTTGCTTGAGAGACCAGGCGATGTCCGCCTTCGCTTGAGCAACCAGTGGGTCTCTGCGTTCAGTCCAGAATTACAGACCTTATGTTGTCTTCTCAAGTTCAATGCAGGAATATGAACCTGCTTTTTCGCCCACGTATTTTTCTGTTTATGGCTGGTTATCAGAACTTACATACTTCGTTTTTTTTCCGGTAATATGTTGATCTTATCTGCGAACGGAAATATCTATCACTCCATCCATAGGCAATAAATCATAATCTTCGCCATCCTCCTTTATCTTCTCTTTCCAGTGAAACCACTTTGTTGATGTTACTGCATTGAATCTGCTAAGTTCATCGTCACCAGCTAAGCTAGTATATTATATTATATATGTATAAAGAGTATTTGGTATTAAATAACCTAAAATGGCTGATATTACCATAAAATCAAACCAAACCAACCAAGCCCAACAGGCAAATCCTATCGCTCTATTGTTTTGATCATGTGAGAAGAAGAAGAAGAAGAAGAAGAAGAAGAAGAAGAAGAAGAAGAAGAAGAAGAAGAAGAAGAAGAAGAAGAAGAAGAAGACTGCTATAAATGACGCAAAAGAATCGATTGAGGCAATTTTTTAAAAAAAGAGGAAAAATAAAACAAAAAAGACGTCAAAAAGGATAGAGAAGAAAGAAAGATCCAGAAGAAAGTAATGACAAATGATGAGAACTTATATTAAGAACTGTGATTTTTCAATGGAATACATTTGCGTTAAAGTAGATGCATATAAGTAAAGAATAAAACTTTATAGACTTTGAACAGGGTTACTTAAAAAATGATTAAGTAACGATAACATTGGTCAAGAGAAAAAAATAATGTCTTGCCCCATAAGACATTTAAGTTTTTTTCTAATTGTTTCAAAGTTCCTTGTTTTGCCCAACACTTTCAGATGTTTTGCTGTGAAAATCAATAACATATTGAAAAGAAAATGTTATATATGTCATAAAAAGAAATGCAGGTTGAACCTGTAAACAGGATAATAAAATATAATGTTCTGGTGATTTTCTATTTAATTTTGAAAACAAAAACAAAATCAAATTCAAACTCACTTTCTATGGTAAAAATGTTCTTTTATTTGATCTTTTTCTGCGGGAGATTTTGCTACTTCATACGCGAGAAAAAGAATTAGTTCAATAATCCCAGAAAATTTTAAGAGTCTTTGAAATTTTATCAAAAAATTCAAAAAATTCTCTTTATCTGCGAAATTATTGGTGGCAACAGCATTGAAATAATAGAAAAACGGCTAAAATTCTTTGATAAATTCTTGCATTATAATACAAACAATACAATTTAATATTTGTCAAATGCTCAAAAAGTTCTATTTGACCCATACATAGGACCCTATTAGGTTGGTTGGTTCGTTGGTTCGTTGGGTTTTATGGCCTATCAACCTTTGTAGGTTATTTAACACCAAATCCATTTTTATGCAAATAATCATTTCTGTTTCAAACAATTCAGTTTAGCACGAGTACACAGTTTAATTGTCAAAAACATTTCTATTTCAAACTATTCGGTTTATTCAAACAGTTCTAATTCTGCTAATTCTGTTTAGTATATGCACATATTTTGTTTACACGGTTATATGTCAAAACAGTTCTATATATAACAATCCAGTTTAATGTAAGTACAGTTTCAATGTAAAAAACAGTTCCATTTAAAACAAGTCAGTTTAGGTACTACCATTGCGGATTATAGTGGACCTGGGAGTCATGGCAATGAAGGCGTACTCCACAGTCACCAAAGCTCCAGGGCTGGAGTCTCACTATCAAATGCAGTTTAGTGTCATACTCAGGAAACCCGTTAGTGAGGTGTGTTACCCCTCTGCAGAGATCTAGACTGCGTATTGCATAGCCTCAGTCTACAAGGCTGATAGAGAATGGCCTAGAATATTTGTTGCTTTTTCCTCAGTGTTTTTTTTTTATCAAGTCAGTATTCCCCCTTTTTTGAACGTTCTTTCATTAATAAACGTTTTATATCCATTCTTATTATTTTATTTGCTTCATCAGTCATACCAGTGATATCATGAGTAACATAATTAACAGCATAAATCATAAGTTTTGCAATATTTTGGCCGTGCGTGCTAGTTTGCAGTTCGTATATCACGTGACCAAAGCAGTTTAGGCCATGAAAGGTTACCAATATTATTGGTAGTATAGTTATAGTTGGTACACTAACATGTTGTTCATTGCTTCGCTCTGTAAGTAATCTGAAAGCCATGCAGATGAATGTTGTTTAATTCGGTAACTTTTGCTTTACCAGTTAAAAGTGGATCATAACAGCATGGAAACAATAAAAAAAAAATTCGTTGTGCGAAAAGTGGGATCATTTGGTTACTACACTGTGATCAACGCTCAGTTGATCATAGTATAGTAACCAAATAATCCCAAGAAAATTTCTCTCGGATTGCAAGAACCTCGAAGATCGGGCAAGGTCAGGTAAGTCTAAGACCGCGGATTCCATGTTCCAAGTGATAGAAGAAAATTCAGCAAGTAAATCTCTGAGAGTATCAAGCAAGCCTGGCATCTAACCAACCTCGGCAAAATTATGCTGAATTGTATAACCAAAAGATTGCAAAAAACTTTGACTCACCCTAATAATTCATCTAAGAACATTCTAAGCATAGATTTTTGTGTATAGATAATTTGACGTTGAATTGAGGATGGGCTGAAAAAATTTAGGCTGAAATGATCATACGATGAATTCATATCTACTGTACATGAATTTTTTTACCATTGGGATTCAAGCACTGCAAAACCGATGGAAGAGTATATTCAACACGAGAGAGACAATGTTGAAAAATAAACTTTTCAACCGACCTCTTTATTCCGCATTTGGTCACATTCCTTTAGACTATCTTGTTCAGTCTATAAACTTTTCAGACAACACCTATATACCGCATTTGGTCACATCAATGAGAGTATTTTGGTCAGCTTTAAAACTTTTCATCCGACGCCTATATACATCATTAGGTAACATTCCATCAGAGTATCTTGGTCAGCCTATTAACTTTTCAACCGACGCCTATATACCTCATTTGGTCACATTCCATCAAAGTATCTTAGTCAGCCTATTAACCTTTCAGCCGACGCCTATATACATCATTAGGTAACATTCCATCAGAGTATCTTGGTCAGTCTATAAACTTTTCAACCAACTCCTATATACCTCATTTGGTCACATTCCATCAGAGTATCTTGGTCAGTCTATTAACCTTTCAGCCAATACTTATATACTGCATTTGGTCACATTCCATGAGAGCATCTTGGTCAGTCTATAAACCTTTCAGACGACTCCTATATACCTCATTTGGTCACATTCCATCAGAGTATCTTGGTCAGTCTATTAACTTTTCAGCCAATAACTATATACTGCATTTGGTCACATTCCATGAGAGCATCCTAGTCAGTCTATAAACTTTTCAGCCGACTCCTGTATACCTCATTTGGTCACATTCCATCAGAGTATCTTGGTCAGTCTATAAACTTTTCAGCTGACTCCTATATACCTCATTTGGTCACATTCCATCAGAGTGTCTTGGTCAGCTTAAAAACCTTTCAGCCGACGTCTATATACCACATTAGGTCACTTTCTCTTAGATTATCATGACCAACTTATAAACTTTTCACTCGACCTCTATATACCTCATTAGGTCATATTCCATCAGAGTATCTTGGTCAGCCAATTAACTTTTCAGCCAATAACTATATACTGCATTTGGTCACATTCCATGAGAGCATCCTAGTCAGTCTATAAACTTTTCAGCCGACTCCTGTATACCTCATTTGGTCACATTCCATCAAAGTGTCTTGGTCAGTCTATAAACTTTTCAGCCGACTCCTATATACCTCATTTGGTCACATTCCATCAGAGTGTCTTGGTCAGCTTAAAAACTTTTCAGCCGACGTCTATATACCACATTAGGTCACTTTCTCTTAGATTATCATGACCAACTTATAAACTTTTCACTCGACCCCTATATACCTCATTAGGTCATATTCCATCAGAGTATCTTGGTCAGCCAACGAACTTTTCAGTCGACCGACGTAATTCAAATGAAAGCACTTTTGAAGAAACTCAATATAATTTTTTTAAGTTTTAAGTGGAATTTCTGTCTAACTTGAAGTATAACGAATTGGTTATCTTTATTATTTGCTTCAGTAAAATACGAAGCCTATTACATATTAAGAAAAAAATGAACAGAAAGAAAAGCTTTGTCCTTGTATAAATATAAGTCATCTAAGATTAAATATGCTTCCAGCGGAGAAGAATATCCTGGAAATGATTTTGGTTACTGGTGGGCAAGAATTCTCTTAGATTTCTCTATAATTTTAGATTAAAGACCAAATAAATATCATGAAAGTTTCATGTGGTAGTCTTCAAAGTTAACAGCCATTTTTTTTCTTCTTTGATGTAATTTTCTTCTTTAAGAGAAATTTATTTATTTATTTATTTTTACAAATTTCCACAGATGGGAAAAATGATGGAAGAGAATAAAAAAAATAAAAAGAAAAATGTAGATTTCTGTTATTATTACATATGTAAACATGATTTGATTTTAGATTTGCATGCTGCGCTATTTTTAAAATATCTTGAATGTTATTCTTCAATGGTAAACAACATTTTTATACTTCTCCAAAAAAGTGTGTCCGGTAAATGGAGCGTCGGTAAAGAGATCGTGGTAAATTTATCGCGTGGTGAATTCACCGCCGGTATTTAATAGTTGCTTTTAAGGATTTAATCATCATCATCATCATCATCAAGGCAGTGAGTTCCCAGATTCTCCTCTCTCTCTCTCTCTCTCTCTCTCTCTCTCTCTCTCTCTCTCTCTCTCTCTTTCTCGGGGTGTCCTCCTAGTGTAATGGTTATAGCGCTGAACAGTGGAGTCGTATTTAGCGACTTCGAACTCCAGTTGCGCCATTACGTTCGCTTTCGGGGAAATACTCTTAAGAAAGGTATGAACCCCCTTATCCTCCAAACTAGTACCACTAATAGTCCTTCTAGAAGGATGGATTAGGCATTAAATAACCTACGTAGGTTGACATGCCATTAAACAAAGAAACCAAACCAAATCTTTCTCTCTCTCTCTCTCTCTCTCTCTCTCTCTCTCTCTCTTGCTCCCCTTTCCTATTATCCATTACTCCTCGAAGGTCCTCTAGACCTCACCCAGTGTCAGCACAGAGCTGATATTTGTAAGTATTTGTTGGCCAGCCGACTCTGGTGTGTCCATGTGTCCATTGAAGAATGTTGCTTATGAATAAGTCCTTGCTCCTCCAGCAGTGATCTGCATGTTTTATTCGTCTTATTGGATAGTTTGTGAGATTGGAGGTTAGTGGCATTATAGCTGCTGCTTTATGAAGTGCTGCTTCCAGGATTTAATCAATATAGCATGTAGAATTCTTGTGTTCTTCCCATCTCGCTTTTTCTCCATGCGTTTTGTTAGCGTGCAGCTGGTGCGTCCATACAGACACAGCTTGGAAGAAATCCAGTTTTATTTTATCAGAAGGGAAACCCTATTTTGTAAGAGTAACTAATCTGATTCGATGACTACGCCAACGATAAATTGACCAAGGAAGAATTTACTGAGTTGAATATAAGAAAAATTATCAGATAAATTCAAGTTAGTTTTATTTGTTTTATTTCATTAGAGGTCATTTTTAATTAATTTCTATCACAGCTAACTAGTAAATACGGCCACGCGTGTTACATTAACAGGCTGATTTCTAACAGGCCGAAGTAATGTAAACAAAACAAAAAAAAAATGATTCCATTTCCGACGACATTAACAGATGCACAAATCTCGCCTCCATGTATATATTGAAAAGAAAGAAAGAAAGAGAGAGAGAGAGAGAGAGAGATTGAGAGAGAGAGAAAAAGAGAGAAAGAGAAAGAGAGAAAGAGAGAGAGAGAGAGATTGAGAGAGAATAGACAAACAAATCAATCCTAAAGTGATGAATTTATTACTAAGGAAAGTCAATGTTGAAACGTTTCTGTTTTAGTAAACCATCATCAGGACTTTAAGATGGTGAAACAAGTGTTGACAGAATATCGAGGGATGTTTTAATACATTTAATTAAAGCATTTGATATATTTGATTATGATATCAATCGTTGTTCAATCAAAACTTGTTTCACCACCTTAGCGTGAGAATTAAAGCATTTATCAAAAACTGATTGAAGAAAAAAATCCTTATTTTAAAAATGATAATTTTAAAAATATAATTCAATATAAAGCATAAAAAAAGTTTTTTTTTTTTTAGTGGACACTATCTTATCTTTACTGACTTCATCTGACACCTGATACAAATCATAGCCTCCTTGCTTCTTTCATATCAACAGTTTGTGGCTGTAGAATATGCCGGCTGAATCTCTGCAAAGGAGGAATACCCTCCACAATGAGTGTTCTGGTTATGATACTAAGCTATATGATGTAGAAGCTCTAGTTTGGGGAATGTGAAGTACTCCTTCATTATCATTACTCCCAGGTCCACTCTTGCCCGGATTGGTAGTACCTTTTGGGGTCCCATCTGGGAGTCAAATAGAACGAGTGTCTTTGGTGTGACACTAAACTGCATCTGATGGTGAGACTCCAGTTGTGTGGCTTTGGAGAATGTGGAGTACCACTTCATAGCCATTACTCCAAGGCCCACTCTTACCTGGAGAGGTAGTACCTAATAGAGCAGTTTAATCATTTACTATATTGAAAATAATTTAACTGTCTGGAACTAAATGAGTAATATTACATTGAATAATTAGTATTGCATAGCAATGCTTGAAAACATCAAACTGTGTGAAAATAGAACTATTAGTGTTAGATAGCAATACTTGAAACTATTCAACTGTGTGCAAATAAAACTATCAGAATTATATAGCAATACTTGTAACCATTTTACTTTGCGCAAACAAATGAGTTCTGTATGCAATCAAATAATTAATGTTAAATTGAATTATAGAGGGTTATTTGGTTGGTTGGTTGGTTGGTTGGTTGATGGTTGGTTGGTTGATTGGTTTTATGGCATGTCTACCTACGTTGGTTTAGTTAACTCTACATTTTTTCAAGCAATTATATGATCTTATTCATGTAGTGAAAAACACAGTATGATTATCAGGTGATCTGTCAAAGGTCATGATGGAAATAAGGGACAAACACACTCAATTACTTTAAATTCCCACTTTATTTAAATGTTTCTGTGTCCTGATAGTGGGTGTGTTTTCTGATCGTCATTTTGTGAAGGAGAACTCCAGTGATGTTATGAACCCCCACGCCATCCTTGTTACTCTTGATAACGGATACATTAAGCATTTGAACAAGTGTGATTGTCAGGTGACAGGTCAAAGGTCATAATTACAGAAGTAGAGCCTGGGAAATTAGG
Organism: Sepioteuthis lessoniana; assembly: GCA_963585895.1. NCBI lineage: Eukaryota > Metazoa > Mollusca > Cephalopoda > Myopsida > Loliginidae > Sepioteuthis > Sepioteuthis lessoniana. The sequence goes on from OY757935.1 coordinate 24,038,263, forward strand.
AAATTAAGTAGGCGTTCATTGATTGGTTAGTGGGATTTGAGAGCCACGAATTCTAACAGTTGATCACCTTTCATCAAGTGAATTTATACTGAGAATTAATTTTTATTTATTGCGGACTTTTTGTCCTCATCTTGGTAGTTTTTTTTTTGTGTTGTTTCTTCTTTCACTACGTTTCGGCCAAATTTCACCTCTGGCCTTCTTCAGGTGATTTACCGCGATCTCGGATAGGAATGATGAGTCTTGTAACCGTATCCCCAGTAATTACTGCCTTCCATAGTTGTTGTCTATCGCACCACGTTTTTGACCAAGTAAACCTCTGGCTGGCTTGGGTAGGATTTGAAACCGCTAACTTCTCACAATGCTCACCTGGAACCGCAGAGACTCAACGCCTCTATCCGCTGCGCCACGGGGCCCGAAGGGCGATCACGGCCAGTGATGAAATTTGGCCAAAACGTAGTGAAAGAAGAAACAACACAAAAAACTACCACGATGAGGACAAAAAGTCCGCAATAAATAAAAATTAATTCTCAGATTAAGAAGCCTCATCTCAGAATGATTCCAATTAAAGACAATGAATTTATACTGAATAACTGATCAAGACACTCTTCACTCAATGGGCTAACAACTATATTAAATGTTGCTTGTTATTCATATTAGTGTTGCCTCTGCTGAAACACATTACTCGTTATTCAAATAACAAATCAGTTTTAGTTATGATAAATGAAAGAAAGTTTTTCTTATTTATTTTAGTGTTTTTGTTAGAAATCAATAATCGAAAATTTTCAACATTTTTTTCAAATCATTTTAATTGATTTGTCCTATGTTTTATGTAGCAAGAAAGATTGACTATCAAATAAAATAGGTTTTGTCTCTGATTTCTACTTTGTTAATTTTTCATGAATTAAAAAAAAACAACGGAAGAAATATTTCCTAAGTGTAGTGATTCCATATTTTTGCGAAGTTTCTTTTTCTTTTATTATCAGAATGATTTCATCCAAACGTTTATTTCTCTCTTATCTCCGTTTTTAACTGAGCTCGAATACCAATCTCTGGTTGGTGCCAGTGACACAGGCTCAAGCAAAAGAAAAAAAATTAACATTTTTATGTTTTGATTTATGTTTTAGACAACACTAATATGAATAATAAGTCTCATTTAATACAGTTGTTAGCCCATTGAGTGAAGGGGGTCTTAATCAGTTATTCTGTGTAAATTCGCTTGATGAAAGGTGATCAACTGTCAAAATCCGTATCTCTCAAATCTCACTAACCAATCAACGAACGCCTATCAAATCCTGTTTATACATATATATTAAATATATATGATTTGGTTTGGTTTGGTTTGGTTTTATGACATATTAACCATTGTTGGTTATTTAAAATCAAACCCCGTTTATATATATATATAAGTAAAGTTAGCGACCATAGTCGAGGGTGACCCGAAGGCTCCCTTTTCGATAGCTACTACACCAAGGTGTAGGGGAGGGCGCTACTCCATTCCCAGGATTGCTCCACTTTACCCTTGAACCGTACCTTATAATGCTGAGTGTTAAGCAAGGTGGTATCAAGTTCCATTTTTAAAGTCTTTGGTATGACTCGACCTGGGATTGAACCCAGGTCTCCCGGGCCATTGGCGAACACTCTAACCGCTGGGCCAATAATATTAATATTAATATATTAATATTAATATAATATTAATATATTAATATATATTAATATATATTAATCATATATATGATTTGGTTTGGTTTGGTTTGGTTTTATGACATACCAACCATTGTTGGTAATGTAATATCAAATTCTGTTTATACACATATATTAAATATACATGATTTGGTTTGGATTAGTTTGGCTTTATGACACATCAGCCATTGTTGGTTATGTAATATCAAATCCTGTTTATTCATATATATAAAATACATGATTTGTTAACATATTTTGTCTATAACATTCTTAAGCGAGCCTCAGCTCTTTTTTGCACACATTTAAATGTTTGTTTGTTATTGTCTGAATTTCTGAGATGAAGTTTGATGATTTTTATCATTAAGGCTTTTTGGACTATTGTCTTCACCTTTATTGTTATTTCCACAACGTTTCAGTCAATATGTCCTGCGGCCTTCTTCAGGTTTTTTTCGAACTCGGGAACCTTCACGGAACTTCGAACTACGTCCTTTATTGAATCCACGGGGGTAGCTTGTTCTGATTAGCTATAACCGGGTACAAGTGTTAAGTATTCCTGTATTGTTACTCGCCTGCAGTCAGGATTGAACCCACAACCTCCAGAAGATTGTCTCCACAAACACCTGAAGAAGACCGGAAGACATATCGGCCGAAACGTTGTGGAAATAACAATAAAGATGAAGACAATAGTCCGAAAACCCTTGTTTGTTGTTGTTTTGATAACATATCAACCTACTTCGGTTATTAAATGCCAAAACCCTCCTTCTACAAGAATAGTGATGGTACTATTTAACCCATAGCTAGGAGGATAAGGGGGTTCATGCCTTTCCCAAAGTTATTTGTCTGAAAGTGAACGTAATAGCGCTACTGGAGTTCGAACTCGGTTACAACGATTCCGCAGTTCAGAGCTTTAACCATTACATCACGTGGACACCTCTCCACATTTAAATGGTTTCAAGTATTGCTATATAAGAGTCATGATTTAATATTAGTCATTTGGTTGCACACATAGTTTGTTCTATTTAACCCAAAGATAGGACCCTATCAGGTGCTACCATTCTGGGTCAGAGTGGACCAAAGAGCAACAACAATGAAGGGGTACTCCATATACCCCAAGATTGAAGCTTACCATCAAATTTTTTAATGTCACATACAGGACACTCATTGGGGAGGAGTCTTACTCCTCAGCAAAGTTGCTATCGGTGTATTCTACAGCCCTACAGAAGTAGCATTGAAAAGGATATGCAAACATATCCTCACAGCAAGAAACATGCATGTATTTCTTCTATGAACCATCAGTATATAGAAGGGGTACAAAAATGAATCAAGCTTTACTTAATGATGGGGGTAAAATAGTTGTAGCCATGTTGGCATGTGTAGGAGACAAACATTTCTACTGTTAAAAAAGATAGAGGCAAAGAAGAGAGTGAAAAATGATTTCTGAATTCTCATGTGACATTAAACGAGATGCCCACCCGACACGCCCACTTTCTAAGGGAGATAATCATCTATTGTCTCCCTACTGTGTTATTCTGCTCCTTGCACCTGTAGTAATTTCTTGGAAATGAATAGGCTTTACTGTTAAAGCATCTTCTATAGATTATCATGCAAAGCTTTTATCATGATAATTGCAAAAAATCAAGAGACAGCAAATCTCTTGAAATCCACCCTGTTCTACACAAGATACTTGACGTTCTTGGAGATTTTAGTCATACTATCGACTTTACTGCATTTGTAATATTTTTACTTGTATTGTGTTATTTACTTACTTTAAAATTCTTGGACAGGTGTCTTTGGTTCCAAATCACTATCATGATCAAGAATTTTCTTTAGCATCATAATTATCTTACATTTTTGTATTTTTTCCCTTTTTTCTCCTTAATGTTATTCATTTATATTCAAATCTACTCTCTCTATCTCTCTCTCTCTATCTCTATCTCTCTCTCTCTCTCTATCTCTCTCTCTCTCTCTCTCTGATGCTTGCTTTTGCAATCCTTCTCATTCATTCTTTCTTTCTCTTTCTTTCAGTTTTAAACTAGTTTACTCTCTCTCTCTCTCTCTCTCTGATGCTTGCTTTTGCAATCCTTCTCATTCATTCTTTCTTTCTCCTTCTTTCAGTTTTAAACTAGTTTACTCTCTCTCTCTCTCTCTCTCTCTCTCTCTGATGCTTGCTTTTGCAATCCTTCTCATTCATTCTTTCTTTCTCCTTCTTTCAGTTTTAAACTAATTTACTCTCTCTCTCTCTCTCTCTCTCTCTCTCTCTCTCTCTCTTGCTTTCCGTTTTTAAATTTGCTTCCTCATATCTCTTTATCCTCTCATTCCCTCAACCCTTCATTCATTTTCTACCTTACTCATTCTCTTTATTTTCTCTGATTTCTACTTCTGGTCACTTTCTTCAAATGACTCGCTCATTAAGTCATAGACAAACTCCTTCACTCTTTCATTCATCCATCCATTAAAATTCTTTCTTTTATTGTTTTCTTTTTCGTTCCCTACTTCTTCTTGCTACTCTCTCATTCATTCTTCTTCACTTAATTGCTTCATTGATTTTCCATTGAAATTCTTAACAGGAAAGAATAATCGTGAATTAAACATTTAGCAATTTATTGTTGAATTCTTTTTCTTTTTTCAATCTTATATTTGCGTTTTTCAATGAAGATATTTTTAGAAGAAAAGCCATCCATTATTCTTTCCTTTCTTCAATTTCCCTTTGCAATGTCAACTTTGTTACAGATTCTATTTTCTTAGCTCATACATTTTCTTTTCTTTTCTTTCCTTTTCTTTTAGTTTTTCTTTCAGTATTTTCATTCGATTTTAATTTTTTTCTGAAAGATTCTTAAAGGATTTTTTCTTTTTTTTTTTTCTTCCATTTTATTTTAAAAACGCACTTTTTTCTTTCAGCATTTTCATTATATTCTTATTTTTCATTGAAAGATTCTTTATGAATTTTTTCTATCTTTTTTATTCCAATATCCTTCTTTCTTTTCTTTTCTTTTCTTTTCTTTTCTTTTCTATCTTTTCTTTTCTTTTTTTTTTCTTTCAATATTTTAATTTAATTTTTGATTTCCCTGAAAAATTCTTTCAGGATTTTTTTCCATTTCCTTCAACTTTCCTTTTTTTCTCTAAAAAAACTTTTTTCTTTCATTCAAATTTTATTTTTCATTGAAAGATTCAAGAATTTGTTTTGTCTTTTTCTAACAATTTTCTTCTTTTCTTTTCTTTCTTTCTTTTTTGAATTTTCATTTAATTTTTATTTTTCATCAAATATTTTTAAGATTTTTCATTTTTTTTCCTCGTATTTCGTTTGTTTCTTCTTTTAATTTTATCTTACTTTTAATATTTTCTTTCAATCTTTATTTTTCATGGAATGATTCTTTTTTTATGTGACTTTTTCTTTCGTTTTCTTCTTATTTCCTTCTTTTTTCTTTTTCTTTCCATACTTTCAGTCAGTTTTTATTTTTCAGAGGAATATTTTTTAAAGCTTTTTCTTCCAGTTTATTTTTCTTTTATTCTTAATTCTTTTTTTATATTTTCATTCAATTTTTATTTTTTATTGAAATAAACTTCAATTTTTTCTTGCTTTTTCTTTCAATTATTATTCATTTCTTTTCTTTTATTCAGTTTTCATTATTACCAAAAGTTGTTTTTTTTATTTCTTCCGATTTTCTTTCTTTTATTTTGACATTTTTTTCTCTTATCTTATTAACTTCTCTTTAGAATGTCAACTTACATCTTCATATTAATAAAGGAATAATCTGCTTATGATATTGAATAATCTATTTAATCTTTCATTTAAATATTAGCTAAGAATCTAGATTTTAGCTAAGGATTTAATCAGTATTCAACGATCTGCTTATGATATAGATTTCATTTAACATAGACATTTTCTATTTTTTTTTAGATTTTCTTTTTTCAGTATTTTCATTCATTTTTTTTTATTTTTCACGGAAAAGGTCATTAAGGTTTTTTTCTTTCTTTTTCATGTAATTTACTTCTTTTCTTTTAAAATCGTTTTCTTTGAGAATTTCATTCAGTTTCTATTTTCACAAGAAGGAATCTTTTACGTTTTTTTCTTTTTCTTCCAATTTTCTACTTTTCATTTAAAATAAAAATTTCTTTCAGCATTTTCTTTCAATTTTTATATTTCACATAAGAAGTCTTTAAAGTTTTTGTTCTTTCTTTTTCTCCCAAGTTCCTTCTTTTCTTTTAATTTTTTTTTCTTTCAATATTTTCATTCAACTTTTATTTTTCACAAAAATATTTTTTTAGGGGTTTTTTTCTTCCGTTTTCCTTCTTTTCTTAAATTTTTTTTTCTTTGAGTATTTTCGTCCATTTTTTTATTTTTCATATAAAGGAACTTTAACGTTTTTGCCATTTTTTTCTTCAAATTTTCTTCTTTTCTTTCTTTTTAATTTTTTTCAGTATTTTCATTCAACTCTAATTTTTCACAAAAAAAATTCTTATGGTTTCTTGATCTTTCAATTTCCTTCCTTTAAAAAAGAATTCTATGAATATTTCTATTCAATTTTTATTTTTCAAAGAAAGTGTCATCAAGATATTTTTTCTTTCTTTTCCTTCAAATTTCTTTCATTTCTTTTCTTTTCTTTTTTTTTTTTCAGTATTTTCATATAATTTTCATTTTTTCTTGAAAGATTCTTTAAAGTTTTTCTATCTTTTTCCTCCTACTTCATTAGTTTCCTTCTTTTACTACATTCTTTAGATTTTAATTTTTCAAAGAAAGAGACCTTAGGGTTTTTTTCTTTCTTTGTCTTTGAATTTACATCTTTTCTTTTTTTTTTCAATATTTTTTATCAAAGTTCATTTTTCACAGAAAGATTTTTTTCTGTTTCTCTCAATTTTCCTCTTTACTTTTTTTCGTCTCTGATCAGAGAATTACCTTTTTTATATATCAATCTGTGGATTTCAATCCAACTTTCATTGATTTGTTTTTTCTTTTGTCTTTTTTATTTTAATCTGTTCTTTATTTCCGACGTTCTTTCCATTGACACATTTAAATTATATCCCAATCAATTTTTCCACAACTTTTGACTTTTATTTCGTATTCTTAATCTCAAATAAACATGCACATAAATACCAATACACGTCAGATGTAACAGTCATCACTGTGCGAAACAGACCACATTCAAAGGATCCTTGTTTGTTTGTTTATTTGTTTGTTTATAAATATACATTGATTTTATAGGATTTGGTTTGGTTGGATTTTATGAAATCAACTATTGTAAGTAATTTAATGTCAAATCCTCTTTATACGTATATATTAAATATACATGATTTGGTTTCGTTGGGTTTTATTGCATGTCAACCACTGTAGGTTATTTAATGCCAAATTCTCTTTATACGTGGTGCATTCAATAAGATTCCAGACTTTTTTTGTGCAGGCATTTAAAATTATCATATGTATGTTATTGCTATACACCTTATGAAATGACTGACCAATTTTTATGATTTCAGATTTAAATGAACACCTTCAGCAGCAATTGGAATACACCCTACTAAAGCCTGAATGTCTCAGCTGGTGAATTTTAAAAATGCAATCTGGATGTGAGGATACTTTAGAAGAACGATATGCAATAAAATTCTGTTTTAAACTTGGAAAAAATGCCACAGAAACGTATGGAAAGCTTTAGAATACTTTTCGATCATCTTGCATGAATCGAGCATCAGGTTTTGAGTGGCATAAGAGATTCAAGGAAGGCAGGGAGTCTGTGAGGGATGATGAGAGGTGTGGGATGGGTAAGAAAGTCAATACACCAGAGTTGATTGGCCAAAGGATTAGGGTTAGGATTAGGGTTACTATGTTGAGGTTTTAAGGGAGTTCAAGAAGAGATTCCGTCGGAAGAGGCCAGAACTCTTCAAATCGGGTCAGTGGCATTTCCAATTGGACAATGGACTAGTCCACAACTCCATTCTTGTCGCAGACTATTTGACCAAGATGGGCATCAAGACAGTTCCTCGCCGTCCCTATAGTCCAGATCTTGCTCCCTGTGACTTTTGGTTATTCCCTAAGCTCACAGGCTGTCGTTATGAGACAATTGAGGAGATGAAAGAGGCTGTGTCATTGACACGCTCACACAAGAGGACTTCGATGGGGCCTTCCAGAAGTTTTTGGAATGGTACAACAAGTGCATTGCAGCCGGAGGAGATTACTTCGAAGGGGACTAGAGTTTCATGTGTGTACTATCAATAAAAGTGCCCATACGAAACTTATTTAATGATCCTCGTACCTTTCTCAAGGTTATTTGTCCGTAAGAGAAAGTAATAGCGCGACTGGAATTCGAATTCGTATACTACGATTCCGCAATGCATCACTTTAACTATTACTCTACAAAGACACTCCATAAATGAGAGGTCTAGAGAAAATAGATATAGAGAAAATCAGCAACAATGAATTCATATCACTGAAATCTCTTGTGATGTAAAACTATACTAATACTAAACTGAATTGGTTGAATTGAAACTTTTTGACTAAACTGAATAGTTTGAAATAGAAATGTTTTTGACAATTAAACAGTGTACTTATGCTAAACTGAGTTGTTTGAAATAGAACTGATTATTTGTATAAAAATGGATTTGGCGTTAAATAACCTTCAATGATTGATATGCCATAAAACCCAACCAACCAACCAACCAACTAACAAAATAATCATGATTGTTTGCATTTCAAGACTGAACAGTGTATGAATTTCACGGGATTGGTTTCATGGGCAAATATAAGTTGAACCTTAAAACTCAATAATTTAAATGTTTGACTTAGCAAGTGTTTATAAATAGTTTCATCGTAGTATATATATATATATATATATATATTGTCATCCACTGACAGACTGTTTCGTTATATCACAATACTTTAGTGTGGCTTGACACGTAGGACGCTTTAACCTGGGATTGAAACCCACCCAACTTTACTTTAGACTTAGTATCAGACCACTCGGCCAACAAGCGTATCAAGTCAGCTAGGGAATCATAAGGTATTAAGTAGTAGCGTTCGTTTGTTTACATTTTTAACTTGCCGGATACCAGAGTGCTCAATTCGTTCGAAGAGCTTTGCATTATGCGAGCGGTAGCCGTAAATTCATTCGCCAGAGTGCTCAACTCCCCATGGAGGAGCGTATATACCAAGATGACCCTACTATGCTACTTTTTTGCATAGTTACCAACAAAATTGATGCATATGTCCCTTCTGACCACAAATGTATTGATATCCTCTTTAAAAAACAAAAAAAGATATTGTATCAAGTCAATTCTACGACAGTCTATTGCTGTAGAATATAATTTGATGATACCTCCAAGTACATCAGCAATCTCATATTAACGTTATTTCAGTTTGATCTTTTAGTAATCCAATCCAGGAGACCTATGTCAGCATATGATCCATTTATTCCCATAGACAAGCATTGTATCCCCCAAATCGCTTGTCCCTCCAATCTAATAAGCCTATGCCAGCATATGATCTGTTTCCTTTGTATTATATCCTTATAACACATCAACGATATCGTATTAACGTTATATCCCTCAGATCCCGTGTCCATCCAATCCAAGAAACCTATGCCCGCATATGATCCATGTCTTTGTATCACATTCCTTTAGGACACCAGCAATCTCAATATACCGTCAATCCAGTCCATGTGACCTATGCCAGCATATGATCTATGTATGCCTATGGATAGACTCTGTATCAGCCAAATCCCTTGACCACCCAATCTAAGAAGCCTATGCCCGCATATGATCCATGTCTTTGTATCTCATCCCTTTAGTACATCAGCAATCTCAATTTACCGTTATATGTCAGATCTATTATCAATCCAGTCCAAGAGATCTATGCCAGCATGTCTTTGCTTGAACTGGCATTATATCACCAAAATCCATTGTCACTCCAATCTAATAGGCCTATGCCAGCATATGATCCATTTCCTTTGTATTACATCTCTTTAGCGCATCAACGATATCATATTAATGTTATATCCCTCAGGTCCCGTGTCCATTCAATCTAAGAAGCTTATGCCCGCATATGATCCCTATCACATCCCTTTAGTACATCGGCAATCTCAATTTACCGGTATATCTCAGATCTATCATCAATCCAGTCGATTTGACCTATGCCAGCTTATGATCCATGTGTGCCAATGGATGGACATTGTTTCACCCAAATCTTGTCTCCATCCAATCAAGTAGACCAATGCCAATATGTCATCCATTTTCTTTTTATCATATCCTTCCAAATAAACAATTCGAGCCCCTATAAACACATGAAACTCTCTGTAAGCAATTTTAACCTCTAAACATATGGACTTCAATATGTACAATTTGATCTTCCATAAAAATATGAACCTTTCTATAAGCAATATTATTCTCTTTAAATATATGAACCTCAATATAAACAATTCGAACTTCTGTAAATATATGAACATCTATATAAACAATTTGATCGGCTATAAACATATGAACGTGAATATAAATGTTTAAAGCCTGTATGAACTTATGAAATTCAATATACACAATTTGATCCTCTATAAACATGTGAACGTGAATATAAATGATTTGAGCCTGTATGGACTTGTGAACCTCAATTTGATCCTCTATAAACATATGAAGCTCTATATAAGCAATTTGGACCTCAATAAACATACATTCCAGTAGGCTGGGACTGTAGAAAACACCAAATGCATATCTGCACAGGGTTAAGACCCCCACCAACAAGTGACACTATACAATCTGATTTTATGTTAACAGTGACAGCTGCTACTGGTAGAAGGTTGAACTAGCATCTCGGTAAGCGGACGTATCGCTCTCCCACAATCACCTGCTGAAAATAGGTCCTTCCAATCCACCGGTCACTGTTGAAAAAGAACGGGTTTCTTTCTCGTCCCCTTAAGTCTGTTTTCAGGCATGCGTAGTTCCAACTTCCTGTCAGGGGCTTCTGAGAACTTGTACACTTTTTGAACTTACTTCTATTTTATCTATTTTTTCTTTTTCTTTTTTTCTGTTCGGAACAAACCATTTAACTATGTGCAAACAAATGATTAATAGTAAATAGAATTATGTACCATTGCCAATTACGGATATGTATAACGTACATAGAATGTTCTTAACATATATATATATATAACATAGGACTCCCGAAACACGAAAAACAGTTACGACTTCTTAGTTCAGGTACGAAACTTTTTATTACCTTTGAGTTTAAAGGTTCTTCGACATAAGGAGAGAGATACACATTCTTTCTATTCTGGCTTTTCCATCTGCACCCCCCTATCTCGAGCAGCGCCTGTAGCGCGCAAATTCGTCTGGCATCTGCGAGCCCCGAAAGTCGACCCTTCTCGTTTGGTGTCTAGTTCTCAACTCAACTGACTTTTTTTCAAATCCCCCAAAATCCTCCGCGCGTGCTTCCGGTGCATGACTTCATTCACATCCCCAAGGGATTTTTATTTTGACATCTTTGAACGCCACATCCTCCCTGCGTGCGCGTCAACACCTGTGCTCAAGTTTGCCCCTAACTAACCTATGCACAGAGCCGAAAGGTTCTCAGCCTAACTAAACCCAAAGGCAAGATATATAAAACGAAATCCCTCAGCCATTATATTACAATTATTCGTATTATATAACAATACTTGAAACTATTTAACTGTATGCAAAAAAAATGAGCTTAGTCTCATTTTAAAATGCTATCAACAAAATGTGTTTACAAATCATATATCTTTAATATATTTGCATAAAGCGAATTTGGCATTAAATAACTTACAATTGTTCGATAGGCCTTAACACAACCAAACGAAATCCTATAAATTCAATATATATGTATAAAGAGGATTTATCATTAAATAACCTACAAGAGTTGATATGCAATAAAACCCAACCAAACCAAATTATATATATATATCTAATATATATGTGTAAAGAGGATTTGGCATCAAATAACCTACAAATGTTGATATGCCATAAAACTCAACCAAACCAAATTACATATATATAATATATATGCATTAAGATGATTTGTCATTAAATATCCTACAATAGTTGATATGCCATAAAACCGAAACAAACCAAATCATATATATCTAATATATATGTGTAAAGAGGATTTGGCATCAAATAACCAACAATAGTTGATACGCCATAAAACCCAACCAAACCAATCCAAAAGCATATGAATCTCTACATAAATAATTTACCTAAATTTACTTGACTTTGAAAAAATGTTTCTTCCTACTTTAAAAATTCTAACGAACAAATTTTCGCCCGTAAATAGAATGTTTGCTATCCAGGAGGCCTAGTCTGAAATTTAGATTTATGCTGTGTCCATTCGAGTATATTCATTAAATAACGTTTTTCTCTTCAATCTAATTTCTAAGTTTGGTCCTGGAATCGTTTCAGCCACACCACATTATACTCGGTACGAAATCAAAACCAAAAAACAATACTGGAGACTAATTAGCCGTTAGAACAACAAAAACCTGTTCAATGTCACGACCACACTTCACTGAAAGGTCTGAGTGTGATATTCTTGCCTCTTTCACTCGGTCTTACTCCTCTGCAGAGAGGCAATCGGTGTATTTTACCGCCCCATCCTACGAGGCTATATATATATATATATATATATATATATATATATATATACATATGAATTGATAGCAAATTCTATCACAGATTAACAGTACTTGGTGACTCACTTTCTTGCCAATACAAATATCCTATATTGAGACATCATATTGAGACATGA
>OY757935.1:24055677-24098177 GCA_963585895.1 Sepioteuthis lessoniana
TCCCAGGTCCACTCTGGCCCAGAATGGTAGCACCTGATAGGGTACCATCTATGTGTTAAATAGAACTAAACTACATACTTATGCAAAACTGAATTCTTTGATTTAGAACTGTTTGACTAAACTGAATAGTTTGAAATAGAAATGTTTTTGACAAGTAAACTGTACTTACATTTAAACTGCGTGCTAATGCTAAACTGAATTGTTTTAGATGGAACTGTTTTGACACTAAAACTGTACTCACACTAAACTGAATTGTTTAATATAGAACTGTTTAGACATTTAATTGCGTGTAAAGAAAATTAGTACTTATACAAACTGAATTTACTGAATTAGAACTGTTTGAATAAATTGAATAGCTTGCAATAGAAATGTTTTTACTATTAAACTGTGTATTCATGCTAAACTGAATTCTTTGAAATAGAATCGACTCTTTGCATAAAAATGGATGTGGCGTAAAATAACCTACAAAGGTTGATATGCCATAAAATCCAAACAACCAACCAACCAGAATGGACCTGGAAGCGATGGTAATAAACGGATACTCCGTATTCCCCCAAGCTTCAGCGTTACTGGAGCCTCACCAACAGAGTGTTTAATGCCATATCCAGGACACTCATTGCAGGGGTCTTACCCCTCTTCAGAGCTGCAGTCGGTGTATTTTACTGCCCCATCCTACTAGGCTATATATATATATATATATATATGTATATGTATATGAATTGACAGCAAATTCTATCACAGAGTAACAGTACTTGTTGACAGTTAATTTCTTGCCTATACGAATATCCTATATTGAGACATGAAATATTGAGATATCATATATTGAGAGATTCTATGTTGAGACATCATATTGAAACATCCAGTTGAGAAATTCTATATTGTTACATCAAGTTAAGGTATCCAATATTGAGACATCAGATATTGAGACATTATGTGTCATTCTATGTTGAGACCCTATATTGAAATATGATATTGAAACATTCTTTATGTTAAAAAATTCTATATTGTAGCACCATATTGAAAAATCAAATATCAATATTGAACCCTATACTCAAGCTAAGACATCCTATGTTGAAACATACCATGTTGAGACATCCTATTTCTACACATCATATTGAAACAACACATTGAGATATCCAATATTAAGACATTCTACATTGAGACATAAAATTTGAAAACAGGATTAGATTATCAAAAAGTAATTCAGTATCAATAATAAATCATATTAAGAAAAATCGCTATCTAAATACACTATGTACATGAATGACGCCCCTAAAAATATTCTAGAAAAAGTTGATTTCATTCTACACCAAAGACATCAGTTTTATTTTCATTTCTAATGCAATATAAAAGAATTAAAACGGATATTATTTGGTATCATAAATTACCAAACTCAGCAAACTTGAAACTCTGCAACCAATAATAAAAGTGTATAGATATAAGAAATATACTTAGTTTTAAACTTCCGATATATTTGTAACATACTGACTTTGGCCAAGCTGTCAAAATAGGAAATGCACCTGTGTAAATAACTGGTGCATCAGGTCGAGGAATATCAGGATATACCCTTGACCGTGGACGGGTGGAATTGAGTGCGAAATTGTACGCTCGCAGGAAGAAGAGAGGGCGTCAAATTATTATATAAGTCGGTTCACAGAAAGTTCAATCAGTTGGTGAGAAGATGCTGGAATGAGGAACATGTCCCAGAGAGGCTGGGCCCCAGGCCCCCGGTTGAGCAGCCCAGGAGAACGGGAAAGAAACGCTGTTTTGGCCATAAGAGTGGGGGTCAATATGTTGCTGTTCTGTTCAGCCTCCAACTCACCTCTCACACAGTAAAACCTTTAGTAACCCTTTCGAACCCTTTCAAATAAAGTGAGAGGTGTATTTTTCTAAAGAACTGTGTCGCTCGTCTTTATTGTGTCGTCGTTATGATTCTGCATTCATATGTATATGTGTATGTATAGTTGTTCATGGCCATACAACATATTCATATTTCAGTGAGAGTCTTAGTGCTATAGACTTTAATAATAAATAATGACTAATGATATCCGTTTTGACTGTAAAATGTTTTGCAAGAAATAGTCGAATGCTGATATCTCTGGTTTCGAAGAAAAATAATTTCTTATAAATAATTGCTACTTATTTAAGTGCAATACGTCATATATATATATATATATATATGTGTGTGTATGTGTGTGTGTACACCATCAAGTCGTGCTGCTCTCTCTCTCTCTCTCTCTCTCTCTCTCTCCATTCATCACCATCATCCATGGCTTCCGGCGTGTTTTCTAGAGTACATCATGTGTCCGTACACACCTGTTTTAGATAAGTCCGTGTGTAGGTGTCCATAGGAGAACGTCGCTTATGAGTTCGTCCTTACTTCTCCAGCAGTGTCCCGCATGTCTTGTTCGTCTAATTTGGATAATTTTAGAGATGGTAGGTAGGAAGCTGTTCAATTGCTGTTTTGTGGGATGTTTCTTCCAGGATTTGTTCAATATAGCCCGTAGCATCCTCGTGCAATTCTCATTTAGCTTTTTTTCTATGCATTTCGTCAGCGTCCATGTGGTGCATCCATATAGTAGGATTGATTCGAGCATCTGGTGACTGCGTACACCATACGAAACTTCAAGTAATATACTTCTAGTTTTCATAATTATGATATATGTTTAGGTTTTATATTTACTCTGCCATAATAACTGGTCTCCAGTGTTGAGACATGGAAATTGAAGAGTAATTTATCGGTCAAATAGAACTAAACTGCGTACTTATGCTGAACTGGATTGCTTGAATTAGGACTGTTTGACTAAACTGAACTGCTTGAAATAGAACTGTTTTGACATTTAAACAGCGTACTTATATTGAATTGAATTATTTGAAAAAGAACTGTTTTTGACTTTGAAATTGTGTTTATGATAAATTGTATGTATGATAAATTGAATTTAAAACTGTAATTACGCTATACTGAATTGTTTGAAATAGAACTGTTTTGAC
The DNA here is from genome assembly GCA_963585895.1 of Sepioteuthis lessoniana. NCBI lineage: Eukaryota > Metazoa > Mollusca > Cephalopoda > Myopsida > Loliginidae > Sepioteuthis > Sepioteuthis lessoniana. The sequence continues at coordinate 24,058,669 of OY757935.1, forward strand.
ATTTAACTATGTGTGGACAAAAACTATATTCATACTAAACTGAATTGTTTGAATTAGAACTGTTTGACTAAACTGAATAGCCTTAAATAGAAATGTTTTGACAATTAAACTGTGTACTCAGGCTAAACTGAATTGTTTGAAATAGAACTGATTATTCGTATAAAAATCGATTTGGTGTTAAATAACCTCCAAAGGTTGATATGCCATAAAACCAACCAACCAACCAACCGGGCTGGAAATTTACAGTCAAGAATGATTTTAAAAGTCAGGTCTATTAGCCAATTGGGTTTTTTGCTTCTTTTAAATCAATGTATTTTTGGATTTTTTTTTTTTCTCATAGAGTAATATATTTTTTGAACAAATTGTCTAATCAGATCGAAAAAAGCAATGATGTAAAAAAAAGTTAAGATTAAATTCGATGGTTTTAGAAAAAAAGAATTTAAGAGGGCATTTTTAGTAACAAAAAAAATGTATTACAAAACAGAACTTGATAAGTACATAGCCATTATAAATTGAATTATTATGACCAGGAAATCCAGCAAACACTTTAATAAGTCTTACCGAGAGTGTATCCCGTGATCCTCCCCACTAGAGATCGAACCGATCGCTATAAGATTGCAAAGCCGAAACTCTACCACTGAGCTACTGGTACAGATCGCGTACAAAAAATGGTATATCGATTAGTCATGGTAGATGCGCACCAAATTACCCTGATGTGTCTTGTATTTATATCCGTACTCTTACAGAGGACGCGGTCACCATCTGGGCTACATCTTCCCAAGAGGATAAGATATATGTATCCGAGTTATTATAACCTCATGGGCAAGGAATTCCTCAACTTAAAAAAGAAAATGTTCAACTATATAGATATTGTATTTATAACAGATATGTTTTATGCAGAGACTAATTGGATGTCAATTGTTTGTAGACAGTTAAATAGTTTCAAGTATAATTGTTTAGTATTAGTAATTCTGTTTATCAAGTATTCGTACGGAATACAAATAATTTGCACACAATACAATATGGGAACCGATAATTAAAAAGGTTAAATAAAAAAATCTGGGGGTGTCGTCGTGCAATGGTTAAAGCGATGGACTTCGGAATCGTAGTAAGTGAGTTCGTACTCCAGTTGCGCTATTACGTTCACTTTCGGGCAAATACCCTTGGGAAAGGTATGAACCCGCTTATCCTCCCAGCTATGGGTTAAATAGTACCATTACTGTTCTTCTAGGAGAATGGCTTTGGCATTAAATAACCTACAAAGGTTGATATGCCATTAAACAAAAGAAACCATACCCAACCTAAAAAAACTCTGATTGGTAAAAAATCATGCATCATAATGGTAATTCTAGTCAAGTAAGAACATTAGGTTTATAAGTCCCAAAAATTCAATCTAAACAGTCCAGCAGGACACATAGCGTAACGGTTATAGGCGTTGGTTCCCAAAGATCCTAAGGAGACAATCCTGACAAGAGTAACAATACAGGAAGACTTAACACGTGTACCCAGTTATGGCTAACAGAATTAAAACGGGTGATCCTCATGGATTCAATAAAGGACGTAGTTCGAAGTTCGACAAACAGGATATATCGGCCGTTGATGAAGACAATAGTCCTAAAAGATCATCAAGCTTCAACTAAATTTAGACAACTAAATTTGCACACAATTCTATGGTTTCAAATAAAAATAATACTTCGTAAATGGTGGACCTGTTCTCTTCGACCCATAGAGGGGTCTCTAACAGTTACTCTAAATCTGGATCAGAGTGGGCAGGAAAATAATAGCAATAAAGGGTTACTCAAAGTTCCACAAAACTCATGGAGCCTTACTATGTTATACCCAGGGGGCCATTTTCCACCTCTGTTAGGGTGCAGTTGACTCATTCTACAGTAATCCGACAGGTTTCGATCTCAGCTCGAAGCATCTAGTTGGAGGTGCCCGTGGTTTAGTCGTTATCGTCGTAGGAAATGGACACAGCGACACGAATTCAAATCCTGGACGAGACTGACTGCATTTCATATAGCGCTAATACTCTTGGGAAAGGTATGAATCCAATTATTCTCCCTCCAGCTATGGATAAATAGTAGGGCAGACTAGGTTCTTCAGCCTTGGTGAGGCAACTAGTCTAGGAGAAGGAAAACTGTGAATTCAAACCTGTTAAACTCCGCTTAAAAATTGACCTTGTGTCATATCCTGCCCGAGCGGAGGGGTTGGGTAAATAGGATCTAGTTGGTTTACCCACACTGAAGAGTTGCGATACTACAAAACAGTCTTTCTGTGGTTGACAATATATATATATATATATATATATATATATACCATAACTTAATGAATGATAGCCTCCCCGTTGGCTCGGGCTATCGAACAGGCCGACTAAGATCCTGCCCCTAACAAGTGTCCTGGATATAACACTAAACAACATCTGATCATGGAGCTTTGGGGAATGTGGAGTACCAATTCATTGCCATTACTCTCCAACCCGCTCTGACCCGGAGTGATATTATCTATAGAGCACCATCAATGAATGAATTAGAACTGTTTAATCATTTTACTGTGTGCCCACAAATGACTAAAGTTGAATTGTTAGGCGACATAGCAATACTTGAAACAATTTAACCTTGTGCAAACGAATAAGCTCAGTCACATTTGAAAAAGTAGCCTATTTGTCTACAAATCATATAATTAATGTTTGTATACAGAGGATTCGGCATTAAATAATCTACAAGGGTTAATATGCCATAAGACACAACCAACCCGCGCTACAAACACATACACACACACACACACACACACACATATATATATATATATATATATATATATATATATATATATATATATATATATAACTTATGATAAAAGAAATTGAGTAATTATAAGTTGTGAGTTGTCTGAATTTCTGAGATGAAGCTTGATGATTTTTATCATTAAGGGTTTGCCGACTATTGTCTTCATCTTTATTGTTATTTTCACGTTTCGGCCGATATGTCCTCCGGCCTTCTTCAGGTGTTTGTCGACCCCGAGAACTTTTTTTTTTTCATTCTTTCTGGTGGGTCAGACTTAACCATTTTCTTCTTTTTTTTTCATTCTTTTAGAGGGTAAGTCTTTACTTTTTTCTTTTTTTTAAATTCTTTTTGGGCGGTGAATCTTTATTAATATCTTTTTTTTTTTTTTTTCATTTTTTCTGGGGGTGAGTCTTTACTTTTTTTCGTTCTTTCTGGGGTGAATATTTACTTCTTACTTTTTTTATTCTTTCTTGTAGTGAGTCTTTTTTTCCTTTTTTCATACTTTCTGGGGGAGAGTCTTTACATTTTTTTCCTTTTTTTATACTTTCTGGGGGAGAGTCTTTACTTTTTTTCCTTTTTTTCATTCTTTCTGGGGATCAGTCTATTTTTTAAAAATCTTTTTTGGGGTGAGTCTTTATTTTTCTTATATTCTTTCTGGGGGTGAATATATATTTTTTTCCTTTTTTAAAATTTTTTTCTGAGGGTGACTCTTTATGTTTTCTTTCATTTTTTCTATTTTTTTACTCTTCCTTTTTTCATTCATTATTCGTGTTCATTATGGTTTATTTCTCTGTACCCCTGTTTATTTTCTTCTTTTTCATTCTTTCTGGAGTTTTTCTTCTGATTCTTTCTTTACTTTTTTCATTCTCGTTTATTTCTCTCCACTCTTTTGTCTTTCTTATTTCTTTCATTTTTCTAGTTTTTCACTCTTTCATTTTTTTTCTATATTTTTATTTTTTCATTTTTTCTATATTTTGATTCTTTTATTTTTTTCTACATTTTCATTCTTTCATTTTTTTTACGTTTTCATTCTTTCATTATTTCTACATTTTCGTTCTTTCATTTTTTCTACATTTTCATTCTTTCATTTTTTTCTACATTTTCATTCTTTCATTTTTTCTGTATTTTCATTCTTTTTTTTTAAATTTTGATTCTTTCATTTTTTCTACATTTTCATTCTTTCATTTCTTTTCTACATTTTCGTTCTTTCATTTTTTTCTACATTTTCATTCTTTCATTGTTTCTGTATTTTCATTCTTTTTTTTTTAATTTTGATTCTTTCATTTTTTCTACATTTTCATTCTTTCATTTTTTTCTACATTTTCGTTCTTTCATTATTTCTGTATTTTCATACTTTTTTTTAATTTTGATTCTTTCATTTTTTTCTACATTTTCATTCTTTCATTTTTTCTACATTTTCATTCTTTCATTTTTTTCTACATTTTCATTCTTTAATTATTTCTACATTTTAATTCTTTTATTTTTTTCTACTTTTTCATTCTTTCATTTTTTTTTCTACATTTTCATTCTTTCATTTTTTCTACATTTTCATTCTTTCATTTTTTTTCTACATTTTCATTCTTTCATTTTTTCTACATTTTCATTCTTTCATTTTTTTTCTACATTTTCATTCTTTCATTTTTTCTACATTTTCATTCTTTCATTTTTTTTCTACATTTTCATTCTTTCACTTTTTTCTACATTTTCATTCTTTTATTTTTTTTCTACATTTTCATTCTTTCATTTTTTTTCTAAATTTTCATTTTTTTATTTTTTTCTACATTTTCATTCTTCCTTTTCGTTATGCGTTATTTCTCTGTACATCTTAGTCTATGTTCTTTCTTTTATTATTCTTTCTGAATTTTTCTTCTTTTTTTGTGGCTTTTTTACGCTCCTTTTTTCATTCTTGAATATTTCTTTCTAATTTTTTGTGTTTCTTTTTACTTTCTTTTTCATTCCACCTTTTCATGCTTTCTCTTTTTTTTTCTTTCTTTCTTAATTTTCATAGCGGTTTATTTCTCTGTACTTCTTTGCCTTTTTCTTTTCTTTGTTTTCATTCGTCCTTTCATTTTTTCGTTACTTCTTTTTCATTTTTCTTGAGACTGGTTGACACGTCGTTAAAATCAGCCGATCAATCAATCAATCAAAGAAGCACGGTGAAACCTTATACAAATTTGTTGGGGACACGTCCTTAAATTTCTGCGTATTCATTTGATTCAATTAGATCCTGGCCCTCAAACATAATTTTTTTTCTGGGACAAATCGTGCTATACACACACACACACACACACACATATATAAATATATATATATATGTGTGTGTGTATGTGTGTGTGTGTGTGTGAGTCGCTGATTCCATTTCCTACGACAGCAAACTTTAAACTCCGGTCACTTCCGTATATATATATATATATATATATATATATATATAAGATTGTGGTCTTTGAGCATTGTATAACAACCAGTCTATGAGAAAGAAATTTTTGTTTAATTCCAAACTGACGTTGTGTCACATCCACCTCGTGCAGAGGGGTTGGTAAATATATTATATTGAATCATGAATAATTTCCGTTTCAGTAAAATATAATTTTTCAGAAATAATTTAAAAATCAATCCGTTTCAAGCAACAGTGTATTCTCCATTATTTAGAATCACCTATAATCAAGTCGTTTGTTGATTCATCTCACGTAAAAATCAGCCTGTTTCGAGCTCAAGAAATTTTCAACAGACTTTTTCAGAAAAATTTTTTGTCATTCAGAGCATTTTGTAAAAGACGTGCGCTCTTTCATATTCTTCTTACTAAGTGTATGAAGAACACAAATGCTAAGCTTAATCACTTTTCCTATTTGAAGGCGGATTCTTTTTCCTTGGTTGGCCATTAGCACTGAATATTTTCTAAGCTGTTTCGGTGGTGGTTATATTATTTTTGAATTCTTAGAACATTGCATGTCGAATATGCACTTTTGTTTCCTCAATGTTCGAGGCATGAGATCAGCGATTAAATCATGACGCACATTCTTTCACAACTGAAATTAGTATGACCGACGATTGAATTTAAAATATCAAACATTTTAAATCCATCGTTATAACTCGCTTTTAAAAAACCGAAGATATTCATGATTCAACTCACAATATATATATATATTAATTACATATTGTGAGTTGAGTCATAGTTGAGTCATTGGCGGGTTTCGATCCCAGCTTGAAGCGTCCTACGTGAGTAGCCACACTTAGAGTTGCGATACAACGAAACAGTCTGTCTGTGGATGACAATATATACGCTCTCCTTCCGGGGGTTGAGCACTCTGGCGAAGGAATTAACGGCTGCCACCCGCGTAGTCCAAAGCTCTTCTAACAAACTGAGCACTCTGGTATACGGTGGCGCAAAATGTAAACAAAAGAAATCTAATCCACAATGCGTTATAATTCTCGAGCTGACGTAGGTCACCTCATGCCTGAGGGGTAAGATACTTAGTTAAGTGTAAAGTTTGGCAGGTTTCGATCCTAGCTTGAAGCGTCCTGCGTGTCTACCCACACTGAAATGTTGTGATACAACAAGACAGTCAGTCTGTGGATGACAATATATTTAGACATAAAGAAGATTATCAACAGAAATAAGAAAAATAGGAATAATAATTTTGTATTCTTTGGTTATTCTCAACTAGTCTTGACTAGGTCGTCCTCAGTATATATATATATATATATATATATAATCACAGACGCCGACTACGCTGATTACTTACCGTTACTGGCGAATACGCCTAATCAAGCAGAGACACTACTGCATAGTTTGGAACGAGCTGCAGCAGGCATTGGCCTCCATGTCAATGCGCACAAAACTGAATATATGTGTTACAACCAAACGGGCAACATTACCACTCTAGACGGAGCCTCTCTGAGGCTAGTGGACAAATTCACCTACCTCGGAAGTAGCGTCTCATCAACAGAAAACGACATCGACACACGGCTGACGAAAGCATGGACGGCTATAGATAGGCTCTCAGTAATATGGAAATCAGACCTGACAGATGAAATGAAGCGCAGTTTCTTCCAGGCAGTGGTTGTATCGATACTGCTATATGGATGCACTACATGGACGCTAACCAAATGGCTGGAGAAGAAACTTGACGGCAACTACACAAGAATGTTGAGAGCAATATTGAACAAGTCCTGGCGACAACACCCCACGAGACGCCAACTGTACGGCCACCTGCCTCCTATCACGAAAACTATACAGGTCAGACGAGCCAGACACGCCGGATACTGCTGGAGAAGCAAAGACGAGCTCGTAAGTGACGTACTACTATGGGCCCCCACATATGGCCAAGCAAAAGCAGGACGACCAGCCCAAACTTACATACAGCAGCTATGTGAGGACACAGGATGTAACCCAGAAGACCTGCCGGAGGCGATGAACGATAGGGAAAAGTGGCGAGAGATGATCAAGGATATCCGTGCTGGCGGCACGACTTGATGATGATGATGATGATATATATATATATATATATGAAAAAATGGTAGGTTTTGGTGAATCTGACAAGACGATAAAAATAAGTGGAAAATTGGAAAAATCAAACACTTACAACGGGTTTAATGATAATATTTTGCTTTATATTAACCGAACTTCATCAGACTTAACATTTTTTGAGTTTTTCTACATTTTAGCAATTAAAGAAATAAATGAACTATGGGAGATTGTAAAAGGTATAGAGGAAGTGAGGTAAAGGGTCTGAAGACAAGAGATAGATTAGGGAAGAATAAGGAGGTTTGAGTGATAGTGGTAGGGGTTAATTTGGTTTCGGCCGCAACCGCATAGTTTGGTGCCACCAAATGTATCGTTTTTCATCAGATATTTGACAAGATTGAGAAAAAAAAATTCGCTAAAACTAAGACATTTTTACACCGTACTATGAACGATTTTCTATGAATTTCTTTTTCTTTTTATCTTTTATCCTTTTTTTCATTTTTCCTTTCTTTTTAGATACTCCATTACAGTCAATGTCTTTGATGAAATAAGATACCCACAAACCCTTACCTCCAACCCTTGTTTTTTTTTTGTTTTTTTTTAATAAACCTCTTCCCCGCCTCATATTTCCTTCTTTTTCCCTAAAATTAATTCGACTCTATCAGGTCAAATCTCTGAAAAACCGGCCCATTGGCCAAGAGAATAAAGTGTTTGACAATGGCCCGGGAAACTGGGGTTCAATTCCTGATCGAGTCATACCAAAGACTTAAAAGGTGGTACTTCTTTCGTTATAAGGTCCGGTTCAAGGATAAAGTGGAGCAATCCAAAAAAAAGGAGTAGTGCCCTCCCCTACACCTCGGTATAGTAGCTATTGAAAAGAGAGCCTTTGGGTCGCCCTCGACAACGATCGACAACTTTACTTACTAAGGAGAGAAAAAGGGTGAATACTTTTCAAATATATTTGAACAAACAGACAATTTGCTTCTAATTGCTTGCTTTTAAGAGCAAAAAACAAGAACATTATGCTTGAAGCTGCAAATTTCATTGCAATCAACATAACAAGATATGCATTTCGTCGTACTTTTTGTGCAGATTGCTGAATTTCTGCTAAATGTTTTTAGAGTGGAATTAAAGTTTTAAGCAAAAGAAAAAAAATTAATAAACTTCTAAAATCTTGTTCATTACTCGTACATTAATTTGGTTCCAGCGGCTAAAATTCCTTAATGGCTCCTGCAACCTTAGGTAATAAAAAAACCGATTGTATGCTGTTCCGATATAATACTTTCTATAGGATTGCGTGATTAGCAGCCTTTGTCTGCAGGATGACTTTCCCAATGAGCGCCAGGAGGTGGCATTGCTAGTTGGCATAGTAACACAGCAAGGTGTTAAAGATATGAATTTAGCCCTTCTGTAACTCAAAAAATCTTTTTAAAAAATTTATTTGAACCATGGATATGACTCTAACGGGTACTACCACTTCGGAACAGAGTGGAGCTGGGAGTAATGGCAATGAAAGGCTACTCCACATTCTCCACAGCTTTAGGACCGGAGCCTCTATTTCAGATTGTTTAGTGTCATATCCAGGACACTTGGTAGTGGGGGGTCTCTTACCCCCTCTTCAGATATGCAGTCAACTTATTCTACAGACAATTAGGTTGACATTCTACATACTAAGTACATTTTGGTTTGGTTCGATTTCTTTCTTTTATATCAACCTTCTTTTATTATTTAATGCCAAAGCCATACTTTTAGAAGAACATTAATGGTGCTACTTAAACCCTAGCTGGGGGATATGGGGCTCATAAATTTCCCGAGGGTAACCGTCAGAAAGAGAAAATAACTGTGTGACTGTAGGATGCATTTATACTTTATTTTGACTCATATATTGACTACAAAAATTTTAAATGCCTGTACCAAAAAGTCTGTAAACTTATTGAAGGAAGCGCGTAAGTATCATGTTTTCATTCTTACATTTTGACTCATATATTTTCTAGCTTTCTTTGTTGAAAGTTACGGTTTTTTTTTCTGTATTATTAGCATTAGTGAATTTGCTGTGCATAGTGTAGTTTTTTGCAAGGCCCTTCAGATGGTTTGGTCTATTTGTAACACCCTTCACCTCTTTGTAAAGAACTTGTAATATTACAAAGTTGCAGCAGTTTAGCACTTTAGCCTTTACGCCAAGGCGACTGCGCAAGAGGATATTTAAACTGTGATTGAATTTTTTTTATATTGAGAAGATTTAAATAAAAGTTAAGTGGTTTGGTTTCTTTGTTTAACGGCATATCAACTCTTTTTAGGTTATTTAATGCCAAAGCCATTCTCATAGAAGAACAGTAGTGGTGCTATTTAACCCATAGCTGGGAGGATAAGGGGGTTCATACCTTTCCCAAGGGTATTTGCTCGAAAGTGAACGTAATAGCGCGACTGGAGTACGAACTCGCGTACTACGATTCCTAAGTCCATCGTTTTAACCATTACATCACGAGTACACCCCCAAAATATAAGTTAAGCAAGCATTGTTAAACACATTTCTAATAAGGTCATACTTTTCATTATTTCGTAACGATTCCTCTTGGGAATAAACTCTCTTTCGATATGAAAGAATAGGTTATTTCTTTCCACAATCCAAACAAAAGCTACTGAAATTGCTACAAGAATGAAGTTGAACGAAAATGTTCACACAAAATTATGGAAAAAATGTTGGTAAATACAATGAGACAGCAAAGGAAAACACGTGTTGTTTTATATGATTTTTATTAAATCAACAAACCCACAACTTCATAGGATTGTAGTCTATCCAATTCAAAAATATAAAAAAAAATAACGACGCCAACATATGATTCATGTCCTTTGCCTCACATCATATAAGTAGTGCTGGAGCTTTGGGGAAAGCAGAGTACTCCTTTATTGTCATCACTCCTACGTTAACTCGTGGTGTAATGGTTATCGTCGTAGGAAATGGACACGGCGACACGAGTTCAAATCCTGGACGAGACCGATTGTATTTCACATAGCACTAATACCCTTGGGAAAGGTATGAATCCAATAATTCTCCCTCCAGCTATGGGTAAATAGTAGGGCAGACTAGGTTCTTCAGCCTTGGTGAGGCAACTAGTCTAGGAGAAGGAAAACTCTGAATTCAAACCTGTTAAACTCTGCTTAAAAACTGACCTTGTGTCATATCCTGCCCAAGCGGAGGGGTTGGTAAATATGGTTAACTCTGGTCCAGAGTGGTAGCACCGGATAGGGTCCAATCTATTGGTCAAATAGAACTTAAATGTGTACTGATTCATGTCCTTTGCCTCACATCATATAAGTAGTGCTGGAGCTTTGGGGAAAGCAGAGTACTCCTTTATTGTCATCACTCTGACGTTAACACTGGTCCAGAGTGGTCGCACCAGATAGCGTCCAATCTATTGGTCAAATAGAACTTAACCATATTTACCGACCTCTCCGCTCGCGCAGGATATGACACTAGGTCAATTTTTTAAGCGTAGTTTAACAGGTTTGGATTCAGAGTTTTCCTTCTCCTAGACTAGTGTCCTTACCAAGGATGAAGAACCTAGTCTGCCCTAATATTTTACCCATGGCAGGAGGGAGAACGATTGGATTCATACCTTTCGCAAGGATATTAGTGCCATGTGAAATGCAATCAGTCAAGTCCAGAATTTGAACTCGTGTCGCCGTGTCCATTTCCTACGACGATAACCATTACACCACGGGCACCTCCACGTTAACACTAGTCCATAGTGGTAGCACCGGATAGGGTCCAATCTATTGGTCAAATAGAACTTAACTGTGTACTGATTCATGTCCTTTGCCTCATATCATATAAGTAGTGCTGGAGCTTCGGGGAAAGCAGAGTACTCCTTTATTGCCATCACTCCCACGTTAACTTTGGTCCAGACTGGTAGTACCAGATAGGGTCCAATCTATTGGTCAAATAGAACTTAACTGTGTACTGATGCTAAACTAAATTGTTTGAAATAAAACTGTCTTAACTGTGTGTAAACAAAAAAAAAATGTACTTATGCTAAACCGTATTGTTTGAAATAGAACTGTTTATATGTACGCCATAAAACCCAACCAAACCAAATCCTATATATTTAATATATATGTATAAAGAGGATTTAGCCATAAATAATCTACAATGGTTGATATGTCATAAAACCCAACCAAACCAAATCCTATATATCTAATATATATGTATAAAGATAATTTAGCATTAAATAACCTACAATGGTTGATATGCCATAAAAGCCAACCCAACCAAATCCTATATATTTGATATATATGTGTAAAGAGTATTTGGCATTAAATAACCTACAATGATTGATATGCCATAAAACCCAACCAAACCAAATCATATACATCTAATATATATGTATAAAGAGGATTTGGCATTAAATAACCTACAATGGTTGATATGCCATAAAACCCAACCAAACCAAATCCTATATATCTAATATATATGTATAAAGAGGATTTGGCATTAAATATCCTACAATGGTTAAATTGCCATAAAAATCCAACCAAACCAAATCCTATATATCTAATACATATGTATAAAGAGGATTTGGCATTAAATTACCAACAATAGTTGATATGTCATAAAACCAAACCAAACCATCGCATCATTCAAGGGTGAGAGAAAAGTTTTTCAATATTTTGGGACATGCTAGTTCGACCCGTGGAAAGTACTCGCTACGGTTAGTAGTATAGTGGTAGTTGGTGTACTGGTACGTTGTGCATTGCTTTCGGTCTTGTGTGATTTGAAAAACCACAAAGATGAACGTGCAACGTAGTCAAATTAGAAAACACATACATAAAAAATTCGAAAAGAGAAACGACGCGGAAGCAACCCAAAACATTTGTCGTGCAAAGGGTTAAGGTGATCACTGTGTAACGGTATTATTCAACCTATAACTGGATAGATAAGAAGGTTTATATTATTTCAAGGGTATTATGCTGAAAGTGAACCTCACAGCGTAAGTTGAATTCGAACTCGCTTGCTTCAAGCCCGCAGCACAGTACTTTAGACATTACGCCACGAGAACCCTCCCTGGATCACAATAGGGAAAATGAAAAAAAAAAAAACGAAGAGAAATACAATTCCCAAGATCTTCCCAGAGTACTGGAAAAAAAACTTTTAAACATGATATTAAATGTAGTGACGTACTTGGAACAGTCCCCAAAGGCCTGGAAAAGGAACTGGAGAATCGACATTATACAGACAACATCATTGTTAAGATAATCGCCAACAATACTTTTCTCACACACACATACACACACACACACACACACACATATATATATATATATATATATATATATATATATATATATATATATATATATCAGAAGTGCAAGTGTTAAAAGCTAAAGATAAAAGCGTTTGATAACCAAGTGTAATGCCGCATAAAACTGAAAAGTAATCGCATAATTGTTTTCCTTTTTTCATTTTAATTCGAGTTTCAAGTAGTTACGAAATATTCATATATATATATATAGAGAGAGAGAGAGAGAGTGAGAGAGAAAGAGAGATAAAACAGCCTGAGATTGGGAGAGAAGATGTGAGATAGTCAGAGACAATAAATATATCTTAAATATAACTGTAAGTAATATATATATATACATATATATATATATCCAAATGAATAAGTTCACTAAGATTTGCATTCTTTAAGAATTATTTATTTCGTTCTTACTCACGTGTATGTTTCCAGCTTGTTGCTTTCGTCAGAGAACATATGTGGCACAAGGCCCAATGAATTGGGCACTTAATGTGACTCGGATTCACTCTTATAGGTTTGTTAACCGAAAAGAATGGGAAGAATTGTTGTATACTCAGGATGATATCAATATCAATAATAATACAGGCGGACTCTGTCGTGTTAGATGCGAACGGGTTTATTTTATTTCTTTCGGCATTCAACCTTTAGCGACACGAGGCGAGAGAGACAATTCATAAGGGCTTATGCTTACCATACTATGCTGACACCCTACACCACCTTGGGTGGCGTAATTTGTAGTGACTAAGATCTCAACTCATATCTACAGGTCAAGACTCAAACTGGTCTGATCTGATCAGATCCGAAAAACTCAACCGCTCCATTCGACGGCCGTACCTCCTCCTCGTTTTTTTCAAAATCCTCAAATTCTCAGGCCATCTCTCCCGGGCGTGACGTCATCCACCCGCTCAGTTCACTCCAAGTGCGCATCCAGCCCTATTTCCCGTCAGATAGTTTATTATGACTGATGATGATTGTCATATCCTTTCCGCCGGGCGTAAGAGTGTCCCAACTGACTAAGACACCTGAACTAAGAGATACCGAGTAGTTCAAAGCCTTACCAAACTAAATAATAGAATATAATTGACGAAAACGTATTCATCTAATTAATCAGAATCCTGGAGTCCTGAAGAGACTTGCTGTCACTCAGTCTCCATTGAAAGACTACAGGTTAAAACTGGTGAGGAACACTCGCAAGATAACAAGACAAAGAGGAAAAAATAATACTGGTAATAAAAAGAGGATGAGTTAGAAAAAAGTTTAAATTTTACCCCCATTTACAAAGAAATATTATATTTTGTTACTACTTATTCACATGACTTTTCGTTCTGAAGTCAATTTTTCTCAAATTTATTGTATTTCCCTGTGGTGCATTTTCTTTTTCTTTCTTTTATGCTATTTTTCCTGTGGTCCATTTTTTCCTTTTTTACATGCTATTTTCCTTTTGGTCCATTTTTCTTTTTTTTCTTTCATGATATTTTTCCAGTGGTCCATTTTTCCTTTTTTAATGCTATTTTTCCGGTGGTCCATTTTATTCTTTCATGGTATTTTTCCTGTGGTCCATTTTTTCCTTTTTTTCAAGGTATTTTTTCTTAGGTCCATTTTTCTCTTTTTCTCTTTCATGGTATTTTCCCTGTGGTCCTTTTTTTCTTTCATGCTATTTTTCTTCTTTTTTTTTACCCTTTTTTTCTACTATTTCGTTCATGCTATTTTCCCTGGGGTCAATTTTTCTTTTTTTTTTTCTTTCAGAGAAGAGTGGACAACAAGGGAATGTTGTCCATTCTTCTCTTATTTCCTTCATGCTATTTTCCCCTGTGGTCTATTTTTTTACTTTTTTCTTTAATGTTTTTCCCTGTGGTCTATTTTCCCCCTTTTTATGCTATTTTTCCTGTGGTCTATTTTTCCTTTTTTCGTGCTATTTTCCCTGTGGTCCATTTTTCTTTTATCTTTCTTCATAGTATTTTTACTGAGATCCATTTTTTCTTTTTTTCAAGCTATTATTTCTATGATCCATTTTTCTCTTTTTCTCTTTCATGCTATTTTCTCTCGCGTCCATTTTTTTTTCTTTCATGCTATTTTTTCTATTTTTCTTTCACGCTATTTTCCTACTATTTCTTTCATGTTATTTTCCCTGTGGTCCAATTTTCTCTTTTTATTCTTTATTGCTTTTACCCTGTGGTCTATTGTTTTCTTTTTTTCATGCTATTTTTCCTGTGGTCCATTTTTTATGTGATTTTCCCAATGGTCCATTTTTCTCTTTTTTCTTTCACTCTATTTTTCCTATGGTCAATTTTTTCCTTTTTTAACCTATTTTTCCTCGGGTCCATTTTTTTTCGTTCATGCTATTTTTCCTGTGGTTCATATTTTTCTTTCATGCAATTCTTCTTATTTTACTTTCATGTTATTTTTCTACAATTTTTTCAAGCTATCTTCCCTGTGATACATTTTCACTTTTTTCTTTAATGGTATTTTCCTGTGGTCCATTTTTTCCTTTTTTCAATCTATTTTTTCTGTGGTCCATTTTTTCTTTTTCTCTTTTATTATTTCTCTTATGCTATTTTTCTTATATATCTTTCACGCTATTGTTCTAATATTTTGTTTTATGCTATTTTCCCAGTGGTCCATTTTCCTTTTTATTTCTTATTGCTTTTTTCCTGTGGTCAATTTTGTCCTATTTTCAAGCAACTTTTCCTGTGGTCCATTTTTCTCTTTTTCTCTTTCAAGCTATTTTCCATGTGGTCCATTTTGTTCTTTCATGTTAATTTTTATTTTTCGTTTACGCTATTTTTTTTACTATTTCTTTCCTGCTATTTTCCCTGTTGTCCATTTTTCTCTTTTTTTCATTAATGCTTTTTCCCAGTGGTTTATTTTTCCTTTTTTTTCGTGCAATTTTCCCTGTGGTCCATTTTTTTGTTTTTTCTTCATGGTATTTTTCTTATGGTTCATTTTTTCCTTTTTTCCACCTATTTTTCCTGTAGTCCATTTTTCTCTTTTTCTCTCTCATGCTTTTTCCCTGTAGTCCATTTTCCCTTTTTTCTGTGGTCCATTTTTTTCTTTCATACTATTTTTCTTATTTTGCCTGTGGTCCATTTTTCACTTTTACTTTAATGGTATTTTTCCGGTGGTCCATTTTTTGAAGCTAATTTTCTGTGGTCCATTTTTCTCTTTTTTTCTTTAATGTTTTTTTTCCTGTGTTCCATTTTCCCCTATTTTCCTTTGCTATTTTATCGGCGCAAAGCTGCTGTGTCTAGGTTCGAGCTGGTCGTCCTGCCTTTGCTTATCCATGAGCAGAGGTCCACAGGAGTACATCACTTATGAGCTCGTCCCTACTTCTCCAGTAGTGTCTCGCATGTCTGGCACGTCTAATTTTTATAGTTTTCGTGATGGGAGGTAGGTGGCCGTACAGCTGCTGTTTTGTGTTATGCTGCCTCCAAGACTTCTTCGATATTGCTCGCAGCATTCTTGTGTAGTTGCCGTCTAACTTTTTCTCCATACGTTTAATTAGCGCCCATGTAGTGCATCAATATAGCAGTATCGACACGATCGCTGTTTGGAAGAAACTGCATTTTATTTTATCTTACAGGACTGACTTCCATATGACCGATAGCCAATCGATTGCTGTCCATGCCTTAGCTTGTCGCGTGTTGATGTCTGTCTCGGTTGATGAGACACCGCTTCCTCGGTAGATGAACTTGTCAACTAGTTTCAGAGAGCCACTATATATATATATATATATAACTTACCAATTCACACCCTGCTACCCTTCACTTAAGATGTAACCGTATTTTCAAATTGGTTGTGTATTCAAATTCAATGTAAAAGTTTCCCTCGTCGTCTTCTGTAACATTACCCGCCTGTCTTTTATTGTCTTCATCAGCTATCTGCACCAACAGTCGAATACATTTTAAAATCTTCATTTAAGAAGCCGAAGTCAATAATAAATGTATTGACATTTACAAACTCTATGTGGATCAATTTTGCTTCCCAAATGAATAATCTAAAAAACTAATTTGTAAATCCTAATATCGGAAAGAAGAAGTGTAAAAATTATTGGAGAAAATAAACGTATAAGAAAACGAAATCTAAAAATTCTTCAAGAAAGAAAGGCAGAAAGAAGTTAAAATAAAAGAAAGAAAGAAAGAAAGAAAGAAAGAGAAATATATCTGGAAAATGAAAGAAAGAAAGAAAGAAAATATATATGGAAAAAGGAAACTAGAGAAAAGAGAAGTAGAAAAAAAGAAAAAGCAGGAAGGAAGACGCGAAGTGGAAATAAAAAGGAAAAGGAAGAATGAAAAAAAGGAGCACTAAAAGAGAATTAAAAAGAAAAGAGAAGTAGAAAGAAAGAAAGAAGTTGCAATTAAAAAAAGGAAAGCAAAAGAAGAAAGAACAAAAGATCGATAGAAGAGAACTAGATAGATGAAATAAATTGTTGTTTTTTGAGAAGAAGAAAAAAGAAAGAAAGAAAGAAAGAAAGAAAGAAGCAGAAATACAAATGTATGAACAAAAGAATGTAGTGGGGAAAATATTATAAATAAATTATCTGGGCAAATGTATCAATTAAATCAATATTGATTAGATTATCCATAAGTATTAGCAACGTTAACAAAAAAAAATATAAAACAAATTATCCAATTTTCCTCCAATACATGAGCGTGAAGCAATGATATGCATATATATATATATATATGTGTGTGTGTGTGTGTGTGTGCGTGTGTGTATGTGTGAGTGTGTGATGCATTCACTACCTCTTGCTTTACTCATTTGAAACCTGGACAACATATCACTTAAATATCAAGTTGCTAATGAGCTAACATCAAAACTGTTTTTAATTGATTGAATGATTTTAACATGTCAACACGTCAAGGGTTATTTTATGCCGAGAGGTTAGGAAATCGTATTTATTTTACGTTTGTATTAATAACTTTTCTTTTGTTGTTTCTTAAAAGTTTTTTTTTTTGCCACTTTTTTTTATATTTTTTGTTTTTTTGTTTCTTTAAAAAAATTTTTCGGCTCACGTTTGTATATATATATTTTCTGTTTTGCTGTTTCTTAAAAGTTTTTTTTTTTTTTTTGGAGGGGGGTCACGTTTTTATTTATATTTTTTGTTTTGCTTTTTCTTAAAGATTTTTTTTCAGCTCACGTTTATATTCATATTTTTTTGTTTTGTTGTTTCTTTAAAGATTTTTCGACTCACTGGGAGTGATGACAATGAATGAAAACATCACTCTCCTCAGATTTTTAGAACAGGATCCTTGCAATTAAATATATTGGGTTGAGTCGTGAATAATTTCTGTTTTAGCAAAATATAATTTACTCATGAATAATTCAACAATGAATTAATTTTAATCAATCGTATATTCGTCATTATTTTTATCATCGATTGTCATTTGTAATTTGTTGATTCTTCTCAAGTAAAATTCAGTTGGTTTTCCTATCGATTAAAATAATTTGCACACTAATATAGTTTCAAGTATTCCTAAGTAATACCAAGAATTATTTGGTTTCAAATGTATTATTTCTGTTTAATAATACTTATTTGTTTGCTTATAGTTGTATTTTTTGGTTTGGGTTTATGGCATATCAACCATTGTAGGTTATTTAATACCAAATTCTTTTTATACGTATATATTAAATTTTTAGGATTTGATTTGGTTTGGTTTCATGGTATATCAACCATTGTAGGTTATTTAATACCAAATTCTTTTTATACGTATATATTAAATTTTTAGGATTTGATTTGGTTTGGTTTCATGGCATATCAACCATTGTAGGTTGTTTAATACCAAATTCTTTTATACATATAAAATATATGATTTTTAAACACATTTTATTGGTAATATTTTAAAACGATCCTGAGCTCATTTTTTTGTGCACAGTTAGATAGTTTCACTTATTTCAATCAAATACGAACAGTTCTATTTTAAACAATTCAGTTTATCTTAAATAAACAAAGTTAAATAGTTCCAAGTATTGCTATGTATCATTAACATTTCAATTAACATTAGTCACTTGTTCACGCACAGTTAAATGTAAAAACAGTTCTATTACAAACAATTCAGTTTAGTATACGTCATTTGTTTGCACTCAGTTTAAATATCAAAGTTCTAGTTGACCCATATATAGGACTCTCTTGGTCAGAGTGGACCTGGGAGCAATGGTAATGAACGGGTACTCTGCATTTCCCAAAGCTCCAGTATTAGAAGAACCTCAGCATCAGATTGTTTAGTGTCATGGACAATAGTTGGGGGAGTCTTACCCATCTGCGGAGATATAGTCGTCTATTATACAATCACAGCCGACCGTGTCATATAGTTAAATAATAATCCTTATAAACAATTACAACTTCAAGTAATTATTCTGAATAAAAATAATGTAAAGTTATATGACATCAAGTATCATAATCCAATACTAATAATTTTGAAACACTTCAATTTGAAATCTGAATTACAAGTACTACCACACCATGCAAAGTGGAACTGGGAGTAAAGACAATGAAAGTGTACATTAAACTCATCAGATTTTTAGAACTGGAGCCTCGCTATTAAATATATGGGGTTCAGTTATGAATAATTTTCGTTTTGATAAAATATAATTTATTCATGAATAATTCAACAATGAATTAATTTCAATTAATCGTTTGTTCGTCATTATTTTTATCACCGCTTGTCATTTGTAGTTTGTTGGTTTTTCTCAAGTAAAATTCATTTGGTTTCGAGCTCAAGAAGTTTTGGACAAACGTTTTCCCCTGATCTTCTTGAGAAATCTTTTGTCATTAAGAGCATTTTGTGGAGAAAACAAAAAAAGAAATCACTTGGTGGAACGTCTGGTTAATATGGTGGATGGGGTAGAACAGACCAGCCTTAATCCAATTTTTTTTCCAGTGTGATTCTTGCTGAAAGTAGCTTTGCATTATCACGGAGAAGCACATTTTATTCTCCTTCTCAAGAGTGCAGTTCGTTTTTAGAAGATTTTCATGTGCACATTGCAGCTGTTGAGAGAATAACTGCATTGCGTGACTGCAATTTATAAACTCAAAATGAATAACACTTAGGTGATCACGCCATACATTTCGAATAACTTTTCTTTCTCAAAGATCCGATTTTGAAGTAGGCTGTGTGTTGTGGGAGCCTTACCCATCTTACCATAATGGACTCTTCTCACCGTTATTAGCACCGAGAGATTTCGCTACCAGGGAGACAGATCAATATCGATGTTATCCGAACAGTACGAGGCTTCTTACCTTTTCTATGTAACTCTATCTTTCTTGTGTAATATAATCTGTTATCTAATATCCGTGTTTGTGTTTTCATTAGTGACCCTTCCAGGGGCCACAACACTGTGATTATTGATCCTTAATAATCTTATGCCTTTTGCGTAGGACCTTGTCAAAAAAAGACCCATTCTTGTCTCTTGTTATGACAACTTTTAAAAAACGGATCATTTCTCAGCCTTAAAAGATTTATCGTAATGGATCAGTAATCTTCCTTATTTTTCCCTCTTTCAGTATGAGTTACCCAAACGTCCAGCTTGCTCACTTTTCCTATCTTTTTCAAGTGGTGACAGATTGTGAACTACGATGCATGGAGTTCAAGGGCTAATTCTCGAGTACATTTGCGCGGATTGTATTCCACCAATTATCCTAAAAAATTGATGAGTGTCCTGGTCTGGGTTCATCTCTCACTGGTATATCACCCGAACAAAATTTTGAAAACTTGTTTCAAACTTGACGGTCTATAATGACACCTTGGATATAAACACAATGGTGAGGTTCCAGTAATGCTGGAGCTTTGGGGAATGTAGAGTACCCTTTCATTGCCATCGCTCCCAGGTCCACTCTGGCCCAGAGTGGTAGCACCTAATAGGGTCCTATCAATGGGTTAAATAGAACTAAACTGCGTACTTACACTAAACTGAATTTTTTGAATGGACTTGCTTTTGACATTGAAACTGTTTTTACGCAAAACTGAATTGTTTGAAATAGAACTGTTTTGACATTTAACTATGTGTGGACAAAAACTATACTTATACTGAGCTGAATTGTTTGAAGGAGAACTGTTTGACTAAACTGAACAGCTTGAAACAGAACCGTTTATTTGTATAAAAATGGATTTGGCATTACATATCCTACAAAGGTTGATAGACCATAAAACCCAAAGAAACAAACAAACAATAAGATTCGTGCCATGAAGTATAGCAGTAATGGTTAACTTAAAATAGAGGGACATATTTTGCGGGAGAAGGATGTTAATGGGATAATGTAAGTTTGTATGCAAAATAATTCAAATCGCCAAAGAGCTGCTCTTTATAGCTCTAAAAACAGCTTTATGTTAAAACAATCGTATGCAACAGATAAGCAAAATTAAATGCATTCTGGAAAGAAAAGAATGTAAATTTTCTCTCATAAGAAATAAACCGAACAGTATAATGATATAATAATTCATTACTTACTCTTAGTAAAGTAAGTATAGATAATTCCATATTTACTGTTAGTTGAGTAAGTATAGACAAATCCATACTTACAAAAGAAATATTTATTTTTGCGCTTATTTATGCTATTTAGTTAGGTTCAAAATTAACTGAGAATGTTATGATTTATCTGTGAATCTGATTGGCTAAGAAATAGCATTTTTTTATATTTTTGGATGGAAAAATTTCGAAATTTATTTTAAGTTTTGATAATTTAAATTTTTCGCGGCTAGTCAAATATTGTCATTAGTGAAATATCTCAAAATTTCAAAACGTCGATTGGTTCATGAATGGAAAAATACAGATGCAAAAATTACAGTTTTATCGAGCCTATTTTTTGCACAAACCATAATTCAGTTGACGAACTACAAAAAAAAAAAATTAAAAAATCAACACATATGTAATAAGCGTTAGTCAAAAAGATAACAGTTATCTCCCTTAGATTAGCAGCAATAGTATTAGTGTCGCCATGACTTAAATAAAACACATCTATTAACCATACCTCGTGTTTATAATAAAATAATTTAGTTATAACACAAAGTATTATTTTGACTTTATTAGTAGAGTGTTCACCAATGGAGACAATCTCAGGTCGAGTCATACCAAAGACTCTAAAAATGGTACTTGATCTTGCCTTGCTTAAGCATTAAGGGAAGGAGTAGCGCCCTCCCCTAAACCTTGGTGTAATAGCTATTGAAAAGGGAACTTTCGAGTACCCTTGAGTAAGGTTGCCAAGTTTACTTTTTACTTATGTATCGACCAACCCCTCTGTTGAGTTGCCCAGTCGGCTGGGGCTGTAGAATACACTGACTGCACCTCTGCAGAGGGGTAAGACACCCCCCGAACGAATGTCCTGGATATGACACTAATCAATCTGATGGTGAGGTTCCAGCAGTGCTGCAGCTTTGGGGAATGCTCCAAGGTCACCTCTGGCCCGGAGTGGTAGCACCTGATAGGGCCCTATCTATGGGTTAAATAGAACTAACAGCATTCTTATGCTAATATGAATTGTTTGAGTAAACTGAATAGCTTGAAATAGAAATGTTTTTGACAATTAAACCGTACTTACATTTAAACTGTGTGCTTATGCTTAACTGAATTATTTGAAATAGAACTGTTTTTCGACATTAAAATTGTATTTACACTTAACTGAATTGTTACATATAACTGCTTGAATAGTTTGAAATTGAAATGTTTTTGACAATTAAACTGTGTACTTATGCTGAACTGAATTGTTTTCAATTGAACAGATTATTTACATAAAAATGGATTTGGCGTTAAATAACCAACAAAGGTTGATATGCCATAAAACCCACCAAACCAAATTATTTTTTGCACAAAAATTATAGTTTTTTTTTAATACGGAAGTCAGTTGAGTTTTAATATAATGGCCGAGGGATTTCCGTTCATGCCTTTTGGTTTAGTTAGGCTGAGACCCTTTCGGTTCAGCACATTGGTTAGTTAGGTGCAACATTGATGCAGGTGTTAATGCGGGCGCGCACAGAGCGGGCGTGTCACTCAGAGATGTCACAATAGCCCGAGAAGAGAAATGGGTGACGGAGTGCGAATGACGTCATGCACCGGAAGCGCGCGGAGGATTTGGGGAATTTGAAGAAAGTTAAGAGAGTTGAAACTAGACGCCGAACGAGGAGGTTCGACTTTTGGGGCTCGCTGAAGCGAGACGAATTTGCGCGCCATGGGTGCTGCACGAGATAGGGGCCAGATGAAGAAGCCAGCATAAAAAGATTGTGTCTCTCTCCTTATGTTGAAACCTTTAACTCAAAGGTAATAAAAAGTTTTCGTTCCTGAACAAAGAAGTCGTTACGTGTTTTCGAATTTCGAGATTCCTATGTTCTTTATGTATACATGTTATCTAAATGAGTTATGGACAATCGATGTACATTTCCCAAATAGCCATATCATGGCTATGGTACAGAGTTCCTATATATTCACTCTGGATAATGAGATTTTCCAGGGAGCTAAAACTTTTTGAATGAAAAAAAATAATGTCTTTAGCAAGATGGCGGAACAATTGACTGTTTTACGGTGAGCTAACTAATGGCAAGTGTCACCACCGAGAAAGCATCACCAAAATGTCATCACAAATAGCGAAAGAGCTCTAAAAATCAATGTCAGTAACTGGTAATCCAGAGTAATCTATCACCCGTGAAGAAGATCAGCATTTGAACAGCAATGGATCTCGGTAAACTTAAACATGCCTTTAGAATCAGGATTATGAAGTATTCCCCAATGATAATCTACAATTGTTATATACTGACCCTCGACCGAGCCCTCAAACAAGAGATGCACCTGTGTAAATAAGCGGAGGAACAGCGGAAGCAGGTGTACGTAAAACAATTATATAACCAGGTGCCACAGACGGCTTGCGTCAGTTCGAGTTGAAGTTGGAGTCAGTTAGGGACAAGATGCCGAATTGAGAGCCAGTGGCAGACAGAGGGCTTTAGGCCCTCAGTGACCCACAATTGACCCAGAATGCGAAAGAAGTGCTGCTATGGTCAGAAGAACTTTGAGGTCAATATGTAGCAGTCTGTCCCCGTCTCCAACTCACTTCTCACACACAACCAACATCAACCCTTTCGAGAATAAAGTGTGAGAGGTATATTTTTATAAAGAAGTGTGTTCGTTCGTTCATTGAAGTTTGTCATTATTGTTGATTATGTTTCCGCGTCAGACCTGACCGATAAAATGAAACGCAGTTTCTTCCAGGCAGCGGTCGTATCGATACTGCTATATGGATGCATTACTTGGACGCTAACTAAACGGCTGAAGAAGAAGCTAGACGGCAATTACACAAGAATGTTGCGAGCAATATTGAACAAATCCAGGCGGCAACACCCCACAAGACACTAACTATATGGCCACCTGCCTCCCATTACGAAAACTATACAAGTTAGACGAACCAGACACGCAGGACACTGCTGGAGAAGCAAGGACGAACTCATAAGTGATATACTCCTATATACCCCGCATATGGCCAAGCAAAAGCAGGACGACCAGCTCGAACATACATACAGCAGCTATGTGAGGATACGGGATGTAGCCCTGAAGACCAGCCAGAAGAGATGAATGATAGGGAGAAGTGGCGAGAGAGGGTCAGGGATATCCGTGCTGGTGGCACGACATGATGATGATGATACGTATGCAGCTATACAACACAATGTGACCTGATCTTTGATACATGGAATCATGCTTTCCGATCAAACGCCGGTTTTGCTACTCACACAGAAGCACGAGAAAGTAGACAGAATGAAGATACATAAAATATCATCCTTATCAGGACATGAACAGACTACCTGCCTAATAGGAAACAAGCTATGCAATGGCTTGACTGGACACACATCAGGGCACCAGTGTGTCACTTATGGCTGTGGACAAGAGATTTTTCTAACATTATAGCAATATTTACCAATATTACCTACACTCAGTTGATAGGAGGCGTTCGTGATGTTACCGTCGTAGGAAATGGACACGGTGACACGAGTTCAAATCCTCGACAAGGCTGTTTACATTTACCATTACGCTAATACCAATTAGAAAATAATGAATCCATCTATTCCACCTTCAGCAATTGGTAAATAGCAGGGTAGACTTGACTCTTCGACTTTGGTATGTGAAGGGAACAACATCAAGTTAACAGTTAACAAAGGGTTTTATTTATCATATTTACCCAACCCCTCCGCTCGGGCTGGATATGACAAAAAGTCAATTTTTAAGCGGAGTTTAACAGGTTTGAATTCGGACTTTTCCTTCTCCTAGACTAGTTGCCTCATCAAGGCTGAAGAATCCAGTCTGCCCAACTATTTGCCCATAGCTGGAGGGAGAATAATTGGATTCATACCTTTCCCAAGGGTATTAGGGCTATGTGAAATGCAATCAGTCTTGTCCAGGATTTGAACTCGTGTCTCCGTGTCCATTTCCTACGACGATAACCATTACACCACGGGCACCTCCAAAGGGTTTTATTTATAGTATCATACAATACGTGGTGTGCACAGTTCAAGACGCCGTCTTGAATCTCTCTGTTTTCTTATACCTCGTCTTACCGAGATTTCCCTGATATCGTCACTTCGAGAGTCTCAGTATGCTACAGTATGTCAATCAGTATGGAAGGAAAATTCTGAATTTAAAACTGCTAAACTCCACTTAAAAATTGACCATGTGTCGCATCCTACTTGTGCTGTGGGGGAGATAAATATATATACGTAAGACCCTCCTCAATAAAAAAGGGAACTGCCTGGGCATGAATCTAGTCATTTCTGAATATTTGGTTGAAATTTATTGTATAGCGGTGAGAATACATGACAACTCATATGTATAAAAATATAATCTTTTTGTTATTTATTACGAAAGATACGAAATTCAATTCCGTGAAGGGAGAGTCGGGATAGATAGGGAAATATTAAAATTTACAACAGGTCGAGATACAATATTTCAGAGAACCTTTCTTCTTCTTAGCTCTCCTTCCACAAGGCAGACACTGGGCCGACTTAAAATACTTAATAATATTCGTTACTTCATGTTCGTTACAGAGCAATTCAACTAGAGAAGCTTTCGCTTGGCACTCTTATTGGCTTCTGTGATCATACTCGCTTTCAACATGTGCGAGTTCCGTACATTTCAGACTTTTCTCTAACTCTCTACCCTTGGCCAACTCCCAGAGAGGTTTAACATTTAGTCCTTCTTCTGCCGGCCCCCTTCTTCTCTCTCATTGCTCGGGGTCAAGATCATCCGTCGTTATATAATTTTCGAACGTCCACCAACTACGTGGCAACTCTCTCTTCCGGCATATAAAGAATGCCACTCTCGTAATTCACATGGCATTTCTGCTGTCTTTTGTTTACCTTAAGACACAGGTGCATCCTGTTTTGATATCCACATAACTTGCGCAGCCTGTCAAAGGTCAAATATGTGACAAGACCAAAAATTGTTTCATATTTTGTGGGTTCCTTAAAAGTGATGAGATGTTGCCACCAAAGAACATGCATATTATCAATATGTGAAAAATTGTGGTTGTTCATTTTCCGTGAGCTCCTAAACCATCATTTATAGAAAAGAAGGAAGTTTTGTTGTATATTGACCTCCGACCCGGCCGAGCTGTCAAAAACGGAAATGCACCAGTGTAAATAACAGGTGCATCCAGTTGAGGAATATCAGAATATAACCTTGTCCGTAGACGGGTTGAATGAGTGCGATTTTTGACATCCACAAGAAGAGTGGACGTCAAATTATTATATAACTCAGTGCACAGGAAGTTCATTCAGTTGGAGATAAGATGCGGTAGAGAGAACCAGCACCCAGAGAGGCTGGGCCCCCAGGCCCCCGGTTGAGCAGCCTAGGAGAACGGGAAAGAAACGCTGTTATGGCCATAAGAGTGGGGGTCAATATGTTGCAGTTCTGTTCGGTCTCCGACTCCCTCTCACACACAACCCTTTCAATAAAGTGAGAGGTATATTTTTCTAAAAGACTGTGTTCACTCGTCTTTATTGTGCGTCGTTATGATTCTGCATGCATCTACATATGAGTATGCAACAGTTTCTTACATTTTTTAAGGAAAATGTCAAAACCCTTAAAAATGGGCCCCTAAAACTTTAAACTCAAAAACACATATGCTCTATAGCACACCAATAAAAAGACAACCTTTAACCACTAACCACTCTGTGAAGTTTTTTTACACTTCTGCTTGTGTCGTGATGGTGGGGGCCAGAAGGTTATTATACATAGATAGAAATTGTCCTGTCGAGTCATCTGCATGCTCATGGCAATACAAAACAGTAAATCATAATTGGAGAGATTGCCAACTTTTGACAATAATCATCAATTATAGCAAAGTTGAGGATCCAAGGTTGAATTTTTTTTTACCTAAACACTTATGAAATTAGAAAAATCTGAATAATTTTTTTTTTGTTTTATAAGAAGTGGTAGCGTGTTGCTATAACGAAAATGTTCAGCTATGGCTATTCTTTCTGGGTGGGGTTTAGATCTTTCTGAACGATCTTCGTACGTGGGTTTTTGACATCTCAAGCAAAAGTACTGATAACGTGTCTATCTATAATGTGGAAAATTCTAATCACGTAGTTAAAAGGAGAGATCTGTTACTTGCTTAAATGTCGCGAACTTTTCCGGAAGAATATAAAGAATGCCCCCAGGGAATAAGATGAACAGATGACCCACAATTAATATAGATCAGCCCATCCTTAAAGAGCTCCCCCTTCAAAAAAAAATAGAAAAATGTAGCCATGGCATGGATTTACAACGAAAAAGCAGATGATAAGGTCCCACCACTTGGATAATAGAATGTCTGAAAATGTACAAAATATCCGACTAAGTCATGAACTCTAACACAAAAGCCATAGAAAACTGAAAAGTAGAATTAAGAGTTAGAGATCAAACCCGGACAGAAGTGACAAAAATGTTTTTGGCTTTGTAAATGAAAATAGAAGCCGGATCATTATTTTTTACATGGCCAGCTCTATGCCGGATAAGTAAGATGTTAAACAAAGGAACTCGGCATATTTCGAAGAAGAATTAAAATATGGGACACAAGAGAGAATATGTTTGCTTTTTTTTTTTCCTTTGCTTTTTTTTTTTTTCTTGTATATTTATGATGGGTTTATAATACTATAATTCTGTATCCACAGAATCGGGCGAAATATTTATAACGTCAAAATATGTAAATGTAATAATGTCTTTTATCTATTTTCATGAACCTTGACAGGAATCCTTGTCAGTATTTATCTTTTTCTTTTTCTTTTTTTAGCCCACAAAATAGAAATGAAATCATAAAATCTAATAGTTTTTTTTTCTCTTTTTAGCTATGGCTCATTTTTGTCTTTAATTTTCTATGGACTATTTTATTCTCTTATTTATTTATTTTTTTTTTTTTTTTGTCTAAAGCCCATTTCATTCATTTTTTTCCTATGGTCCATTTTCCTCTCTTTTCTTCAATTAAAATTTTCTGATTTTCACCACAATACACTTTTGCAATTTTCTTGATAGCCCACTTTTCGCTTCTTTTTTTATGCCTTTTCTCTTTTTTCATGATATTTTCATAGTAGTCCATTATAATGGTATATTCACCGTAACCGCCTTTTATAGTATTTGCATGGTAGTCCATTTTCATGGTATTTTCCTGATTGTGAATTTTTATGGTATTTTCATTCTAGTCCATTTTATGATATTTGCAATGTAGTCCATTTCTGCTATTTTTACAGTCGTTCATTTTATTGTATTCGTATTACAGTCGATTTTTTCGGTATTTCCACTGTAGTCCATTTTATGACATTTTCACTGTAGTCCATTTTTATTGTATTTTTATTGCAGTGCATTTTTATGGCATTCATACTGTAATTCATTTTTATAGCATTTTCACTGTAGTCCATTGTCTGCATTTCATTACATTTTCACTGTTGTACATTTTTGTTGATTTTCACTGTTGTCCCTTTTCTGTATTGCATGGTATTTACTTTTTTGTCCATATTCATAGCATTTCACTGTAGTTCATTTTATGGTATTTACACTGTAGACCATTTTTCTGTATTTCGTGGCATTTTCACTGTAGTTCATTTTAAAGGTATTTTCACTGTAGTCCATTTTATGTTATTTGCCCTGTAGTCCATTTTGATGTATTTCATGGTATATACACTGTTGGCCACTTTTCAGTATTTTATTGTATTTTCTCTGTTGTCCATTTAAAAGGTATTTTCACTGTAGGCCATTTTAATAGTATTTTCATTGTAGTCCATTTTTATGTCATTTTCACTTTTGTCCATTCTTCATGGTATTTTTACTGTATTCCATTTTTAAGGTATTTTGAGTGTCGTCCATTTTTATGGTATATGATATGTAATCATTTTTTCTCTATTTCATGATATTTGCACTGCAATCCATTTTCCGATATTTCATCGTATTTTTACTGTAGTCCATTTTTATGGTATTTTCAGTGTTATCCATTTTTATTGCATTTGAACTGTAATCCATTTTTGTATTTCATTGTTTTTTCACTGTATTCCATTTTTCTACATTTCATGGTATTTTCACTGCAGTTCATTTTTTAAGGCATTTTCACAGTATTCCATTTTAAAGATATTTTCACCGAGTCCATTTTTAAAGTATTTTCACTGCTGTCCATTTTAATGATATTTACATTTTAATCCTTTTTTATTTTTCATGGTATTTTAACAGTCGTCCTTTTTATGGTATTTTCACTGTACTCCATTTTTATGGTATTTTTACTGTTGTCCATTTTTCTGTATTTCATGGCATTTTCATTGTATACCATTTTATGACATTTTTACTGTAGTCCATTTTCTCTATTTTTATGATTTTTCTCATAACTTTATTTTTCTCTTTTTTTTTTCTTTTTATGGTATTTTTTCGGTAGTTTATTTTCCACTCTTTCATTGTATTCTGTTGTAGTTTTTTTTTTTCTTTCATGGTGTTTCCCTGTGGTTCATTTTTTTCTTTTTGAAACGTGTTCATTTGAAAAGTTTTTCATTGCCCATTTCTGCTATTTTCTTTGTGGTTCATCAGATGCTATCTATGATTTTTGTGTTCTTGCTTAATATCTATTTTCTTTTGCCTTGTCCATCGAGTTATGAAAATGCTAGTTCAATGCTAGGTTTTCAGTTGAACCTTGTTCCTTTTTGTTTTTCTTCCCCTTGCATTCACGGTTAATAGGATGATCCCATTTACATCACATCAGACAGGGGTGTACAAGTAGTCATCCTAACAATGGTTTATTTTTTTAATTTTTATGTTGGTCCTCAATTGTTGCTCAGTTTCAATGTTCTCTCATTTGAATTTCATTCATCAAAAGTCTTGTAGTTGATATATATATATATATATATATATATATAAGTAAACTTGGCGACCGCAGTCGAAGGCTACCCGAAAGCTCCCTTTTCAATAGCTACTACACTGAGGTGAAGGGGAGGGCGCTATTCCTTTCCCTGGATTGCTCTACTTTACTCTTGAAACGTACCTTATAATGCTGAGTGTTAAGCCAGTACCATTTTTTGAGTCCTTCGTAAGACTTGACCTGAAATTGAATCCCAATCTCCCAGACCATTGGCGAGCACTCTACCACTAAGCCGGTCAATATATACTTTTATATAATCGAAGAAAGAAATCCAAAGGGTTGGAGAATCCAATTGGAGAACTCGATGTCAAACGGCTATCGATGTATGATTAATTATACATCAACACTCGACGTGCAAAGCAAAAAAAAAAGTTTTATTTTTAAATATAAAGAAAAAATTCACTTCCTTGGTGTTATTAGAAAGTGATTTTTTTCTTTATATATATATATATATATATATATATATATATATATATATATATATTGTTGTTGTTATTTTTTTTTATTTCCATATTTGAAAAAGAAACTTTATAAATGCTTCTGTTTTTCTTCAAATTCAATTAAATCTCGAGATTTAATCTTCTCCATTTCATGTATTAGATTTTTGATTTTTTTATTTTGTAGAAAATTAAATTCATTTGATTGGTAGGTTGGTTGGTTGGGTTTTATGGCATATCAACTTTTGGAGGTTATTTCAAGCCAAATCCATTTTTATGCAAATAGTCAGTTCTATTTCAAATAATAATGTTTAGCATGAGTACATAGTTTAATAGTCAAAAACATTTCTATTTCAAGCTTTTCAGTTTAGTCAAACAGTATAAATTCAGCCAATCCAGATTAGTATAAGTATTTAGTATTTTGTTTAAACACAATTAAATGTCAAAACAGTTCTATAATAAACAACTAATTTTTGTGTAAGTACAGTTTCAATATCAAAAACAGTTCCATTTCAAACAATTCAGTTTAGCATAAGTACGCAGTTTAAATGTAAGTACACAGTTTAATTGTTAAAAACTTTTCTATTTCAAGCTATTCAGTTTAGTCAAACAGTTCTAGTTGAAACAATTCAGTTTAGCATAATTATGCAGTTAGTTTTATTTAACCCATAGATAGGGCTCTATTAGGTGCTACCATTCCGGGCCAGAATGGACCTGGGGGCAATGGCAATGAAGAGGTGCTCCGCATCAGATTGCTTAGTGTTATATCCAGGACACTCATTAGTGAGGGGTCTTACCCCTCTGCAGAGGTGCAGTCGGTGTATTCTACAAACCCCAGCTGACAGGTCAAATTAAATTCAGTTGATACAATATTCTGTTTTTTTTTATTGCTTTTTTGAATATAAACAATTCTATTTCAGTGTAAATAGAAAGCAAAGTTCAATATATTTAGAGATAAAGGCATAGACTGCTTGCTATTAACAGGTTATGAATCAAATGGATATATTTACTTTTAATAATTACGCAGATGCGTATTTCTAATCCTCTTGGGAAGACGTGGCCCTGGAGGTAAAGAGAACAGATGTAACTTGCAATATTCATTCACGTTAATTGGCTGCGCAATTACCATGACTAGTTCATTTGGCGGCACTTGTGTGAATTAGGAACTGGTTGCTCAGTTTTAGAGTTTCGGCTCTGCAATCTGTGGTCGCTGGTTCGATCTCCAGTGGCAGATATCACGGTATGCACTGCTGAATAGACCTAATAAGGTTGAAACAGCTGTCCAGTGTTTCTGTATGTCATGTGTTCGTGTTCACTGAATATTCTCGTAATTCGATTCACAATCTGGAGCAGCATTGCCTTTATATCCATATCAGGTTCAGTTTTAGTTTGGTTTCTTTATTTAATGACATATCAACCTTCATGGGTTATTTAATCCCAAAGCCATTCTTGTAGAAGAACGGTAGTGATACTATTTAACCCTAGCGTGTAGGTTTCAATACCTTTCCCAAAGGGAATTTGTCTGAAAGTGAATGGGATAGCATGACTGGGGTCATATATATCTTCATCTGTTTACATCTCTCTATCTAAACAAAATGTGATAGATTGATTGATATTAGTTTCTTTGTTTAAAGGCATATCAATCTTCATGGGTTATTTAATGCCAAAGCTATCTTCATAAAAGAACAGCTATGATACCAATTAACCCAAAGCTGTAGGGATAAGGAGGTTCATGCCTTTACCAAAGGTATTAATCCAAAAGTAAGATAGAGAGAGAGGGAGAGAGAGAGGGAGAGAGAATGAGTGCATGACTGTATGTGTCCGAGTGTTTTTGTAAAAGTGAGAGAATGATTATATGACTGTGTGTGTGAGAGAGAGAGAGAGAGAGAGAGAGAGTGTGTGTGTGTGTGTGAGTGAGTGAATGAGTGAGTGTTTCTGTGTGAGCATATATTTATTAGCAGGGATTAAAAAAGGTTTAGTTTCTTTGTTTAATGGTATATCAACCATCATGGATTATCTGATGGCAAACACAACCAAGAAGAACAGTAATGCAACTATTTACCCCATAGCTAAGGGGATGCGGAAGTTCATGCCTTTCCCAAGGGTATTAGACTAAAAGTGAGTGTAATAGCTACATGGTTTGGTTAGGTTTGCTTAGGTTTTATGGCATGTCAACCATTGTAGGTTATTTAATGCCAAACCCTGTAAGAACGAGCTCATAAGCGACTTTCTCCTATGGACTCTTTATATGCAATCATAAGTTTAAGTTGTCCAGTTATCTACAGCAGATCTGTATGGACACAGAATGTAGTCTAGAAGTGTTGTATTATCATCTGCTGATTCATGCAGAAATATATATGTATATGCTGGATACATACCGACGCCATGATAAAGACGCACGCACGCGGAAAGACGCAGGAAGACTTCTTTAACAATATTTACCTCTCACTTTATTTGTAAGGTTCGAAAGGGTTGTGTGCGGTTTTACTGTGAGAGGGAGCTTGAGACCGAACATAACTGTAATATTTTGACCCCACTGTTATGACCGTCACGTTGTGTCTTTCTTGTTCTCTAGAGCTGCTCAACCGGAGGCCTAGGGCCCACACTACTGGATGCTGGCTTTCTTTACTGCATCTTATCAGCATCTTCTCTGGACCCCAAACTCCATCGGGGTTCCCGAGGGCCCCCTCGGTCGGGTGTGGCTTTCCCTACCACATTTCGCCTCCAACTGTCTCGAACTCTCCTGGCAACTGCCCTCGCTCGTCGAACTCAACTGAATTATATATTTGTTCGACGTCCACTCGATCTTTGAAATCGAATGTTTAATCGTCATCAAGCGGAAATAACTGTCATGCAGTTCACAGGTCACTCCCTTCCGGTGCATCAGTCTATGAGTGTACCATGGGAATTTTTTACCTCGTCCCATTTCATCAGCCAATTTCCGCCCACGCGATTTCCTCTCCTAACTGCCATTGGAATGTGTCACTTCCTTCCGGTGCATCACCTTGAATGGCATTTTTAGCCGGGTCAAAAGGTCAAAACATAACAGAAGACCTGCCAGAAGCGATGAATAATAGATATAGATGGTGAGAGAGAATTAATGATCTCTGTGCTAGCAGCCCGACATGATGATGATGATGATGATGAGATATATATGCTTTATAAATATGTCAACAAAGTTAAATGGTTCCAAGTATTCCTATGTATCACTAACAATTCAATTTAACACCAGTCATTTGTTCACACAAGGTTAAATGATCAAACAGTATTATTTTTAACAATTCCATTTAGCATAACTCAACAAAGTTAAATGGTTCCAAGTATTTCTATGAAAATTTATTGACCTCTGTGAAAAAACTTCTGGAAACGGAATCACTTCCAAACGTATGCATACTATTTCAACAAATGAAGGATTGAATTATTACTAATTTTAATAGTATTTATATTAAAGGTTCCACTCCTATATCATGGTCATCTAGTGGTGGACAGAGAGAGAGAGAGAGAGAGAGACACAGAGAGAGAGAGAGAGAGAGAAAAAAGAGAGAGGAGGAGTCAACTCTTTTATGGCTTTCGTCTTTAGCACGTGTTAGACTACATTTGAGGTGTTTCGGATTTTTTTTTCTTCCTTTCTTTTCATTGGGGGGGTGCAATTTTGGGGGTTTTCTTTAGCAAATTTAGAAGTTCGTCTTCCAAAAGTAAAGTTTTTCCTGAAAATTAAGTCGCATAAGTCTTCATTCTTCATTTAAACAACACAGAATACAGCTGAGATTTAAGACATTACTATTTTAAATCAAATGTGCATTTTTAAATGAATAGTTTGATTTAAAATAGTAATGTCTTAAATCTCAGCTGTATTCTGTGTTGTTTAAATGAAGAATGAAGACTTATGCGACTTAATTTTCAGGAAAAACTTTACTTTTGGAAGACGAACTTCTAAATTTGCTAAAGAAAACCCCCAAAATTGCCCCCCCCAATGAAAAGAAAGGAAGAAAAAAAAATCCAAAACACCTCAAATGTAGTCTAACACGTGCTAAAGACGAAAGCCATAAAAGAGTTGACTCCTCCTCTCTCTTTCTTTCTCTCTCTCTCTCTCTCTGTCCACCCCACTAGATGACCATGAAATATACCCCAAAATTTTTTTGAATTTTAACATCCAGCAGTCCTGGACTTTAACTAAGTTAAAACTTAAGGTAAAAAAAAAAAAAAAAAAAATTTTTAATTTTAATTTTATTTTCATCTTTATTTTTTTATTTTTTTCATTTTTTTATTTTTTTTATATTTTTTTTTATTTTTTTATTTTTATTTTTTTTCTACCGCGTACACATGGGAAGCAGCATGATGTACGTGTGAGTCTTGCGGCTTAACGCTCAGGATTGTCAGTTCGATCGGGGAACTACTGCTGCTCATCTATAAGAGTGGCTTCTATAGATGAGAACAAAAACAGCCATCGAAAGATAACCATGACTCGTACTCAAACCAGATCCATAAACCGCATCGCTCTTCGCGCGGGTAAAAAAGGGGCGCGTCCTGCTGAGGTTGGAGCCCTGGCCTCAGTGTTAAAAAATCAGCTACAGAGCTCAAACTCAAACAAAAACTACTAAAATGCAAACAAACAATACAGATAGCGACATTTAACGTGAGAACCCTAAATAGAATAGGTCAACTATCAGAGCTAACTGCATCAGCCGTAGAACATAAGATAGACATAATTTGCATACAAGAGCACCGATACACGCACACCGAAGATATCAAGTATCACGAAACTGGTAATGGATGGATGCTGGTGACTGTATCGGCATGGAAAAACTCTGTCAACGCATCGGTAGGAGGGGTGGGAATACTTCTAGGACCAAGAGCGTTAAAAACACTGAACAGCATTGAGAGAATACAACCAAGGATGATGGCCGCAACGTTTAATGGCAACCCCAAAGCAACAATTATCTCCTGCTACAGCCCTACCAATGTTAGCGAAGAAAACGAAATAGTCACCTTCTACGAAGATCTATCCTCCCTAGTACGTAGCATTCCGAAACACAACCTGCTAGTCATTGGCGGAGATATGAATGCACAAATCGGGAAAAACAGACACAACAAATACAGCCTACACTACGCGTTAAACAGGAATGGACAGCATCTAATAGATTTCATGATAGAAAATAGATTAACATGCCTCAATACAAACTTTCAAAAAAGGGAGGGGAAATTATGGACCTACACATACGCGAATAAGAGTAAAGCACAGATAGACTACGTCCTTATAAACAGGAAATGGAAAAACAGTGCGATGAATTGCGAGGCATACTCCTTTTTCGAGGGTGTGTCCTCCGATCATCGAATAGTTACGGCCAAAGTA
Organism: Sepioteuthis lessoniana; assembly: GCA_963585895.1. NCBI lineage: Eukaryota > Metazoa > Mollusca > Cephalopoda > Myopsida > Loliginidae > Sepioteuthis > Sepioteuthis lessoniana. Next base: position 24,094,345 of record OY757935.1, read on the forward strand.
CGACTGAGCCTACGAAAAAACGCCACACGTAAAGCGACAACCAAGCACTATGACTGGGCCCTACTCAACAACAGTGATATTAGAGATAAATATGCATTGGAATTAAGAAACAGATTCGTAGCACTTCAAGAGAAGGCAGAAATAGGTACCCCAAATGACGAATATGAAAATTTTGTAGAAGCACACCTTGAGGCGGCAGCAAAGTGTATTCCAACAAAACCTAGAACTAAATATAGAGCCCCTTGGGAAACGCTAGCGGTTAGAGAAAAACGTACACTTGTGAAGACAGCCTCCAAAAGCTATCAAAAGAACCCAACAAACACAAATGCACGAGAACGAGAAAAGGCACAACATCAATTAACAGGAATATACCTAAAAGAACAGGCAGAATACATACAAAATCAGATAGATAAGATTAGAGCCTCGGTGGAAGACAGACAATCCAGGGTAGCCTGGCAAACAATAAACGAAGTAAGTGGAAGGAAGAGCACAGCCAAAGCAAAATTGAAAGCTGCAAGCCAACAAGAAAGAGTAAAACTGTGGGAACAGCATTTCAAAAATCTACTATGAAACCCACCGGAAATAACGGATGAACCGATCACCAGAATTATTAGCAAGCAATTAGACGTAAAACTAGGTCCTTTCACCAAAGAAGAACTCGACTCAGTTCTCAGAAGAATTAAAAATAGGAAAGCGGCAGGGCTAGACGAGATCCCCCCAGAAGTGTGGAAGATTAGACAATTCGACGATATACTGCTCCGGCAATGCAACGCAGTCTATAGTCAAAAGAGGATAGAGAGATGGACGAAGGGATGCATCCTTCCATTCCCGAAAAAAGGCGACCACGGACTAGCCAAGAACTACCGAGGGATAACACTTACATCCATAGCAGCCAAAATCTACAATGCCCTACTACGAAACCGCATAGAACCCAAAATAGACAACATCCTTAGGAAAAACCAAAATGGCTTCCGGAGAAATAGATCCACAACCTCACAAATACTGACCATCCGTAGAATCCTGGAAGGCGTTCGGGCAAAAAACTTACAGGCGACATTACTATTTGTCGACTTTACCAAGGCCTTCGATTCCATACACAGAGGGAAGATGGAGCAAATCTTACTAGCATACGGCCTACCAAAAGAAACCGTAGCAACGATAATGATTCTCTACAGAAACACCAAAGTGAAAGTACGTTCACCAGATGGAGACACGGAATACTTCGACATTGTTGCAGGAGTACTACAAGGAGACACACTAGCCCCATACCTCTTTATCATCTGTTTAGACTATGTGCTTAGGACTTCGATCGACAAAATCAGAGAAAATGGCCTCGAGCTGACTAAGAGAAGAAGCAAAAGGTACCCCGCAAAAACAATCACGGACGCCGACTACGCTGATGATTTGGCGATACTAGCGAATACGCCTAATCAAGCAGAGACACTACTGCATAGTCTGGAACGAGCAGCAGCTGGCATTGGCCTCCATGTCAATGCAAACAAAACTGAATATATGTGTTACAACCAAACGGGCAACATTGCCACACTAGACGGAGCCTCTCTGAAACTAGTCGACAAATTCACCTACCTAGGAAGTAGCGTCTCATCAACCGAAAAAGACATCGACACACGACTGACGAAGGCATGGACAGCTATCGATAGGCTCTCGATCATATGGAAGTCGGACCTAACTGATAAAATGAAACGCAGTTTCTTCCAGGCAGCGGTTGTGTCGATACTGCTATATGGATGCACCACATGGACGCTTACGAAGCGGCTGGAGAGGAGGCTGGACGGAAATTACACAAGAATGTTGAGAGCAGTATTAAACAAGTCCTGGCGACAACACCCCACGAGACTCCAACTATACGGACACTTGCCCCCCATCACGAAAACTATACAAGTTCGACGAACCAGACACGCAGGACACTGCTGGAGAAGCAAGGATGAGCTCATAAGCGATGTACTCCTGTGGACCCCCACATATGGATGTGCAAGAGTGGGACGACCAGCACGAACCTACATACAGCAACTATGTGAGGACACAGGATGTAACCCTGAAGACCTGCCGGAGGCGATGAATGATAGGGAGAAATGGCGAGAGAGGGTCAGGGATATCCGCGCTGGCGGCGCGACTTGATGATGATGATGATTTCTATGAATCACTAACAATTCAATCAGTTGTAATATAATGGCCGAGGGATTTCGTTTTATATATCTTGCCTTTGGGTTTAGTTAGGCTGAGAACCTTTCGGCTCAACACATGGGTTAGTTAGGTGCAAACTTGAGTGCAGGTGTTAACGCGTGCGCGGGGAGGATGTGTCGTTCACAAATGTCAAAATAAAAATCCCAGATAGAAAATTGTTACTCGGGGATGTGAATGACGTCATGCACCGGAAGCACGTGCGGAGGATTTTGGGGATTTTGAAGAACGTCAGTGAGTTGAGTCCTGCGGTCCGAAGAAGAAGGGTGACTTTCGCTAGCTCGCAGTGGCCTTGTGGCGGGTGCCACACGTGTTGGGGGCGAGGCAGATGGAAAAGCTAGCATAGAAAGATTGTGCCTCTCTCTTTATGTCGAAAAACCTTTAAACTCAAAGGTAATAAAAAAGTTTTGTACCTGAACTAAGAAGTCGGGATTCCTAAGGTCTATGTATATATGTTATGAACATTCTATGTACGTTCCGCATATTCATGTATGGCTATGTTATACAGTCATTTGTCTACACACAGTTAAATGATCAACAAGTTCTATAACTAACAATTCAATTTTGCATAAGTCATTTGTTTGTAAAATTTAATAGTTCTATTTGACCTATAGATAGGACCCTATCAGGTGCTACTACTCTGGGACAGAGTGAACCTGGGAGCACCGGTAATGAAGGGGTACTCAGCATTCTCCAAAACCCCGGCATTACTGGAGCCTCACCATCAGATTTTTCAGTGTCATATCAGTACACTCATTTTTAGGGTGTCTAACCTCCCTGTGTTTTATAGCCATAATATCAATAACAACAATAATACAAATATGGGTGGTACGAACGAGTTTATTTCTTTCTACCTTCAGTCCTTGACGACACTAGGAGAGAGACACAAATCATAAAAGCCTGTGTTAACCATACTATACTGACCTCCCCCTACACATGGCACATCTTGTTGTGTCTAAGATCTCAACTCATCTCTGCTGGTCGAGACCCAAACTGTATCTGCTTTGATCAGATCCGAAAAACCCAGTCACGCACTTCAATGAGGGAACCTCTGTAACATACTCATATGCAGATGCATGCAGAAACATATTCAACACAATAAAGACGAGCGGACACAGTTCTTTAGAAAAATATACCTCTCACTTTATTGAAAGGGTTCGAAAGGGTCACGAAAGGTATTGTTGTGTGAGAGGTGAGTTGGAGACCGAACATAACTGCAACATATTGACTCCCACTCTTCTGGTCATAGCAGCGTTTCTTTCCCGTTCTCCTGGGCTGCTCAACCGAGAGCCTGGGACATGGTTCTCATTCCAGCATCTTCTCTCTAACTGAACTGAATTTCCTGTCACCGGGGTTATATAATAATTTGACACACACCTACTTCTTGCGAGCGTCACATTTGTACTCAGTTCAACCTGTCGACAGTCAAGGTTATCCCCTGATCCCCTGATATCTTCGACCGGATGCACCTGTTATTTACACTGGTGCATTTCTCATCTGACAGCCCAGCCAGGTCGGAGGTCAATATGTTACACCTCAACTACCCGTCTTTTAAAAATCCTCAAATTCTTCCGGGTACGACGTCAACCACCCACTCAATTCACTCCAATAGCAGTCAATTTTCAGTCAGG
>OY757935.1:24100677-24110677 GCA_963585895.1 Sepioteuthis lessoniana
CTGCAGAGGGGTAAGACCTCCCCCCAAACGAGTGCGCTGATTAGGACACTAAACAATCTGAGGGTGAGGTTGCAGTAATGTCGGAGCGTTGGGTAATGTGGAGCACTCCTTTGTTGTCATTGCTCCCAGGTCCACACGGGCCCAGAGTGGTAACACCTAATAAGTGTCCTATCTATGGGTTAAACAAAACAAAACCATGGTTTGAGTTTACTGTTCTTGGCATTTAAACTGCGTACTTATTCAAAACTAATATAGAACTGTTTTGACGTCTAAACTGTACTTATGCGAAACTAATCTGAAATAAAACTGTTTTGACATTAACTCTTTGTATTGCCCAGTCAGCCGGGGCTATAGAATACACCAACTGCACCTATGCACAGGGGTAAGACCACTCCCAGCGAGTTTCCTGTATATGACACTAAATAATTTTATGGTGAGGTTCTAGTGATGCTGGAGTTTGGGGAATGTGGAGTACTCCTTCATTGCCATTGCTTCCAAGTCAACTCTGGCCCAGATTGGTTGCACCTGATTGGGCCCTATTTATGGTTTAAAGAGTACTAACTGCGTGCTGATGCTAAACTGAATTGTTTGAAATGGAACTTTTTGACGAAACTGAATAGCTTGGAATAGAAATGTTTTTGACTGTTAAACTGTACTTACATTTAAACTGCGTGATTATGCTAAACTGAATTGTTTTAATGGAAATGTTTTTGACATTGAAAGTCTACTTAAACTGAACTGAATTATTTAATATAGAACTGTTTTGACATTTAACTGAGTGTAAACAAAATCTGTACTTATACTAAACGGAACTGTTTGAATTAGAACTGTTTAAATAAAGTTAATAACTTGAAATAAAAAATGTTTTTAACAATTAACCTGCGTAATATTAAGGACGAACCCAATGTTTGTAAAAAGTGTTTTGATATTGTTTAATTATAAACAAATCAACTGTACAGGTATTCCAACAGTTTACATCTTAGTCTCATAGGTCAAGATACACGGAAGAGTCACTCATATATATATATATATATATATATATATAGAGAGAGAGAGAGAGAGATATGAAGAGAGTGACATATATATATATATATATAAAGAGAGAGAGAGACATAACTATATATATAAACATACACAACTATATATATGTATGTGTGTTAGAGAGAGAGAGAGAGATTGTGACAACTATAAACACGCACGACTATATATATATATATATATATATAGAATACTTAGTCCAGTTAAACTGGAGTTGGGAGTAATTCCATCACGACAAGAAATTATTCATGAATGAATATTTAAATCTTCCTGGTAAAGAGCTCAATGTACCAATAATACAGAGCAATAATTTCTTTAAGAAAAAACAACGAAGCCAATCACAAAGGATTATAGATTTATTTCCATCCTGTTACGCATTTTTGAAATTTTCAAAAACACGAAAAAAAATTAACAGGACTTCTTCAGATCTTTTTGAAAAAAAAAAAATTAGTGTAGTTATCCATTTCTGAGTTGGTAGGGTTTCGGATGATACTTTTTTTAAATTGGAATTTTCCAAAGAGAGCTCAACCATTCAGGAGCAAAATGAGAATACTTAGTCCAGTTAAACCGGAGTTGGAAGTAATTCCATCAGGACAAGAAATTATTCATGAATGAATATTTAAATCTTCCTGGTAAAGAGCTCAATGTACCAATAATACAGAGCAATAATTTCTTTAAAAAGTTTGTTTTTTTTTTTGTTTTTTTTTATCAAAAAGATCTGAAGAAGTCCTGTTAATTTTTTTTCGAGGTTTTTGAAAATTTCGAAAATGCGTAACAGGATTGAAATAAATTTATAATCCTTTGTGATTGGTTTCGTTGTTTTTTTCTTAAAGAAATATATATATGTATATATATATATGTGTGTGTGTGTGTGTGTGTGGAGAGAGAGAGAAATACATAAATATGCAAATAAAGACCATGCGTGTGTATGTATGGGGGGCTATAACTCATTTGATATATATATATATATATATATATATATATATATATATATATATATATAGCAAGAGAGATAACTATAAATGTACATAATGATATATGCATTGATAGATAGATAGATAGATAGATAGATAGATAGATAGAGACAGACAGACAGACAGATTGAGAAATGATATGAATGCAAATCAACTAAACCTTAATATATCAATACTTAACAATTATTTGTCAAATTTAAACTCATCCATTTCCACTCTTTGTCAAATATTCAACTAAATTCTTTGCCATTTTTAATTGTTAGCGTTAAGATATCGGGAGTTTATAAAAACAAAAAGACCTAAAGTTAAGATGCTGATTAAACTACTCGTTACTAAAGACATCTGAAATCAAATAAAAACCATTTTTTAACTCTTTGTTCAAACATGAGTAAAGAGAAAGATCAAACAATTGCTGAAAAATAGAAAATAACAATTATTGAGTAAGGAAATGTCCATTTTGGAAATATCAAAGCAGCTTTGTAGAGATCTTTGAATGATAAAGAAGGCTGTTGAAAATGTAACAAAGTTGAGAACTCGAAGCAAAAGAAAAGGCTTTAAGAACTTGTTTACTCAAGTTGAACGTAAACTAAAGCAAGTTTTTGTGAAACAACCACTTTGGACCAATGCTCAGACCTTTGATAAGGCTGGAGTGAGTCAAGAAGAACAAAAGACGCCAAATTAACTAGTCATGATAATTGCACGGCCAATATGTCTTACAAGTTACATCCATACTCTTTACAGAGTGACCATGTCCTCTGTCAAGAGTTCGAATGAAACTTTGAAATAGAACTGTTTGATCATTTAACTGTGTGTAAGCATATGACTGATGTTTAATAGAATTGTTAGTGATACATGGCAATACTTGAAATCATTTAACTGTGTGCAAACAAATAAGTAATGTTGAATAGAATAATTAGGGTTAAATAACAATACTTGAAACTATTTAACTGTGGGCCAAAAAAATGAGTTCAAGCTCATTCAAAAATATTATCTACAAAATGTTTACAAATCATATATACTTAATACATATGTATAAATAGGATTTGGAATTAAATAACCAACAATAGTTGATATGTCATAAAACCAAACCAAACCAAATCCTTAATATATTTAAAATGTATGTATAAAGACGATTTAGCACTGATTAACCAACAATAGTTGATATGCCATAAAATCCATAAAAGCAAATCCTATATATCTAATCTATATGTATAAAGAGGATTTGGCATTAAATAACCTACAGTGGTTGATATGCCATAAACCCATTTAAAGAAATCCTATATATTTCATCATCATCATCATCATCATCTCACGCCATCAGCACTTCCTTTCCTAATCTTCTCCTGTTTCTGCTGTCACTGTTGCTGTCTCCACCGCCGCCACCACCACTGTTATATCTTCCTTCTCATACACCTCCCATCATCTCTTATTGCTCCTCGCACATTATATATCTAATCTATATGTATAAAGAGGATTTGGCATTAAATAACCTACAATGGTTGATATGCCATAAAACCCAACTAAACCAAATCCTATATATTTAATATATATGTATAAAGAGGATTTGGCATTAAATAACCTACAATGGTTGATATGCCATAAAATCCAACCAAACCAAATCATATATATCTAATATATATGTATAAAGAGGATTCGGCATTAAATAACCTACAATGGTTGATATGCCATAAAACCCAACCAAACCGAATCGTATATATGCATAAAGATATTGGTTGGTTGTTTGGGTTTTATGGCATATCAACCTTTGTAGGTTATTTAAAGCCGAATCTGTTTTTATGTAAATAGTTCTATTTCAAACAATTCAGTTTAGCATGAGTACACAGTTTAATTGTCAAAAATATATCTATTCCAAGCTATTCAATTTATTTAAACAGTTTTAATTCAGCCTAGTATAAGTACAGATTTTGTTTAAACAGAGTTAAATATCAAAACAGTTCTATATTAAACAATTCAGTTTAGTATAAGTAGAATTTCAATGTCAAAAACAGTTCCATTTCAAATAATTCAGTTTAGCACAAGCCTGCAGTTTAAATAAAAACCCAGTTTCATTTTCGAAAACATTTCTATTTCAAGCTATTCAATTTAGTCAAACAGTTTTAATTCAAACAATTTAGTACAGCATAAGTATGCAGTTAGTTATATTTAATCTATAAATAGGGCCCTATCAGGTGCTACTATTCCGGGCCAGAGTGGACCTAGGAGCAATTGCAATGAAGGCAGGTTCTGCATTCCACAAAGCCCCAGCATCACTGGAACCTCATCATCAGATTGTTTAGTGCCATGTCTAGGACACTCGTTGCGGGGGTCTTACCCCTCTGTAGAGGTGCAGTCGGTGTATTCTACAGCCAAAGTCGACTGGCTTATACACAGAGTTAATGTCAAAACAATTTTATTTCAGACAATTCAGTTTAGCATAAGTACACAGTTTAGATGTCAAAACAGTTCTATTTCGAGCAATTCGGTTTAGCATAAGTACACAGTTTAAATGTCAAAACAGTTCTAGTTTAAACAATTCAGTTTAACATGAATACGCAGTTTAAATGCAAAAAATAGTAGACTCAAGAAACCACGGTTTAGTTCTATTTAACCCATGGATAGGACCCTTATCAGGTGCTACCATTCCAGGCCAGAGTGGACCGGGGAGCGATGACAATTTAGGAGTACTCCACATTCCCCAAAGCTCCAGCATTACTGGAACCTCACCGTCAGTTTTTTTAGTGTCATATACAGGACACTCATTGAGGGGGTCTTACCCTTTAGCAGAGAAGCAGTCGGTGTATTCTACAGCCCCAGCTGACCAGGCAATATGTATAAAAAGGATTTGGCATTGAATAACTTACAATGGTTGATATGCCATAAAACCAATCCAAACTGAACCTATAGCTGGGAGGGATGTAAGCAGGTTCATACTATTCTTACATGTATTAGTCCAAAAGTGAAAGCAATAGCAGCTCTAAAGTTTGAACTCGCCAACTACAATGTCAAAGTTCAGCACATTAACCACTGTACAATAAGGTTTGCTAAAAAAAAAACACACAGAAGCATATAATCAAGGTTTAACATTTTCTATGTTCAAACGCTACCTGGACGCTAACTAAACAGCTCAAGAAGAAGCTAGACGGCAATTACACAAGAATGTTGTGAGCAATATTGAACAAGTCCAGACGGCAACACCCAACAAGGCACCAACTATACAGCCACCTGCTTCCCATCACGAAAACTATACAATTCAGACGAACCAGACACGCAGGACACTGCTGGAGAAGCAAGGACGAACTCATCAGTGATGTGCTCCCATCGACCCCCGCGTATGGCCAAACAAAAGCAGGACGACCAGCTCGAATATACATACAGCAGCTATGTGAAGATACGGGATGTAGCCCTGAAGACCTGCCAGAAGCGATAAATGATAGAGAGAAGTGGCGAGAGAGGGTCAGGGATATCCGTGCTGGCGATACGACATGATGATGATGATGATGATGTTCAAACGAATAATTTTGTTCTTCATTGATAGATTACAAAAAGTCCTTTCATGTGGTTCAGCAAACTTGAATGATGGAATATCTGGAAATGATAGAATGTCTAGAAATGATTGAATGTCTGAAAGTTAAAGAATGTCTGGAAATGATAGAATATCTGAAAATGATAGAATGTCAGAGAATATCTAAAATATCTGACAAAGTCATGAGGGGAATAAGCTATAGGAGAACAAAGCTTGGTAGAGATGAAAATTCAAATAGGCATCTCCCTCCCACCACCGATATTTGTTATAGCAATGATGCGACTTAATTATATACTTAGGAAATGCACAAGAGGCAGTAAATTTACGAAATCACAGGAAAAGAAAAGCCACCTGATGTATATGGATGCTATCAAGATATTTGCAAAACATGAAGAAGAACAAGAAACGTTGATACAAACTATAAGAATAAACAGCCAGGATAGAAAAATGGAATTTGGTATGGAAAAATGTGCCATGTTGATAATGAAAAGTAGAAAAAGAGAAAAAAAAACCCGGAAAGAATGGAACTATCAATCAGGAAATCATCAGAACGCTTTCAGAAGAGGAAAATTACAAATTATTGGGTGTATTGGAAGCGAACAACATTATAAAAACAGAGATGAAATTAAAAAAAAAAAAGAAGAAAAGAGTATCTCAGAAGAAAGAGAAAACTTCTCAAAACCAGGGTTTGCAGCAGAAATCTCATCAAAGGAATAAACATGTAAGTAGTCTCCCTTGAAAGATACTCTGGACCATTCTTAAAATGGACAAGAAAGAAATTCAGAGAGAGAGAGACCAAAGGTCAAGGAAACAGATGACAATGCACAAAACCTTACACCTTAGAGATGACACAGGCATATTCAATGTTTCAAGACAAGAAGGAGGAAGAGGACTCACCAGGATTGAGAATTGGATAAATGCAACAATTCAAAGAATGCACAAAAATGTAAAGACTGGCTGCAGCAACTATTAACAGCAATGTCAACCTACAGTCAAATAGTAAAATATCAAAATCTAGAAAACAAACATGGGAAAAAAACAATTTTATGAATACTTCAAGTGAGTGATTGGGAAGATTGTTCACAAGATAACTTAAACATGGCTAAGAAAAGGCAACCTCAAAAGAGAAGCTGAATCTCGTATAATAGTAGCTCAAAATTATGCCATAAGAACCAATTTTATCAAAGCGAAAATTAATAATACACAATGGAATATCAAGTGAAGCATAAATGGAGACAGATGAAGCGGTTACAAATTGCCTACGCACTCTCTAAGGGACACACTTCGGTCAGCCGTGTGGCTTGGTATACGGATCAATCTCTGTGTGTCCTTGTTCCAGTAGTGGCCGTTTGACATGGATTCCGGGAAGCCAGCATTCGTGTAATGCGTGCTTAGACTGGCATCTTTGAGCCTCAGGAGTCGTCCTCCCAGGCTCTAACCCTCCTCTAGAGTTATCGCCTGGTGCCTGAGACGCCCCTTTTTAGGGGAATGCCGACGGGGCCTGAGGTATTTTTGTGCTCGCCAAGCGTGTCTGGGCTACGGCCCTGCGCCTAGACCCACCTAAAAAGGCCTTGTGCCACACTTGTTCTGTCGGTGCGACCTACAGCAAATACCGAGACAAAATGGTTAATCAAGAATGCAGTTAAATGGCCGAAAAGAAGTACAAGACTAGATATGACTGGTTCAGAAATGTGATCTACAGAGAATTGTGCAAGAGGTTAAAATATGACCGACAGAAAAATGATATATGCACAAACTAGAATCTGTCCAAGAAAATGAGATGCACAAAATTGGGTGGAATTTTGAGATACAAACGGATCCCCTCATTCCTAGCAGATTCTGAGATACAAATGAATCACCCATTTTGGACAGAATGTAAGACCTCGCGTTAATTAAAGAGAAAAAAAAAATTGTCATCTTGTGGATTTTGCTGTTTCAATGGAATAAAGAAAGATAGCGAAAAAAAATTAAATACTTGGATCTTGCCAGAAAGCTGAAAAAGCTGCGGAACGTGAAGGTGACAGTAATATTATTTAACCCATAACTGAATAAGCAGGTTCATTCCTTCCCCGGTTCTCTGTATGTTTATCTAGTACCACTGTAGTGACAGGAATGGTATTCTCCTTAGCACCAACCCTTCTTGTTGTGTAATTTACATATTAAAGACTAACAATATGTACCATATTTTACGGCGCATAAGACACTTTTTTTCCAAAGTTTGGGTTTCTGGGTAGTTGATTTCTAGTGCTGCACTGACTCTTAAATTAAACTGTAAACATCTCCGCCAAAGAAATTAAAGTAGCGATAACTTCTACACCAACAACGACAACACTTATTTAAAATAAAAGTATAGCAGTAGTAATTAAAATTACTTCATATAAAATAACAGCAGTTAGGAAAAAAGAAACAACGCTTGACGATGATTGTTTTTATCCATATCTTAACCATATTTACCCAACCCCTCTGTTCGGGCAGGATATGACTCAAAGTCAAATTTTAAGCGGAGTTTAACAGGTTTGAATTCAGAGTTTTCCTTCTCCTAGACTAGTTGCCTCACCAAGGCTGAAGAACCTAGTCTTCCCTACTATTTACCCATAGCTGGAGGGAGAATAATTGGATTCATACCTTCCCAAGGGTATTAGTGCTATGTGAAATGCAATCAGTCTCGTCCAGGATTTGAACTCGAGTTGCCGTGTCCATTTCCTACGACGATAACCATTACACCACGGTCACCTCCATTTATCTATATCTTAACACATCTATGCTTCCACTTTTTATCTGTATCCTTCCTCCGAGATTGTTTTTTGTCTGTATCCTTCCTCAGAGATTGTTTTTGTCTGTATCCTTCCTCCGAGATTGTTTTTGCCTGTATCCTTCCTCAGAGATTATTTTTGTCTGTATCCTTCCTCAGAGATTGCTTTTGTCTGTATCCTTCCTCCGAGATTGTTTTTGTCTGTATCCTTCCTCCGAGATTGTTTTTATCTGTATCCTTCCTCCGAGATTGTTTTTATCTGTATCCTTCCTCCGAGATTGTTTTTATCTGTATCCTTCCTCAGAGATTGTTTTTATCTGTATCCTTCCTCCGAGATTGTTTTTGTCTGTATCCTTCCTCAGAGATTGTTTTTATCTGTATCCTTCCTCAGAGATTGTTTTTATCTGTATCCTTCCTCCGAGATTGTTTTTGTCTGTATCCTTCCTCAGAGATTGTTTTTATCTGTATCCTTCCTCCGAGATTGTTTTTGTCTGTATCCTTCCTCAGAGATTGTTTTTATCTGTATCCTTCCTCCGAGATTGTTTTTATCTGTATCCTTCCTCCGAGATTGTTTTTATCTGTATCCTTCCTCAGAGATTGTTTTTATCTGTATCCTTCCTCCGAGATTGTTTTTGTCTGTATCCTTCCTCAGAGATTGTTTTTATCTGTATCCTTCCTCCGAGATTGTTTTTGTCTGTATCCTTCCTCAGAGATTGTTTTTATCTGTATCCTTCCTCCGAGATTGTTTTTGTCTGTATCCTTCCTCAGAGATTGTTTTTATCTGTATCCTTCCTCCGAGATTGTTTTTGTCTGTATCCTTCCTCAGGGATTGTTTTTGTCTGTATCCTTCCTCAGAGAGTGTTTTTATCTCTATCCTTCTTCAGAGATTGTTTTTATCTATATCCTTCCTCAGAGATTGTTTTTGTCTGTATCATTCCTCAGAGATTGTTTTTGTCTGTATCCTTCCTCAGGGATTGTTTTTATCTCTATCCTTCCACAGAGATTGTTATTATCTCTATCCTTCCTCAGAGATTGTTTTTATCTATATCCTTCCTCAGAGAATACTTTTATCTGTATCCTTCCTCAGAGATTGTTTTTATCTGTATCTTTCCTCCGAGATTCTTTTTATCTATATCCTGCCTCAGAGAATACTTTTATCTGTATCCTTCCTCAGAGATTGTTTTTATCTTTATCATTCTTCTTAGATTTTTATCTGTATAATTCCACATAGATTAATTCTATCTGAATCCCTCGAGTTACTTTTTATCCATATCCTTTCATTTTGAATGTTTTCATCCATATCCTTCCTCTTAGATATTTTTTATCTGTAACATTCCAATTATATTGTCTCTATCGCTATCATTGCACATAGATTGTTTTATTTGTATCCTTCTACTTTGATTGTTTTTATCAATATCCTTCATCTTAGAATGTTTTTATCTGTATCCTTCCTTTTAAATTGCTTCTATCAGTATCACTGAGATCATTTTTATCGATATCTGTAGATCTGTATCCTTGCCTTTGGGTTCATAATAATTATGCGGACGCGTATTTCTAACCGTCTTGGGAAGACGTGGCCCTGGACGTGACCGTGTCCTCTGTATTTAATGCCAAATCTGTCCTTCTAGAAAAATAGTTGCTGGAAGTATAAGGGGGCTTATACCTTCCTCAAGGGTATTTGTCCGATAGTTAACGTAATAGCGCAACTGGGGT
>OY757935.1:24115677-24159488 GCA_963585895.1 Sepioteuthis lessoniana
AGCTTAGTAAATTACAACTGACCCGGAGTGGTGGTACCATGTTATTCGTGTTAGATAAGAATGCTTGAAAGCGCTTAACTGAGTACAAAAATTGAATTATTCGTATTACATAACAAGAACTGGAAATGTTTGACTTTGTGTAAATGAATAGGGATGAATAGTATTATCATTGTTAAATAGCAGTACTTGAAATCATTTAACTGTGTGCAAACAAATGAGTTTGGGCTCGTTTAAAGGAAGCTGACAATTAACTATTCGTTTTCAAATCATATATATATTTAATATATTTATACATGAGTATGACCAGGATTTGACTATAAATAACATACAAGGGTTGATAAGCCATTAAACCCAACCAACCAATCAAAATCCCAGAGAATTTTATGCGTCTTATTCTCTCGGATGAATTCAGTTTTGTACTTATACCATTTGGAAATATGATCAAATTTTAATTTCTTGCACAATTCCCAGTGGATCACCTTTTCCATCCAGTCGTGCATTGTCTGTTTTTTTTTTTTTTGTTTATTTATTTGTGCGTGTGTGTGTGTGTGTGTGTGTGTGTGTGTGTGTGTGTGTGTGTGTGCTAGTTTGCTGCATTCGCTATTATGTGATTTGTTGTTTCATCTTTTTCTCCGAATAGCCAAAATTTGCTATTCTGTTGCGTATTATAATTTTTTAAATTTAATATGGTTGGTCCTTATGGCGTTGTTTTGTGCTGTTATTCACAGAAATTCAGTTTCTTTCATGAAGTTTTCCTTTCTTAACCCTGTCCGGGTCTTCTTGTATGCCATATCGTTTGTCACTTGAAAAATCCGTGCAGTTGTTTTTCTTCTCATTTTTGCTTTCTAGTTATTGGTGTTCTGTTGATCCTTGTTCCAATTTCTGTGTTTTATATTATTAATATAATTAGAATAATTACAATGATAATAATTATTATTTTCGTTTTCTCTCTCTCTCTCCCACTCTCTCTCTCTCTCTCTCACCTTCTCCTTCTCTTTCTCTCTCCTCTCTCTCTCTCTCTCTCTCTCTCTCTCTCTCTCCATGTGTTTGTGTCTGTGTTTTGTGTATGTACCCAGGAAGAGCAGCACATCATTGTGAGATATTTATTATACATATTTACCAACCCCTCCGCTCGGGCAGGATATGACACAAGGTCAATTTTTTTAAGCGGAGTTTAACCGTCGGTTATTTTATGCCAAAGCTATCGTTGTAGAAAAACAGCAGTGGTACTATTTAGCCCATAGCTGGTGGGATAAGATGAACGTATGAGCACGACTGGGATTCGAACTCGCTTCCTGCGAGGTTGCAGTCTTACACTTTAGCCACTACGCCAGACAAGATGTAAATGAAAGCAACTCTAATTGCCTCACTTTCTACAAACTGTCGATAAAAATCTTGTGCACTTTAGATTTTTCATAATTCATCCGCTTAATGAGATATAATTATCAGGCAGAATGAAGGCAATGCTCACTAAACCCACTTAACAGCTGCTCTTGAATTATATATGAAGAGATGTGTTGTTATATGAAGGTGTTGTTGGTAACTATTTGTGGATTGTAAATGATGCTCAGTTTTCTGTATGTTTAGTGCTGGCCAAGTTAATCATATTTACCAACCCCTCCGCACGGGCAGGATGTGACACAAGGTCAATTTTTAAGCGAAGTTTAACAGGTTTGAATTCAGAGTTTTCCTTCTCCTAGATTAGTTGCCTCACCAAGGCTGAAGAATCTGTCTGCCCTACTATTTACCCATAGCTAGAGGGAGAATAATTGGATTCATACCTTTCCCAAAGGTATTAGTGCTATGTGAAACGCAATTAGTCTCGGCCAGGATTTGAACTCGTGTCGTCGTGTCCACTTCCTACGACGATAACCATTACACCACGGGCACCTGGCCAAGTTAAGGGCGACGGGTTACACGGCTGAAATTGGTCAATCAAATACTTTAACTACTGGATGCACTGTTCACGTAACGGTTATCATCTTAGGCAAGTGTTAATCGGCGAGCCGAGTTCAAATCCTGGACAAGGCTGTCAGCGTTTCACTCCGCAGTAATGCCCTAAGGAAAGCTATCAATCTATCAATTCTCTGTCATCCCCGATCCCCCCCCCAAAAACAACTATCAAATTTTTAGAGTCCAAATGAAATCTATGAAAATCATTGTTTTTTATTGATTTCATAAAAAGAAAATACCGAGAGAGTTTTTTTGTTTTTTTTCCGAATCCCTGATTTGTAAATAAATTTGTTCACGAATGAATAAAAATGTAAAGTTGACGACCACAGTCGAGGGTGACCTAAAAGGCTTCCATTTCAATAGCTTCTGCAGCGAGGTGTAGGGGAGGGCACTACACCATTCCCTAGATTGCTCCAATTTACCCTTGATCCTCATCGTATAGCGCTGAGTGCTAAGCGAGGCGGCATCCAGTACCATTTTTTGTGTCTTTGGTATGACTCGACCTGGGATTGAACCCCTATCTCCCGGACCATTGGCGACAACCTTCGTAGGTTATTTGATACCCAATCCATCCTTTTAGAACAGTTGATGCAATATTTAACTCTTAACAGGGGGAGGGGGATAAAAGGGATTCCCACCTTTACAAAGCATCTTACTCTGAAAGAGAACTTAATAGCGCGACTGGAGTTCGAACTCGCTTACTGAATTGTAACTGTCCACAACGTTAGCCACTGCACCACGGGGACTCCCCGTAAATTTTATTGAAATCCAATTGGTGATGCTGGAGAGATTTTTTTTCAATTAGGGATGTAATTTGGCAACAAATTTATCTTGGTGCAATTTAATTCATATTGTAAGGAGATAATGAATAATTATCTCTTTAAGAGAATTCTCGTATTTGTTGGTTTCTTCGTGAGGTGTCACGTGACAGTCCCAAAAACCCATTCTCACCCTCTTTTGCCTTTGTTCTTTGGTTTGGTTTCTTCGGTTTCTTTGTTTAATGGCATATCAACCATTCTAGGTTATCTAATACCGAAGCTATTCTCTTCAAAGAACAGTAGTGGTACTATTTAACCCATAGTTGGGAGGATAAGGGGGTTTATACCTTTCCCAAGGGTATTTACCCGAAAGTGAACGTAATAGCGCAACTGGAGTACGAACTCGCTTACTAGGATTCCGCAGTCCATCGCTTCAACCATTACACCACGAAGATAGCCCCTTGTTCTTTGAATTGAAGACCCTGTTAGGGAGCGTTAAAACTATTTGACTATTTTACTTTCCACCATCAAATGAGCCGTTTTCCATTTTTGAACCTCTTCTACATACTGCTTATTTATGGAACAATATGTGCATATTTCAAGCTGTTTGAAAATATTTATGTACTCTTTTTTTTCTCTTTATACTTTAGAAATGTATATTTTGTACATAGAAGTTGAAATGCTCTTCAATGTACAAATACGTTTATCTTGTCTTTCCTTATGTTGTGTACAGTATTCACATATCACACATATACGAATGTTGCCCAGTCGGCTGCGGCTGCAGAATACACTGGCTACATCTCGACAGAGGAGTAAGACTCCCCCAAAAAGTGTCCTAACAATAAAAAATATAATTGTGAGGCTCCGGTAACGTTGGAGCTTTAGGGAATGCAGAATACCCTTCATTGCCATCGCTCCCAGGTCCATTCAGGATCGGAGTGGTAGCACTTGATAGGGTCCTATCGATGGATCAGATAGAACTAAACTGTGTTCTTATGGTAAACAGAATGACTTGAAATAGAAGTGTTTTGATATTTAAACTGCATATTTATGCTAAACTGAATTGTTTCAAATAGAATTGATTTGACATTTAGAATACGTACTTATGCTAAACTGAATAGTTTGAAAGAGAACTGTTTTGTATGCTAAACTGAATTGTCTAAAACAGAAATGTTTTTGACATTGAAACTGTGTAATTATGCTAAACTGGATTGTTGGAAATAGGACTGTTTTTGACACTAAACCTTTGTACTTATGCTAAACTGAATTGTTTGAAATAGATGGTTTGGTTTGGTTTGGTTTGGTTTGTTGGATTTTATGGCGTATCAACCTTTGTAGGTTATTTAACGCCAAATCCATTTTTATGTAAATAATCTGTTCTATTTAAAACAATTCAGTTTAGCATAAGTACACATTTTAATTGTCAAAAACATTTCTATTTCAAACTATTCAAGCAGTTATATATAACAATTCAGTTAAGTGTAAATACAGTTTCAATGTCGAAAAACAGTTCTATTTGAAATAATTTAGTTAAGCATAAGCACGCAGTTTAAATGTAAGTACGGTTTAATTGTTAAAAACATTTCTATTTCAAGCTATTCAGTTTACTCCAACAATTCAGTTTAGCATAAGAATGCTGCTAGTTCTATTTAACCCATAGATAGGGCCATATCAGGTGCTACCACGCCGGGCCAGAGTGAACCTGGGAGCTATGGCAATGAAGGAGTACTCCGCATTCCCCAAAGCTCCTGCACTGCTGGAACCTCACCATCAGATTGTTTAGTGTCATATACAGGACACTCATTGTTAAATGGTTGTTGATGCGCCGTAAAACAAAGTAAACAACTAACCTTTATGAATGCTAATATGGGTCTCTGGTAAGTGGGTAAGCGACTAAATATCTTTCTTAGCACTAAACGTATTGTTGTGTCGTGAAATAGGTAAGGCCAACACACATGTGAAATAAGAGATATTTAATTCCAGAGAGAATAGGGTACACAATTTAGTTCGCCGACTATTGCAAATAACGTTAAGCGTATTTCTTTATAGACATAGTCAAGAGCGGCAACCATCAAAGTAGTCCTCAAACCAGTCTATCCTATGGGGAGCTCCATCCACTCCACAACACATATCAATAATATAAACACCGTTTTAACAGATAATTTTAAAACACTTAGACTATTTTTCTTTTACTTAAACAAGGTTTGGTTTGGTTTCTTTGTTTAATGGCATATCAACCTTTGTGGGTTATTTAATGCCAAAGCCATCCTTCGAGAAGAACAGTAGTGGTTCTATTTAACGCATAGCTGGGAGGATAAGGGGGTCCATACCTTTCCCAAGGGTATTTGTCAGAAAGTGAACGTAACAGCGCAGTCCATCGCTTTAACCATTACACCACAAGGACACTCCCTTTAATTAAACAACTGTTCAGATGAAGAATTTTTGTTTTTTTAAAGATTTTTTTACGCTAATATAAATAATCATAACAGCTTTTTCTACAATCATTTTTCTTATTGATGACGCTAAGTTTAATACGCTAAGCTTGATTTTTAGGCTTCATTAGGCAACAAGTCTAGGAGAAGGAAATGTTTGAATTCAAATCAGCTTTACCTTGCTTAAAAAGTGATTTTGCGTCACATCCTGCCGATGTTGGAAGGGGGTCGGGTAAATCTATACTTGTGTGTGTGTGTGTGTGTGTGTGTGTGTGTGTGTGTTCGTCTCTGAGTGTGCATGTGTATGTTTGTGTGCGTATGCGTACTGGTGTGTGTGTGTGTGTGTGTGTGTGAATCTAAGCTGATGAATTGGCACTTAATGAAGTGCTCTTCTCTATTTAGAGATTTATAAAAATGAAAAAAAAACTCTCTTTTTTCTCGGTGAAATATTCTTATTGAATACTTATAATGTGTGTGTTTCATAATACTTATTATTGTTCATTTTGTTAGCATTGGTATTTTTGCCTTGTGCTACTCAGACGTACATGACGTTCGTCTTGTTTACCTCGGCATTATGATGTTTTCAGCGTTTTCCTTTTGTCTCACATGGAACAGAATTAATCAACTTTGAGACTTTTTTATTGTTTCAATTTTAACTCTCCTCCTTCCATTCTCAGTGGTGCGTTTTAAGCCAAAAATGGGAAATAAAGGATTAAATACTGCACACACATCACAAATATCTTTCTTTCAGTAATTCCTTCTTTCTTTCATTTATTTATTTCTTCTTTCTTTCATTCTTTTCTTTTATTCACGTATTTATTTTTTTTTTTTTTAATTTTTACTTCACTCTGTTTTTCATTCATTTATTTTTTCTTTCTTTCTTTCTTTCTTTTTTTCTTTTTCATACTTTTATTCTTCCGTTCATTCTTTCTTTCATTCTTCTTTTTATTCACTCATTCATTCTTTCTTTTTTTAATTTCTATTTCACTCTGTTTTTCATTCATTTTTTTCTTTCATTTTTAATTTTTTTATCCTTCTGTTCTTTCTTTCTTTCATTCTTTCTTTCACTCATTCATCTTTCCTTCTTTCAATTTTTGCTTCACTGTTCTTCATTCATTTACTTTTTCTTTCTTTGATTATTTCATTTTCATACTTTTATTCTTCTGTTGTTTCTTTTTTTCATTCTTTCATTTATTCACTTATTCATTCATTCATTCTTTCTTTCATTTTTTTTCTTTTATTCACTTTTTATTTTTTATTTTTTTCATTTTTTAAATTTTTACTTCACTCTATTTTTCATTCATATATTTTTTCTTTCTTTCTTTCATTTTCATACTTTTATTCTTGCGTTCATTCTTTCTTTTATTCTCCCTTTCATTCACTCATTCATCTTTCTTTTTTTTAAATTTCTATTCCACTCTGTTTTTCATTCATTTTTTCTTTCTTTCATTTTTATTTTTTTTTATCCTTCTGTTCATTCTTTCTTTTATTCTTTCTTTCATTCACTCATTCATCTTTCCTGCTTTCAATTTTTGCTTCACTGTTCTTCATTCATTTACTTTTTCTTTCTTTGATTATTTCATTTTCATACTTTTATTCTTCTGTTATTTCTTTTTTTCATTCTTTCATTTATTCACTTATTCATTCATTCTATCTTTCATTTTTACTTCACTCTGTTTTCATTCATTTATTTTTTCTTTCCTTAATTCTTTCATTCACATACTTTTATTCTTCTGTTCTCTCTTTCTTTCATTTATTCATTCCTTCTTTCTTTCAGTATTTCTTTTATTCACTCATTCATTCTTTCTTTCAATTTTTGCTTCACTGTTTTTCATTCATTTATTTTTCTTTTTTTTCCTTCTTTTTTTCATTCTTTCTTTTATTCCCTCATTGATTCTTTCTTTCTTTAATTTTTTTTTCACTCTGTTTTCATTCATTGTTTTCTTTCGTTCATTCTTTCATTCTCATACTTTCATTCTTCTGTTCCTTCTTTCTTTCATTCTTTCTTTTATTCACTCATTGATTCTTTCTTTAATTTTTACTTCCTTCTGCTTTTCATTCCTTTATTTTTTCTTTCTTTCGTTCTTTCATTCTCATACTTTCATTCTTCTATTCCTTCTTTCTTTCATTCTTTTTTTTATTCACTCATTTATTCTTTCTTTAATTTTTACTTCATTCTGCTTTTCGTTCATTTATTTCTTATTTCTTTCATTCTTTCATTCACATACTTTTATTCTTCTGTTCTTTCTTTCTTTCTTTCTTCCTTTCAATCTTTCAATCTTTTTTTTTTATTTGAATCATTTATTTATTATTTTTTCTTTTCGGTCTTTCTTTTCATACTTTTTTTTAAAACCTACTTTTTAAGCTGAGAAATTGATACTTCATGACATCAGACTTATGAAGAAACATAGAACTGAAAGATTTATAATAACTTACAACACATCATACCGAAATCCAGGAAGAGTATTAATTTTTCAATTCTTCGTGTTTATTGTCATTGTCGTTCCTCGATGTTGTCCTGTTCGCTTTATAAGAGGGATGCAAATATAATCATCACCTAGCCTGTATACAAGAAGATGAAGGGGAGAAAACCTGTCTTTATCATAAAAAGTGCGTGAACTCTCTCCAACAGTCCAAAAGGCTGCGTAAGCGAGTTCATACTCAAGTCGCGCTATTACGTTCACTTTCGGGCAAATACCCCTGGGAAAGGTATGAACCCCCTTATCCTCCCAACTATGGGTTAAATAGTGCCACCACTGTTCTTTGAGGAGAATAACTTTGGCATTAAATAACCTACAAAGGTTGATATGCCATTAAACTAAGAAACCAAACCATCCCAAAAGCTGCTGGTAGCAGGTTGGTTGGTTGGTTCGGTTTTATGGCATATCAACCTTTATAGATTATTTAACGCCAAATTCATTTTTATGTAAATAATCAGTTCTATTTCAAACAATTCAATTTAGCATAAGCACGCAGTTTAAATGTAAGTACAGTTTAATTTACATTACACGCTATTCAGTTTAGACAAGCAGTTCTAATTTAGCTAATTCAGTTTAGTATAAGTAGAGATTTTGTTTACACACAGTTAAATGTCAAAACAGTTCTATTTTAAACAAATCAGTTTAGTGTAATAAGCATTCGGTTTAATTGTCAGTCAAACGATCAGAATTTTCAACTTCAAACAATTCAATTTCATCATCATCATCATGTCGTGCTGGTAGGACGGATATCCCTGACCCTCTCTCGCCACTTTTCCTTATCGTTCATCGCCTCTGGCAGGTCTTCTGGAATACATCCCGTATCCTTACATAGTTGCTGAATATATGTTCGTGCTGGTCGTCCTGCTTTTGCTCGGCAATGTGTGGGGGTCCATAAGAGTACATCACTTATGAGTTTGTCCCTGCTTCTCCAGCAGTGTCCTGCATGTCAGAGTTCTATTTGACCTATAAGTGCTACCACTCTGAGTGAATCAACAAAGGTAAATGGTTCCAAGTTTTACTTTGTATCACTAACAATTCAATAAAACTTCAGTCATTTGTTTACACACAGTTAAATGATCAAACAGTTCTACTTCAAACAATTCAATTTACCATAAGTCATTTGTTTGCTCACAGTTTAAATGTCAAACAGGTGTATTTGACCCTTAGATGGGACCCTATCAGATACTATCGCTCGGGCCAAGACTCAGTTTAAATGTCAAAGAGTTCTTTTGACCGATTGATAGGACCCTATCAGTTGCTTAAACTCCAGACCAGAGTGGACCTTGGAGTAATAACAATGAAGTGGTATTCTACGTTTTTCAAAGCTCAAGACTTACTGAATCCTCACCATCAGATTGTTTAGTCTCATATCCAAGACACTGATTGCTGGGGGTGGTCTTACCTCTCTGCAGGGAGGTGGTCGTTGTATTCTACAACTCCAGTCGCCTGGACTCGATCCTATTAAGCACTTGCAATCTTTGAGCTATTCAATAACAATTTTCTGGTGTGGGATAAGATCTACTGCACTTTGATATCAACGATTTGAAGATTTTTCTTCGTGTATTTGTCGTATCTGAGTACCAAAGCTTAACGCAACAATTATTACAGAATGAGAAACACAATTCGAACGCTTGTAACAGAGAAAATTGTAATTTAGAGGCGCACGAATCATATATACATATATATATATATATATATATATATATATATATATATATATATATATATACAGGGTGACTGATCATATATGTATATATATATATAACCAGCATTTTCTCTTTTAAACGTGATTGATTAAATAGGACAGACACTGCTTGTATGTGTATTTCCTCTTCGATCCATTCAGGTTTCGGTATAAGTCATTTGACTTCTGAATGGAATGAATTCACAATGGTTCCGTGTTTTCCCTAGTACTTTCGGTCCCAACTGAAGCGATTTTCAGTGGAACGAATAATAAGATGACAAAGACAATGACGAGTTATATATATTTATATAAAGCATTGAAGAAAGAACAAGAGTGAGGGTAATTAACGGTAGAAAAAAATTTTACTAGTGGAAAGAGGAAGAATTAAATACTTTTAACATTTCCCTCTCAATAGATAGATAGATTTCTTAATTAAAACAGTCGGTTTCATTTTTCCTTTTTTTTTTTTTTTTTTTTTTTTTTAATTCATGTTCAAACATCGTTATTTGTTTCGTATTTAGGATGATCAGTAATAGAAAGATAGACAAATAAAAACCTATTTTTATTAGTCATTCTGACATGCATTTGAATTCAGTAAACTTAATCATTGTTCATATGAAACATATATACAGAAACAAAAATTGCAGCTTTTTTAGCTTATTTTTGGCACAAAAATTAGCATTTTTTAGCATGGAAATCAGTTGAAAAGGGAAGAGATTACCCGTTGCCAAACTCTTCGAATGAATTGGGCACTCGGTAGCCGTTAAGCGTATATATGTAAACAAAACAAAAGTGATACATATGCGTTAATATCCCTTCACTTACGCAGAGTTTCCTTGTGGCTGTGCGGTAGAATATCCATCTGGGTTTCGATCCCAGCTCCGAGCATCTCACGTGCCAAGCCACACTTAAGAGTTGTGATAAAACGAAGTAATCTGTCTGTGGAGGACAATATATACACACACACACACACATATATATATATATAAAAAGAATATATATATATATTAATATATATATATATATATATATATATATGTGCGTGTGTGTGTGTGTGTGTGTGTGTGTGTGTGTGTGTGTGTGTGTGTGAAACAGTATTTATATCTATAAATATTATGTATATTAAAGAAAAACTTTGTACATATATCTATATCAATCCATGAATATATATCTGTATTAAATAGAAATTTTGCGTTTCCAAAAAATATGTCTTCATGTCTTTCTAGACAGCCATGATAAAATGGAGAAGTTTAAGTCTTTGCATAAAAAAATGACAGTTTCATAAAGATAGTGTTGGTGAAATTTTTTACCTTCACTTTTGAGAAGGCAGAACAAAACAAAGCAATATCTGCCATCAAAGGGAGATAATCATTTCTCAACAAAACAAGGACAGATAATTATATTACAACATTTCTGAATATCAATAAAAACAATAATTAACTTCTCAATATCATAGATAATATATCTGGTTTCAAATCTCTCGCAAACTGAAGCCTAACTTGTTGGAAATTTACAAAACTAATTCCACATTAAAAAAAAAAGATACCTTTTAAAGTGCAGGAATTCCTCTTTACATATTCCTGGCAGGGTATTTTAACTCAATCAACAAAGCAAAAACATGAGGACGGCTTATCAAAACACTTGCGGAGATATTTTTATTTACAGAGAGTAACAGAAAACTAGGACCAGATAACCTGACCCTTATTCAGTGTGGGATTCAGAGCTGATAACTCAGTCTTCTATAGCCAGTAATAAGTATCAAGCTCAATTTTATAGATTCTACTCCCCAGGCATTACTTTTCCCATTGCATTGAATGAGGAGTCATCAGGGTTAATTCTTGATGCCTGTGCTAATGCTATTTTTGGCACCACTTAAAGCTATATGAGAGAGTTTCCAAAATAACCATGACCTCATATTACATCCTATTCCTTGGTATCAACCAAAGAAATGAGCAATTTTAGGGGAGTGACATTTAATTTATAGACTCTACCATGTTTCAAATTAATGTTTGAGTCACCTTGGTAAAAATGTAGAAATAAATTCTGTCGGGACAGAGTTAAAGACACTTCTTAGATTTTCCTAACATTGAACAAATTTTTGTGCACGGAGCTTTTGCACTAACCTAAGAGATAAGAGATTTTGGCTGAATGACATTTAATACAATAGAAATTCAATTCAGTGATATTTTGGGACTCATTTTTCTTCTCAACTGTTCAGTTCTTGAATGCAAATTCAGATGAATATGACATTTGATAAATAATTTAAGAATATATATATATATATACATATATATATATATATATATATATATATATATATATATATATATATATATATATATATATATAAGAAAAGTCTATTTAAGATATTTAAGACGTTAACTATGCTATGTGAGCTAATTTTTACTTTTTCTTCTTCCCCGGCAGAAAGTGTTATTTCTCAATTACTTATGCCGAAAGTAAATGGAAAAGATCTATTTTTCCTCTTCAAACTTTGCTTTTGGGACAAAGGATCGAATAACAAAAACGTGAACGACTATATTTGGTAGCTGATATGAAAAAGAAATATATATTACAGTTGCAACTCTCAAAAAATTACCCACTTCTAAACATTCTTGTTCTTTTTTTTCGATAACTTTCATACAAATATATGCAGATTTAGATTCATATGTTGTTTTATTCAGACCAAATCTAAATGAAAAATATTCCTGTTTTTATATGGAAAATAGGTAAATTTTTAAATTTCTTTATCCAGAGCAGAAAAGCAAAGTTTAAAAGGAATAATAGCCCTTTTTATACTTTTAAAATATAAGCAATTCAAAAATAACACATATTATCCAGGAAGAAAATTTGTCCTACATCATGTTATCCAAGACAGAAAAGCAAGTTTGAAAGAAACAATGGCCATTTTCTATACTTTTACAATATAAGCAATGAAGAAATAACACATACTATCAAGAAAGAAAATTTGTGTTATAAAGTATTATCCGGGGCTGAAAAAACAAATTTAAAGGGAATAATAGCCATTTTCTATACTTGTACAGAACAAAAATTTAAATAATAAAATATACTATCCAGTAAGGAAGTTTGTGTTGCATTGTGTTTCCAAAGCGGAAAAGCAAATTTAATGGGAATAATGGCCATTTCTATACTTTTACAACATATGCAATTAAGAAATAACACATTCTTTCCAAGGACAAAATTTGTCGCACATTTAATGTTGCTCGGGTGGTCCCATTACTTTATTTAAATTCTAAAACTTTAAAATTAAAAGAAAACATTATATGAAGTCAAAATACATTTTTTTAAATCAGACTTTGTTATTTCTGAAGTGAGATGATTTTTAGATGCTAATTAGATTGTACTTATCTTTGTTTATTTATTTGCAATTAATCAAAATATACGTCATGAAAATAGGATATGGTTTAGTTTGATTTCTTTGTTTAATATCAACGTTCTATGTGTAATTTAATGCTCAATCAAATCTCGCTGAACGGTAGCGGTACTATTTAACCCATATCGAGGGGAGATAAGGGAATTCACAAGTCTCCCTTGAGGATTAATCTGAAAGGGAACGCAAAAGCAGAACCGGATTTAAAACTTGCCTACTACAGAGTGCGAAACAAAATATGGAATGATTTTTAAAACGTTTTTTCGTCTGATTAGTCTAATTTCAAAAAAAAAAAAAAAAAACACGATAAAACTAAATTTTTATGACTTGCAATTTTTTTAAATTTGAATTCAGCCCAATATGAGTGCACAAGAAAAGAAACAACAAAGAATCTCTGATCTGCTTAACGCCGAAACCAAGCTAAAGTTTCCTTGTATACCGTATACAAAGCAAAGGAGTTTTTTTCTTTGTTTTTTTTTTTTTTACTGAAAAAGAAGTTTTAATGAACAGGGGGAGTGGAGGACTGAACAACAAACGAAAAGAAGCCTTTTTAACTGCTCTTGCGACGGCGATTAGGACGGACCACACAACGTCAATAAGAAAGCATGCTAATGAATTGAAAGTCCTCGAGAAAACTATGTGGACAGCAATCAAACAAGATTTAAACCTGGACCATAAACCTCTTGATTACGCTCTATGGGCCGTTTTAAAATCAAAACAAATGCAACTTCCCATCAAAATATTAGTTCGCTTAAAACTGCCATTGAGGAGGAATGGAACAAAATGTCGGAAAAATGTATTTTGAAAGTATGTAAATCGTTTCAAAGGCGCGTTGATACAATAAATGAAAAAAATGGTGGGCACATTGAGTAAATTTACTGCTTTGTGTCAATCGTCTTATTTTGTTGTTAAAATTAATCTTGTTTTATAATAGAGTCGTTTATCATAATGCTAGAATATTCCTAATTTTGATTCTGCACCCAATTTACTGTTGAGTCTCTATGCCACGAGCCATCCAACAAATAGAATATGAGTTAACACTGATTTGAACTCTTTGAACATACATTTGAGGCTGAATATTTGTTTTTCTTTATTGTACGCCATAATCATGACATATATGAAAAATAAAAAAGCTTTGTATAGTGACTGTTAACTAATTTTCTTAAAAGAATCATTGAATTGATTTAAGCAAAGATGTTTGCATAATTCTTTAATGTTGAACATTCCTGAACACTAAAACCGTTCGTTCTTTTGAGGAAGTCTTTTTTAGAATGCCCAGTCGGATGGGGCTGTAGAATACACCGACTGTTCCCTGCAGAGAGGTAAGACCCCCCCCACTACCACCAAACGAGTGTCCTGGATATGACATTAAACAATATGATGGTGAAGTTTCTGTAATGCTGAAGCTTAGGGGAATGCGGAGTACCTCTTCATTGCCATCACTTCCAGGTCCACTCTGGCTCGGAGAGGTAGCACCTAATAGGGTCTTATCTATTGGTCAAATAGAACTAAACTGTGTACTTATGCTAAACTGAACTGTTTGAAATAGATCTATTTATACGAATGCAAATGGATTTGGCATTAAATAATGAACAAATGTTGATATGCCATAAAACCTAATCAAACAAACGAACAAACAATCTTTTTAGGAAATTATTTATTGTCACATTCAGCTGCACCTAAAACGATCAATTGAAATTAATCGAGAGTAAATATAAAAGAAATTTTATAGAAAACATCGACTATTTTAAATTTCAGAGAATGAACCTTTAGACAGAAAAAAGAAAATATATAAGGAAAAATAAAAAAAAACATATTGTACTGTCAGTGAACTTAGATTTAACTTAGACTCTTACCTTACCGAAATGCTGGGTCACCTTCAGAGACATTTTTAACGATTTACGACACATATCACGTCTCAGTTGTCATTTATTAAGTTTTGCTTTGTTCGACACGGTATCTTTAGTTTTCTTGGTATTTACCCAAAACCACCATCACCACGGGCAGGATGCAACACATGATCAATTTTTAAGGGGAGTACAGCTAGTTTGAATTCAGAATTAGACTGGTTGCAGAACCAGGAATAAAGGAGCCAGTCAAATAAAAGAAAAAATAAGTGAAAGAAAGAAAGAAAGTTGGGTTGGTTTCTTTTGTTTAATGGCATATCAACCTTCGTGAAGAAAGAAAGGGTGAAACTCGAGAGTAACAGAAATAGAAATAGAAAAGTGAGAAGGAAACAATTAGAGAAAGAAAGAAAGAAAGAAAGAATGAAGAAAGAAAGAAAGAAAGAAAGAAAGAAAGAAAGAAAGAAAGAAAGAAAGAAAAGGAAGTGTGGAACTGAAGAGAAACAGAAAGAAATAGGAACGTGAGAAGAAGGATACAATAAGTGAAATAAATAAGTATGGAAAGAAAGAAAGAAAGAAGGCATAATGTGGAAGCTTAATGTGATCCTATTTACCCAACCCCTCCGCTCGGGCAGGATATGACACAAGGTCAATTTTTAAGTGGAGTTTAACAGGTTTCAATTCAGAGTTTTCCTTCTCCTAGACTAGTTGCCTCACCAAGGCTGAAGAACCTAGTCTGTCCTACTATTTACCCATAGCTGGAGGGAGAATATTTGGATTCATACATTTCCCAAGGGTATTAGTGCCAGTATTTGTCGCTGCCTCCCACCAGACACGACTTGACACAAGGTCAAAAGCCCGAAGGCCGATTAAAGTGGGGATAAAGGGGAGGGGAGGTCGGGAACGAGCCGAGACTCGAACCCTGCTTGTCTGTGTTGCTCATCGGCTCACTTAGTGCAATGTGAGCCTGATGAGGCAAGCAGTTTCACGAACCCAAATTTGGGTCCGGGCACGTATGCCAGTTAACGGCTTAAACTAGACGCTTGGTCTAGTGCCGTGCATGGGGGACAAAGGAGACAAAAATGCAGCTCGCCCACCCGAAGGTAGCCTAGTCGAAACTAAGTGCCTAATTAAAGGCCCCAAGTCTGCCATTGTTCCTTTTGCAGAGCCACGCTCCGGACCGAAGTCCAGAACAGGCCCCGGGGCGCTAGTGCCATGTGAAATGCAATCATTCTCGTCGAGGATTTGAACTCGTGTCGCCGCGTCCATTTCCTACGACGATAACCATTACACCACGGGCAGTTTAATGTGATAGAAAGAAAAAAAAATTGTATGAAAAGAAGCTAAGAGTTAAATGAATAAGTAAAGAAAGAAAGAAAAAAGAAAGAAAGAATGAATAATGCAGAAGTGTAATGTTATAGAAAGAACTAGAAAATTGTATGAAAGGAAAGAAAGAGTGACTTGAAGAAGTTAGTAAGTACGTGAAGTATAGCGGTTCGTGAAATTGTTATTTCCCCTAACACTATATTTTTTTAGGCAACACAAATGAATGACGAAACTTTTCTTTAACAACACAACAGAGAAAGTTTTTATTTGCAGCTTTGAATATGGTTTGCTCTTGGTGCTGCAAAACTCGTGGAGTTTAGGCTTGTTAATGTTGGAGACGAAATGGCTTAGCGGGGTGTTGATAAAGCAGCGTGTGTTGTCGGACGTGTGAGGGATTGTGTTTAGAGTCACCGTGTAGTTTTGTGTGTCTGGTATTTTTGGGGAGAGTATGCGTTATCTCCATTAATGTGGGCCAGAGGTGAAATGGTAGCTAGTGTGTCGAGAGCAGGGTTACGCTCGGATCGACATAGCCAATTTTTGGGGTGACACAAAGTTGGGCCTGTCCGAGGCATGTTGTATGTTTCTAATTTATGTTCAACTGGGATTCCTTGTAAGAAATCCATAAATTAGATGGTTCCCTCGTTGAGTGTCCATGTTGCTGCTGCTAGTGTTAAAGCCACAGTGAAATGTCCACACTGGGTGGCTTGTCTAGCTAAAAAGCATCGCTAAGCAGGGACGATCAGACGAACGTCTGTTCTGGTCGCCGTCTCACGCCGAAGAGACTGGGTTTGGCCGCTCACCCGTTTTGCTAGCCGAAAATGAAGGTCCGGGCTGAATAGGATAAGTCATCTTGATTGGGGGAAATTTAGTGATGAAATAAATTTGCGCGCCAAACCAAAATACGTGATTTTCCTCTTCTCTACAAAAGAAAGAACAAACAGATTCATATCTTTCCCAAAGGTATTCATGCCAAGTTTTTATATTACCTGCTCTACTTAAATAGTCACCCATCTAAATACTGAACAGGGTGATCACTGCTTAACTTCTCTGATAGGAACTCGATGTTTTCAGTTTGACGTCACCATAAATCAAACATTAAGCCGTTGTTGACTTCAACTTGAATGCTTGGCAAAAATAACCTCAAGTTATTATTAGAATCAGTTGTCTATCTCAGTGAGGAGTCACTTGCTTCTTCAGTCTCGATTTGATTGTCTGAATGAAATGAAAGTTAGAAAAAGGACCAGCAATGCATCCTTCTCTCTCTTTCTCTCACAAGTTCAAATAGACTGAGAATTAATTTTTCTTATTTATTGCGGACTTTTTGTCCTCATCTTGGTAGTTTTTGTCTTGTTTCTGCTTTCACTACGTTTCGGCAAAATTTCACCTCTGGCCTTATTTAGGTGATTTACCGCGACCTCGGATAGGAATGCTGAGTCTTGTAACCGTGTTTGAAGAACATAAAGGAATGATCTTTTGCAAATTATAAAATAAGAGTTCAGGTGGGTACGTACGACAGAGGCTGCTACTAGTAGGAGAGGCACAACGCACTGCTAAGTTCAGGACTCAGTACACACGTGCCCCTCCCCACTAGCAGCAGAAACGGCCATTTCGGTCGAGACGTCTCAAGGTAACTAAGGGAGAGTTTCTCTTCGGAGTCAGATTTCGTTTCCTATCAGAGACCTCCTGGGAAACTTTTTTTTTTTTTTTGCATTTATTTTATTTTTATTTCATTTTAATCCCCACAAATACTTCAGCAATCAAGTGGATCTGTGCATTTAAATCAAAGTTGATTGTATAACATGTATTAAATATTCATATATGTGTGTTTATGTGTATATGTATGTCTATCTATAAGTGTTTGTGTGTTTGTGTGTGTGTATGTGTTTTCACACACACACACACACACACACACACATATATATATATATATATAATAACCACACTGCACGAGCGGGATGTGACATAATGTCATTGTTTTAAGCAAGTTTGAATTTAGAGTATTCTTTCTCCAAGACAAGTTGCCATACCGAGGTCAAAGAGCCACGTTTGCCCAACTAAGTAAAGTTGGCGATCTTAGTCGAGGGTGACCCGAAGGCTCCCTTTTCGATAGCTACTACACCGAGGTGTTGGGGATGGTGCTACTCATTTCCCTGGATTGTTCCACTTTACTCTTGATCCTTACCTTATAATGTTGAGTGTAAAGCTTGGTAGCATCAAGTACCATTTTTGAGTCTTTGGTATGACTCGACCTGGGAATGAACCCAGGTGTCCGGTCAAAAAATATCGAATATCAAAAAAAAAAAGAAAAAAACTGAAGGCAATTCAAAAAATTGTAGCTATTTTCAAAATTAATTCAATTGATTCTACGTTTTTATTTTTTTGTTTTTGTTTTTATATATACGATTTCTCGGATTTGTAGTCGTAGCTTATTAATTTCAAGTGCTATTATAGTGATGTTTTCAACAAGAATTTTTCGAAATTTGCTTTTGGGAATGGAATAGGTTTTAAGATGTAGGGCTATGGAGTTAGAATCTTTAAGGTGCTTGAAAGAGTTGTAGTGGTAAGACCAACGGAGGTGCCCGTAGTGTGATCGTTATCGTCGTAGGAAATGGACACGGTGATACGAGTTCAAATCCTGGACGAGACTGATTGCATTTCACATAGCACTAATACTCTTGGGAAAGGTATGAATCCAATTATTCTCCCTCCAGCTATGGGTAAATAGTAGGACAGACTAGGTTCTTCAGCCTTGGTGAGGCCACTAGTCTAGGAGAAGGAAAACTCTGAATTCAAACCTGTTAAACTCCGCTTAAAAACTGACCTTGTGTCATATCCTGCCCGAGCGGAGGGGTTGGGTAAATATGGATTAGACCAACATACACATTATTTTTTTTTTTTTTGACACAGTCTCCCAAGTGACATTTGAACATATATACGGGGTTTCTCCTATCAAGTTCAGTGGAGGAGAAAGAGTTATTGGAAATTTTTAATTTATTTTAGTAAATGATAAGTCTTACCTTTTTGTTATGATCGGTAAGGGGAACATTTTCTTGGATAAGACATTCATTGGATAAGATGTTCATCTATCTTATAACAATTACTATGAAATTGGTTTATGCGGTATAGGTTTATTGATTGTTTACGGTTTAGGGTATTGTCTATGTTATGTTGTTCAGTTTTATTTATGAAATCCAAACTACGAAAAATTCTATTCGAAAACCCAACTATAATCGCACACGAAATTAATGAACTACGGCTACAAATCCTAGAAACCCTACTTATAAAAACAGAAAAATAAAAATCAATAGAATTATTTATGAAAATAGTACAATGATTTGGAAGGCCTTTAGTTTTTTTTTATTTGCTTTTGTTTTGTTTTTGTTTTTTTAAATATTCCATATTTCTTGATAATATTCTATTTCCATTTATAGCGTTCTGTTTTTTAAATTCATCGGCATCTCAGTTTTATTCAACTCTGCGTATACGTAATTTTGTTTTGTTATTAAAAACCAAAAAAAAACTTTCAAAAACTCTTTAAAAACACTCTTTATACATGTAAACAACCCTTGAAAGGTCCGAAAGCGCTCGGGATAATTTTGGTAAATTCATCTACCAATTCCAACCTGGTACCAAGACACTTCACAGGAAACTTGAACGGATCTTAATAAAATTATAAAGAAAAAATGCGTCTTTATCATTTAATCAACCGTGCTTAAATGAAAGAATGAGGCTCAGCTACACATAATATATATATATATATATATACAAATGTTATATACATAATACATATACAAGTGTTATATATATATATATATATATATATATATACTAATGTTATATACATAATACATATACAAGTGTTATATATATATATATATATATATATACACAAAAGTGTTATACATATATATATAATATATATGTGTGTAATATATATATATATATGAAAAATTATATACAAAAACTGCTGCCAAAGAAGCAGTCTTGCTTCCAGTAAAGTCTTCATCAGATGATGACCCTGGGTTCAGGCATGGTTTCGGGGCCGAAGCATCATTACCACTAACCCAGGGCGCCCCAGCAGTATCTCACAATACTACCAGACTTTATTGGATGGTGTTTAATCTGAACGAATGCCATATCCGTTCAGATGCAGTTACAGTCTTGTTTTGGATCTTTTTTTATGTATTCCCTCTTCTTTGCTGGTGTAAGTCCGATTTTGGTAAAAAATGTAGAGGTTGCGTTCGAAATAAAACCTCGACATCCGATCTCAAGAGGAAATATGTCTGTTGACCAGTCATTCTTAGTACACTGTTCACGTAGGTCTTCGTACTTTTCCAATTTCCGCTGATGCGCCCAGTCGATGTTGGTCTCGAAAAGGATCGTTAATTCTGCAATGATAACTTTTTTTGAATTAACACATATATATAATATATATATATGTGTTATATATATATGTAAGTATTATATATACATACATATATATATATATAAGTGTTATATATATATATATATATATATATATACAAGTGTTATATATATAATATGTATGTGTGTAATATATATATATATGTATATGTATATATATATAAGTGCTATATATATATGTTATATATATATAATTGTTATATATATGTGTTATATATATATATATATATATATATATATATATAAGTCTTATATATATATATGTTATATATATATATATATAAATGTTATATATATATATGTTATATATATATATATATATATATATATATATATATATATATACACAAATGTTATATATATATATAATATATATGTGTGTAATATATATATATATATATGTATATATGTATATAAGTGTCATATATATATATATATATATATATATATATATATATATCCCATTATACAAAGGTCGCCAATTTTAGTTTTCTATATGCACCATTTCTCTTTCCGTGTATAACAAAACATTACAACAATTATTTTAAACAGTTCAAAAGGAACACACCATGACCCAGAGCTGCTACAGATTACAGTATAAATAAACAGAAAATTGAACTCAATGACCCTATTGTATTACTAAATTGATAAATATATATGTTGTTGTTATAAGGAGAAGGAATAAGGGGAGCACCATTGTAGTTCCAGCACTGAGTGTCTTTAATCTAGTTCTAATCATTAACAAATGCCTTATTGTTACAATCAAGCCTAATTTCCTTCTACTTGCTTTAGTAACAATATTGTATAGAACTGATATGAAAATCTCCTTCTTCTTTTCTTGAAACTAATTTTTAAAAATTACTTCTCCGCTCGAACTGCTAGATTGGACATCCCGCCTACTGACAGCCATAGGTGCTTTGTTTCAATTGGGATTCTTGTATCTTTCTTTTTCATTCATTTCCTTCAGGTTTTTCTCGGATTGGTCTGGGATCAATAAGGATCCATTATGGATAGAATTAAGAAATATATATGGATATAAATCAGCATCCCTTCTATTTTCTTCCTTGGCCTTGACTAATATTACCACCGTCTCTGGCTGTGGAGGGATTATTGGGGTTCTTAGAGGGAAGATACGTATCATTTAATAAATAAGGTGAAATATTGGTAATAGGAAACACCTTTTTCTTGGAAATCAATAGGTGAGCCCTTTCATGTCCCTGAATACTCTCAGCATCACCTTCTTTGCTGACCGCTGCGCCAAGAACTTTTTTCTTTACAGGAGAGTCTGTGCGATACCACAACATGAATTGTCTTTTGGACACAAGTTCATAAGGACAAACCCATATTTAGCCCATTTGTAAATATATCTTAACTAAAACATGCTTCTCCATACGCATACCATATTCTTCAGTAAATTTCACTGGGTTTTTTGGGGTTTTTTTTGGTTTTTGTATTTTATTTAATGACAGACCTCTGTTCAAGCCTGCAGCACTCTTTTATATTAGACACCAAAACAAATATTTGACGAGATTGAAATAATTTTTGCATTAAACCAATTCCAAACAATGCAGTTTACAATTAGAGAAAAAAAATCTGAAAAAAAAAATGTTGATTTGTTTTTGGTAAAATATTCTTCTTTATTTATTAAATGAGTCTCATAATTAGATATCTATATTTAGAACATAAATCAAAAATATAAAAACGTTTAGTTTTTTCTTTTTCTTTATAATATATATGTGTGTAATATATATATATGTCATCATCATCATGTCGTGCTGGTAGCACGGATATCCCTGACCCTCTCTCGCCACTTTCCCTATCGTTCATCGCCTCAGGTTGGTTTTCTGGACAACATCCTGTATCCTCACATAGTTGCTGAATGTATGTTCATGCTGGTCGTCCTGCTTTTGCACGGTCATGTGTGGGGGTCCATAGGAGTACATCACTTATGAGCTCGTCCCTGCTTCTCCAGCAGTGTCCTGCATGTCTGGTTCGTCTAACTTGAATAGTTTTCGTGATAGGAAGCTGGTGGCCGTACAGTTGGTGTCTTGTGGGGTGTTGCCGCCAGGACTTGTTCAGTATTGCTCGCATGATTCTTGTGTAATTGCCGTCTAGCTTCTTCTCCAGCCGTTTTGTTAAAGTCCATGTAGTGCACCCATATAGCAGTATCGATGTGACCGCTGCCTGGAAGAAACTGCGTTTCATTTTATCGGTTAGGTCTGATTTCCATATAATCGATAGCCTATTGATAGCTGTCCATGCTTTCGTTAACCTCGTGTCGATGTTTCTTTTTCGGTTGATGCGACGCTGCTTCCTAGGTAAGTGAATCTGTCTACTAGTTTAAGAGGGGTTCCGTCCCCCGTTTGATTATATATATGTATATGTATATATATAAGTGTTATATATATATATATATTTATATATATATATGTTATATATATATATAAGTGTTATATATATATATATATATGTGTGTGTGTGTGCGTGTGTGTGTGTGTGTTATATATATAAGTGTTATATATATATATATATATATATATATATATAAGTGTATATATATAAGTGTATATATATATATAAGTGTTATATATATATATATAAGTGTATATATATATATAAGTGTATATATATATATATAAGTGTATATATATATGTGTTATATATATATATATATATGAATATATATAAGTGTTAAATATATATATATATATATATATATATATATATATATATATATATATATAAGAGCTCAGTTAAAAACAGAGAAACAAAGATAAGAGTGAAAAAATGTTTGAATGAAAACATTTGGATAATACAAAATTTGGCAAAAATATGGAATCACCGCACTCAGACGGAGGGGAGGGGGCTGTCCCAGTGGTGTAATGGTTAAATCGCTGGTCTGCGATATCGTAGTAAGCGAGTAACACTATTATGTTCACTTTTGGACAACTACCCTTGGTAAAGGTATGAACCCCCTTATTCCCCAGCTATGGGTTAAATAGTACCTCCTACTGTGTTTCTGAAAGGATGGATTTGGCATTAGATAACCCGAGAAGGTTGATATGCCATTAAATAACAACAAACACACTTAGATATTACTTCTGTTTTTACTTTTTTTTTTTTTTTTTTTTGATTTTTTTTTTTTGTCTTATTTTGTTTTTTGTTTTGTTTTGTTTTTTCGATCCATGAAAAATTAACTAAGTAGAAATTGGAGACAAAATCTATTTTATTTGATTGTCAGTCTTTCTTGCTTCATGAAACAAAGGACAAATCAATTAAAATTATTTGAAAAAAATGTTAATTTGCTTTTTTTTTTTTAAATCCGCATAATATTTAAATGAGCCTCTTAATTAGACATTTATATCTAAAACATAAATCAAAGACATAAGAATGTTAATTTTTTTTTCTTTTACTTAAGCCTATGTCACTGGCACTAGAGATTGGTGTTCGAACTCAGTTAAAACCGGAGATAATAGAGAAATAAACGTTTGGATGAAATCATTCTGATAATAAAAAATGTGGAATCACGACACTTAGAAAATATTTCATCCGTTGTTTTTTTTTAATCCTATCTACCAACCCCTCCGCTTGGGCAGGATATGACAAAAGGCCATTTTTTAACCGGAGTTTAAGAGGTTTGAAATCAGAGTTTTCCTTCTCCTAGACTAGTTGCCTCACTAAGGCTGAAGAATTCAGTCTGCCCTACTATTTACCCATAGCTGGAGGGAGAATAATTGCATTCATACCTTTCCCAAGGGTATTAGTACAATGTGAAATGCAATCAGTCTCATCCAGGATTTTAACTCGAGTCGTCGTGTCCATTCCCTACGACGATAACCATTACACCACAGGCACCTCCCTGTTGTATTTTTTAATCATCAAAAATTAACAAAGTAGAAATCGGAGACAAAACCTATTTTACTTGATAGTCTTTCTTGCTTCAAGGAACATAGGACAAATCAATTAAAATTATTGGAAAAAAATGTTGAAAAAATTTCGATTATTGATTTCTAATAAAAAAACTAAAATAAATAAAAAAAACTTTCTTTCATTTATCATAACTAAAACTGATTTGTTATTTGAATAACGAGTAATGTGTTTCAGCAGAGGCAACACTAATATGAATAACAAGCAACATTTAACACAGTTGTTAGACCATTGAGTGAAGAGTGTCTTAATCAGTTATTCAGTATAAATTCACTTGATGAAAGGTGATCAGCTGTTAGAATTCGTGGCTCTCAAATCCCACTAACCAATTAATGAACACCTACTTGAGTTCCTAATTTCCCAGGCTCTACCTCTGTAATTATGACCTTTGTCCTGTCACCTGACAATCACACTTGTTCAAATGTTTAATGTATCCGTTATCAAGAGTCGCAAGGATAACACCGCCGGAGTTCTCCTACACAAAATGACGATCAGAAAACACACCCACGATCAAAACCGAACTGAACATCGAGACATCTCTTTATTTAGATGTCTAAATTTGAAATAATGATAATTATCTCATTCATCCTCCTCGTGGTGTAATGGTTAAAGCGATGAACTGCGGAATCGTAGTACGCGAGTTCGTACTCCAGTCGCGCTATGACGTTCACTTTCGGGCAAATACCCTTGGGAAAGGTATGAACCCCCTTATTCTCCCTCCAGCTATGGGTAAATAGTAGGACGGACTAGGTTCTTTAGCCTTGGTGAGGCAACTAGTCTAGGAGAAGGAAAACTCTGAATTCAAACCTGTTAAACTCCGCTTAAAAAATTGACCTTGTGTCATATCCTGCCCGAGCGGAGGGGTTGGTAAATAGTATCTCATTCATCCTCCTTCACATTATTGGTTGATTGATTTTAGACAATGACGGTGACAATGTAGAAACAAAATGTTTTGTAGCTGAAAACTTGCTCTATCCAACACTATTATCGGTTTGACAGGAAGTAGATCAGCTATTTTATTAAATACCCACTTCCCAAGGACTAATATTAGACTTAGTATATCCGTGATATACTAACACAGAATAAACAAAAGGAAAAAACATGATAAACTCAACTGCACATACACAAATGTTTAATTCATGCATAATATACATACAAATAGTATGGAAAAGAATATACAAACATGACCCAACAGATGAAATACGGACATGTTGTTCTTGGAACAAGCAGTATATAAAAGGGATCAAAAACGGGATCAACAGGAAAACGATCATAGCCATGTTGGTTTTACTGTTCAATGACTAAGAGGGAAACATGTCTTAACAGTTAAAAAGAAAGAGGAAAAACAGAGTGAGTAGGGTTTTCTTCGGATGTCATTTAACAGTCAACGATCCTCTCTATCGACGCACCCATTCCCCATTACAGACAACCATTATCCTGTTGAACTAAACTATTTGTTACAATGTTATATGTTCACAATCTTCTTCATAAACTAAAATTTAAAACAGACTGTTATCTATCCTGGTAGATCATAAATCTATATAAAGGTGTAACGTAGTGGCCCAGGGATTTTGGTTCATGCTTTTGAGTTTAGTTAGGCTGAGAACCTTTCGGCTCAGCACATGGGTTAGTTAGGTGCAACATTGATGCAGGTGTTAACGCGGGCGCGCGCGGGCGGACGAAGGTGTCACTCAGAGATGTCACAATAATCCGAGACGAAACGGGTGAGGGAGTGCGAGTGACATCACGCACCGGAAGCGCGCGGAGGTTGGTGGAAAATTTGAAAAAATTTAAAGAGTTGAGACTAGACACTGGACGAAGACGGTCGACTTTTGGGGCTCGCTGAGGCGAGACGAATTTGCGCGCCGTGGGTGCCGCACGAGATCGGGGCCAGATGAATAAGACAGCATAGCAAGATTGTGTCTCTCCTCCTTAAGTCGAAACCTTTAACTCAAGGTTAATAAAAAGGTTTCGTACCTGAACAAAGAAGTCGTTACGTGTTTTCGAATTTCGAGATTCCTATGTTCTTTATGTGTTCTACGTTATGTAATGAACGTCCCATGTACATTTCGCAAATAGCCGTATTTGCCTATAGTACGAAGGAACATTGCGCTAACGATATCTGCACCATTAAGAATGAGTCTGTCGAGATCTCTCGTCAGATTAAATGATTGATTTTAACCGCATGACAACCCCTCTTGGGTTATTTTATGCCAAGTAATTGGGGAATTGCATTCATTGTAAAAAAAAAAATTGGTATGGTTTCTTAAGACGTTTCTTTTTTTGGCATACGCACAAATCAAGTTTGAATAATTTTTAAACAGATTTATTTGACTCATGGATGGTATCCTAACAGGTACTACCATCCGGGTGAGAGTGGACCTGGGAGTAATAGCAATAAAGGAGTCTCTCATTAGAGTTGTAGATTTTGTAGTGGCCTAATGATATATATTTGTAGAACGAAGTTGTCTACACTCTTTGCTAATGTCAATAATTCAAAGTTTTAAACAATGTCCTATAGAACTTTTTACTCAAGAATAATTTTTTTTTATTTTCCTTGTAATATTAAAATCAGATCAATTGATGCAACAAAACAGGTCAATTGATGCAACAAAACAACCTAGAATTTCGGCCAATATATCCTTCGACAGGTGTTTCATGTCGAATGCAAGAACCTACTAGACTACGTACTTAGAACATCGATTGACAAAATCAGAGAGAACGGCTTCGAGTTGACAAAGAAAAGAAGCAGAAGGTACCCCGCAAAAACAATTACCGACGCCGACTACGCCGATGACATAGCGATACTGGCAAATACACCCAACCAAGCCGAAACACTACTGCGTCGTTTGGAACGAGCAGCCGCAGGTATAGACCTCTATGTCAATGCACACAAAACGGAATATATGTGCTATAATCAAACGGGGGACATCTCCACTCTAGACGGAACCCCTCTTAAACTAGTAGACAAATTCACTTACCTAGGAAGCAGCGTCGCATCAACCGAAAAAGAAACATCGACACGAGGTTAACGAAAGCATGGACAGCTATCAATAGGCTATCGATTATATGGAAATCAGACCTAACCGATAAAATGAAACGCAGTTTCTTCCAGGCAGCGGTCGCATCGATACTGCTATATGGGTGCACTACATGGACTTTAACAAAACGGCTGGAGAAGAAGCTAGACGGCAATTACACAAGAATCATGCGAGCAATACTGAACAAGTCCTGGAGGCAACACCCCACAAGACACCAACTGTACGGCCACCAGCTTCCTATCACGAAAACTATTCAAGTTAGACGAACCAGACATGCAGGACACTGCTGGAGAAGCAGGGACGAGCTCATAAGTGATGTACTCCTATGGACCCCCACACATGACCGTGTAAAAGCAGGACGACCAGCATGAACATACATTCAGCAACTATGTGAGGATACAGGATGTTGTCCAGAAAACCAACCTGAGGCGATGAACGATAGGGAAAGTGGCGAGAGAGGGTCAGGGATATCCGTGCTACCAGCACGACATGATGATGATGATGATGATTTACCCCAAGGGAGTAGATTGTTCTAATCCTGTTAACCATGACCAACTACAAGTGTTCAGCTATAATAAGTATTCCTTTTTATCTAACCTATAGTTGGGATTGAACCTGCAACCACAAGATGATTTTACTCAGAAGCACTTCCCAACGAAACGTTTTATCCACAGCATCGTGTGTCCTGCTTTACATTTTTACCCTGTCATGGTTAACGGAATTAGAAGAATCTTCCCCCAAGGATTAAATAATGGGTTCAGTTCGAGGTTCTGTGTCGGCTCCCAAGTTCGAGATGAAACACCTGAAGAAGGCCGAAGGACATATCAGCCGAAATGTTGTGAGTAGAACAATGAAGATGAAGACAATAGTCGAAATATTCTAAGCGATGATAATTATCAAACTTCACCTCAGAAATTTAGACAAATTACTATTTTAGTTTATTGGTAATTTTTCAAGCTGGCAATATAAAATAAATGCATAGAATTATTGCTTAGTTAAAATTAACAATACAGAAAAAAGGTAAGTTTTATAACCATTTATTATTTGATTATTATCATTGTTAAGAAATACTATTGATGAAATGTTTCTTCCTTGCGAGAATAAACATAAGAACAATTATGTATAATTAACATTGTCTGAGCAAACTAAGTAGAAAAGAGAATACATACCAAATAGGATATGACGGTAAAATATCTAAAGGCATGATTCCAGTCCTGGAGATTTGGAGAATGCTGAGTACCACTTCATGGCCATTACTTTCAGGTCCACTCTGACCCGAAGTGGAATTACCTACAAGGATCCCATCTATAGGTTAAACAGAACTGTTGACCTAGTCGGCTGGAGCTGCAGAATACACTGTCTACATCTTTACAGTGTCCTGTATGATTAAACAATATGATTATGAGGCTTTAGTAATTGTG
The DNA here is from genome assembly GCA_963585895.1 of Sepioteuthis lessoniana. NCBI lineage: Eukaryota > Metazoa > Mollusca > Cephalopoda > Myopsida > Loliginidae > Sepioteuthis > Sepioteuthis lessoniana. Next base: position 24,144,360 of record OY757935.1, read on the forward strand.
GAGTGGTAGCACCTGATAGGGTCCGATCTATTGGTCAAATAGAATTGTTTCGCATTTAAACTACATACTTATGCTAAACAAAATTATTTGAAATAGAATTGTTTTTACATTTAATAGGGGGTGTCCTCGTGGTGTAATGGTTAAAGCGATGGACTGCGGAATTGCAGTACGCGAGTTCGTACTCCAGTCGCACTATTACGTTCACTTTCGGGCAAATACCCTTGGGAAAGGTATGAACCCCCTTATCCTCTCAGCTATGGGTTGAATAGTGCCACTATTGTTCTTCTAGGAGAATGGCTTTGGCATTAAATAACCTAAAAAGAGTTGATATGCCATTAAACAAAGAAACCAAACCAAACCATTACATTTAATAGTCTAAACAAAAACTGTGTACTTAGGCTAAACTGAATTGTTTGAAATAGTTGAAATAGAACTGCTTTTACATTTAACTGTGTGAAAACAAAAAAAAACTGTATTTAACCTAAACTGAATTGTTTGAAACAGAAATGCTGACATTTAAATTGTACTCATGCTAGATTGATTTGATTGAAATAAAACTGTTTTTACATTTAATTGTATGTAAACAAAAAATGTACATATGCTAAACTGAATTGTTTGAAATTGTGTGAAACCATTTAATTGTGTGCCAAAAAATGAGTTCTATCTTATTTAAAAATGTTATTTATAAAATGTGTTTAGAAATCATTTATTTAATATATGCATAAAAAAATTTTCCAATAGATTACCTACAATGGTTGATATACCATAAAACCAAACCAAACCAAATCCTATATATTTGATATATATGTATAAAGAGAATTTCAGACATGCCGGACACTGCTGGAGAAGCAAGGACGAGATCGTAAGTGATGTACTCCTGTGAACCCCCGCATATGGTGAATCAAAAGCAGGACGACCAGCTCGAACATTCATACAGCAGCTATGTGATGATACGGGATGTAACCCTGAAGACCTGCTGGAGGCGATGAATGATAGGGAGACGTGGAGAGAGAGGCTCAGGGATATCCGTGCTAGCCGCACGACATGATGATGATATGTATAAAGAGGATTTGGCATTAAATAACCTACAATGGTTTATATGCCATAAAACTAAACCAAACCAAACCAAACCAAATCCTATATATTTAATATATATGTATAAAGAGAATTTGGCATTAAATAACCTACAATGGTTGATATGCCATAAAACCAAACCAAACCAAACCAAATCCTATATATTTAATATATGTGTATAAACAGGATTTGGCATTAAATAACCTAGAATGGTTGATATGCCATGAAAACAAAACAAAACAAAAAACAAAACTGTTTAATCATTTTCAATACTTGAAGCCATTTAACTGTGTGAAAACAAATAACTGATGTTGAATTAAATTATTAGTATTACATAGTAATACTTGGGACCATTTAACTGTGTGCAAATGAATAAATAATGTTGAATAGATTTATTAATGTTTGATAGACATACTTGAAACCACTTAATTGTGTGCAAACAAATGAGCTCTGTCTCGTTTAAGAATGTTATCGACAAACGTTGCGTTTACAATTCAAATATATATTTGATACATGGGGTGTTTCCATATAGATGGGGCCCATATGACTGCTAATTACTCTACTAATAATAATGTCTTCTTTTTGGTTTCAGATCTGAAAATAGTATACTATAACATCTATTAATCCTCGATCACAATGCCTTGGAAAGAGAGGAAAAATATTTTGTGTTACAACTTATCAAGAGAGAAAATCATTCAAAACTGTGTCAAAATAGATGCAACCAACTAATATCATAATGATTTATTACTGAGACAAGAAAGTGAAGAAAAAGATTGCGTGTACAAGAAGCTGATATCATCATTATCATCATCATGTCGTGCCGCTAGCACGGATATCCCTGACCCTCTCTCGCCACTTCTCTCTATCATTCATCGCTTTTGGCAGGTCTTCAGGGCTACATCCCGTATCCTCACATAGCTGCTATATGTATGTTCGAGCTGGTCGTCCTGTTTTTGCTTGGCCATATGCGGGGGTCCATAGGAGTACATCACTGATGAGTTCGTCCTTGCTTCTCCAACAGTGTCCTGCGTGTCTGGCTCGTCTAACTTGTATAGTTTTCGTAATGGGAGGCAAGTGGCCGTACAGCTGGTGTCTTGTGGTGTGTTGCCGCCAGGACTTGTTCAATATTGCTCTCAACATTCTTGTGTAATTGCCATCTACCTTCTTCTTCAGCCGTTTAGTTAGCGTCCAAGTAGTGCATCCATATATCAATATCGATACGACCGCTGCCTACCCCTCGGTAGAGAAGCAGTCGGTGTATTCAACTGTCTCAGCCGACTGAGCAATATGTAAACGTTGATTGATTTTGAATGTGCTTTATAATTACGCGGGGTGTCCTCGTGGTGTAATGGTTAAAGCGATGGCCTGCGGAATCGTAGTAAGCGAGTTCGTACTCCAGTTGCGCTATTACATTCACTTTCGGGCAAATACCCTTGCATTCTCGCCCGGAAACTCTGCGCGGAGCCTCTTGTGCAAAGACACATTTTATTCATTGTCTCGGCAGCAGCCATCAGGCTAATATCCGGTCGAATGCTACCTTTCTCCCCCTTATCCTCCCAGCTATGGGTTAAATAGTATCACTACTGTTCTTCTAGAAGAATGGCTTTGGCATTAAATAACCTACAAAGGTTGATATGCCATTAAACAAAGAAAGCAAACCAAACCTGTAACTACACTATCATTTTTCTTTTAATGCTTACGTCATCTTTAAATTTCATCGTTGAGATGAATTTTCACTTCAGGAAACAAGAAACAATTATGAGGTCAGGTGATTAGGGAAAGAGTTGCACTTGTACAAACTTGTGTTTTGCCAAATGCCGCAGTTCAATAAGTAATGAGATTTACTTCATAATTTTAAAAGAATAGGCATATAATCATTGAATTTGAAAATTAAACCAACTCTAAAGTTCAATATTGATATTTTTCGAACATGCCTACCTAATGCAATAGATAGGAGGAACATGTTATATAGCAGGATTCAGATCTCTCCCGATTTACGATTTCATTCAAAAAATATACACTTGGCTGGAGAAAGGTAGGATTCGACCGGCTGTTAGCCTGATGGCTGCTGCCGAGACAATGAATAAAATGTGTCTTTGCACAAGAGCCTCCGCGCAGAACTTCCGGGCGAGTATGCAAGAAATTAATTCACATTAACAAAATACCCTTTTTCAGCCAATCATAAATCTTCCCCCTAAAGAAAATTCCCAGAACCGACTTGATCCAAAGGGTAGCTATTTAAGCAGCGAAAATCTTCAAAGGCATCAGACCGGCCTACTGAGGGTTGACGGGAAGAACACGCTACGGTCATAAGAACTCATCTGAACTCTGACAGATTTTTGATACACCACCTGCTGTGAACAACTGCTGACCTAGCTACAACGCCACCCCGTCCACGACTGTTACTACCACCAAGATCATCTGATGCCCTTACCACCCTTATACCACCATACCCACCAAGTGAGTTTCTTAACTTATAACATATGTGACATATGTGACATATGTGACATGAATTCTGGCTTCACACACACACCTCGATTCACTCTTTCACTTGATATTGTACGCTACAAATTTGTACAGTTGATTCTTCGCTCAATCGCCTTGTTTTCCTTTTGATAATATAATTGTTTAAAACTTTCAAACTGCATTTGTCTTTTCCTTGCTACTATACGCTAAATATAACAAATCCTTAACAATTTTCATCTAGCAATGCTTAAAAGATTTTAGAATCTTATTCATTTGAATGTTTTCTTATAAAAAACAAAAGAAGACACAGACATGGACATTTGCGTGTACACATACACACACACACATATATACAATATATGTCTACCCATATATATACATAAATATACATATGTACGCATGCATATATTATATATATATATGTATATGTATGTATATATATGTATATAAATTTATATAAATATCTATATATATATATATATATATAAGTACATAAGTGAGATGAACAAAACTGGTAAAACAAATAGGAATATGACTTACGCTAAATATAACAAACACAATAACATAGTTGAATAAAGCAAGTTTTTAACTTTAAAACATTATTTTCCAACATGGTTACAACCTTTGGCCAAGTATTTTCGACAGCGAAAATTACATATTATATTACATTTAATCAAAATTATATTACATTTAATTAAAGTTCTACAACAGTTCTGAAAAACTTTTAGCATCAAATTCAGTTCTGAAAACCTTTGAGCGTCAAATTCAGTTTTGGAAAACTTTTAGTATCAAATTCAGTCCTTAAAACCTTTTAGTGTCAAATTCAGTCCTTAAAACCTTTTAGTGTCAAATTCAGTTTTGAAAACCTTTTAGCGTCAAATTCAGTTCTGGAAACCTTTTAGTATCAAATTCAGTTCTGGAAACCTTTTAGCGTCAAATTCAGTTCTGGAAACCTTTTAGCATCAAATTCAGTTCTGAAAACCTTTTAGCATCAAATTCAGTTCTTAAAACCTTTTAGAATGAAATTCAGTTCTGAAAACCTTTTAGCATCAAATTCAGTTCTGAAAACCTTTTAGCATCAAATTCAGTTCTTAAAACCTTTTAGAATGAAATTCAGTTCTAAAAACCTTTTAGCATCAAATTCAGTTCTGAAAACCTTTTAGAATGAAATTCAGTTCTGAAAACCTTTTAGAATGAAATTCACTTCTGAAAAGCTTTTAACATCAAATTCACTTCTGAAAACCTTTTAGCATCAAATTCAGTTCTGAAAACCTTTTAACATCAAATTCAGTTCTGAAAACCTTTTAGTATCAAATTGATAAATCTAAACAAATATACAGGTTGTTCACAAAATCATGAATCAGTTTTAAACAGTATCAACAAATGCGGCAGTCATGTTAGAATGTGGTAATCAAAGAGTAAATAAAAGATAAAACATGAAGAGTTGAACTTTCATTTGGTTTTTACTAAGCGTTTCTATCATTTGTAAAACATGAGTTACAAATCTTTAAATTCTAAAACTGCAGTATGACTTTATAATCACCCTGTAAATACCAGGATAAAAAAGTAAAAAAGTAGGCGACCATAGTCGAGGGTGACCCGAAGGCTCCCTTTTCGATAGCTTACTACACCAAGGTGTAGGGGAAGGGCGCTACTCCTTTCCCTGGATTGCACCACTTTACCCTTGATCCTTACCTTATAATGCTGAGTGTTAAGCAAGGAGGCATCAACTACCATTTTTTGAGTCTTTGGTATGACTCGATCTGGGATCGAACCCAGGTCTCCCGGGCTATTGGCGAACACTCTAACCGCTAGGCCAATGTCCGGTTAATATACCAGGATAATGAAAGTATAATAATGACTTCCTCATAAAGAAAGTAAGCCTCTTGGCTGGGCTTAGAATATTCCATCTGCATCCTCTATATGGAGTGGCCCTTCGTTGCCATTACTCTCCGGTCCACTCTGATTTGGAGTGGAAGTACTTGTTAAGGTCCCATCTATGAGTCAAATAGATCTGTTTGAAATTTGAATATATATAGACAAAGACAATAAATGAATATTATTGTCTTTCTCATAATGAAAGTAACCCTCCAAGGGGGCATTGAACAACCGTTTACATACTCTATATGGATTGCCCATAGTTACCATTACTCCCAGTTCCACTCTGACTTAAAGTGATAGTTTTTACTAAGGCCCCATGTATAGATTCGTATGTATGACGGTATATGAAGTCAACATTTTCTTTTTTAAGAGTATTTGATGAAGCAAGACTGTTGAAACGTTAACACTTCATCTATATGACACTAGTTCCATCTCTTAACACCTCAAAACACATTCATACCCCCTCTCAAAATACCGAAGAGTTCTAACGTAAACCACCTTCACATTCCACAAGGAAAAAACAAAACAAAGACTCCGAATTATTAAAGCTCTTTATATAAAGATTAACAAACCTTCCTCAAAGATCACGTTCGAATATAGCAGTCACATTCTAAAATGCCTCCAGCACACTTCAAGCCAATTCCTCCAATAATCTCTAGTAATTTTTTTCTTCTGTAAATTCTCTACCTATTGGTTCTTCCTCCATCTCTTTATATAAATATATATGATTCATCATTATGCTTGTCATTTCATTATTCGCTCCCTCAAAGATGGCTCCAGTTGGGACCAAAATTACTTGGCACCTTTCTAAATTCTTTCCTTCCTAAAATGATTCAAACAAAGACTTGAACGGAACAACAATAGAGTAGTCAAACACAAAGTCTCCCTCCTATTTAATCAAACACAAACACACAAACACACACACACATATATATATATATATATATATATATATATGTGTGTGTGTGTTATGTCATGGTAATCTTTTGTTGGCTGTTTTTTGTTTTTGTTTTTTCCTTTACCTCAACAATTGACACCACCCTTTTTGATAAGTAGCAATAGTTTCCTGACTGAGCAATTTGATCCTGACCATTAACCTGTGAGGTTCTTCCGCCCAGCATCTTGTGAAGCTGACCGTTGACCCAACTTCGGATTCATCCACTAAACTTCACATCCACCATGCTGCTTCCCATGGCTTCCGGTGAAAAAAAAAAAAAAAGAAACCAAATGGGAAAGAAGGTTGATATTCCATAAAACAAAGAAACCAAGAAACCAAACCAAAATGGAGTTTCGGTTTATATTCGTTAAATTTTGACTTAGTCATACAAGGTGTTCATAAAATCCTGCAGAAGATTAAAAATATATCAACAAAAATAACAATCATGTTGAAGTGTAATAATTAAAAAGTACATCCGGAATAAGAAATTCCAGTTGAATTTCCATTTGGCTTTAAATAAATTATTCCATAGTTTGTACAATTTGACTTTTGGTACTAAAACTGCAGCAGAAATTTATTTACACTCCGTATATATTGTTCATCATATATCATACAAAACAATCTATTTCCAATTAAAGACTGGGTGCATTGACAACAAACACCAACGAAAGCTGGAAAAGTACAAAGATCTGCCTGGGCAATATTTTAAAAGATGGCTGGATTGCCAATATATTTCCCATTGAAGTTAGATGCCGAGGTTTTATCGCTAATTCAACATCTGCATATCTGACAAAATTTGGCCAGACACCAGTAGAAAAATGGAAATATACCAAGAGACACCAAGATCAAGCAGAAGACCTGGTGCTCTCGCAGAGCGTCGTGGATATCATGGGGTACTGCTGGGGCTCCTTGAGTTAGTGGTAAGGAGGCTTTGGCCTCCAAATCTACGCCTGACTCCAGGTTCATCATTTGATGAAGGTTTCGCCAATGGCACTTCTGCTATTGTCTTTGTAATAGCAGTCGTATGGATTTATTTTAGTTAGAAAAATGGTTATGTGGATTATAAGAAAGCAACAATTCTCATTAATTATAATCTGTAATCATAATGAAAGACATGAATCCATCCTTTCTTACCTCAGCTACAGTTTAAATTGTAAGGCACACTAGGGTTTTTTTTTAGCCTTGAAATGCAGCCAGTAGAGGAGAGTGATAAAATTCTTGAACATTCGTTTCATATAGAGAATATACTTACTACAAGAACAACTGTTAATCTTTTATAGAACCTTACTCAGGCCTACACCCAGTGCAAAACTCTCATTTTGTAAGAGTAATAAATGCCGAAAAAATTATACACACACACACATACACACATATATATATATATATGTGTGTGTGTGTGTGTGTGTGTGTGTGTGTGTGTGTGTGTGTGTGCGTGTTCAAGGATCGTTCAAAAAGTTCTTGGCCTCAGCTATATTTTATATTTGTTTCACACCCCTCGTCTTTGCATGAGCCTCACCTGTATGGAAATTAAGACAGAATTCTGATATATATATATATATATATATATATATATATATATATATATATATATATATATATTTGCTTTATTAGAGCAAACAAAAAAGCCAACCATGACTCTTCTGTCTAGGTGAGGCATAGAACTTTTTGAACTACCCTTTTATATGCAAACTAAAATAAGTCTTGTAATTTATTAAGCTTTTTACATAGATGTGGCACGTATGAATGGAGCACCCAACCAGACCCGAACCCACTCATGAAGGTTTGTTCGTCTAGTTTGTTAACCATAACACCACTTGAGCCGCCCAGAGTAAGCTTTTTGCTTAAATTTGGCTCGAGGCCGTATGAATGGGGCACCCAACCAGACTCAAACTCACTCGTGAAGGTTTGCTAGTGAGTAATTTACTAAGCTTTTTCTTTAGATGCAGCACAAGGCCATATGAATGGAGCACCCAAGATTCGAACACACTTGTGAAGATTTGCTAGTCTAGCTTGTTAACTATTATACCACCCGAGGCACCGAATAATTTACTAATCTTTTTGCTTAGATATAGCACAAGGCAATATGAATGGAGCATCCAAGACTCAAACTCACTCGTGAACGTTTGCTAGTCTAGCTTGTTAACCATTACACAACCTGAGGCACTCAAACTAAAATATTTATAATTTCATCTTCTTGGATGAATTCATATGTACATTTAATTTCGATATTGTTCGTTTGTTTGTTTGTTGTCTCTGGCATATCAACATTTGTAGGTTATTTAATGCCAAATCCACTTTTAAACAAATTGACAATTCTATTTCAAACAATTCAGTTTAGCATAAGTACACTGTTTAATGGTCAAAAAACATTTCTATTTCAAGCTATTCAGTCCAGTCAAACAGTTCTAATTCAAACAATTCAGTTTAGTATAAGAACAGTTTTTGTTTGCACACCCAGTTAAATGTCAAAACAGTTCTATTTTAAATAATTTAGTTTAGCATACAAAAACAGTTCCATTTCAAACAATTCAGTTGAACATAAGTATGTAGTTTAAATGTCAAAGCAGTTCTATTTCAGTTTAGCATAAGTACACAGTTTTATTCTATTTAACCCATAGATAGGATCCTATCAGGTGCTACCACTCCGGACCAGACTGGACCTGGGAGCGATGGCAATGAAAGGGTACTCTGCATTCCCCAAAGCTCCAGCATTACTGAAATCTCCCCACCAGATTATTTCGTGTCATATCTAGGACACTCGTTGAGGCTTTATTCTACATCCCCAGCAGACTGGGCAATCAAATATTGTTCTTTAATTCATATAAATTTAAATTTGGTTGCATATCAACACTTTAAGGGTTATTTAATTCCAAAATTTCATCCCCTTATAATTACAATTTATATTTTTCAAAATTGTATAGCATTAATTTTTTGGTACATTATTCTTGTTTAGTATGAGAAGTTTATGAAACAGATCTATTTGACCTATGGATGAGTGAACCAGGGAGTCATGGTAATGAAGGGGTATTCCACACTCCCCAAATGTCCAAAGCTTGAACCTCACCATCCGATGCAGTTTCATGCCATACCCAGGACGTATATATTTATATACTGTAAAAATAGAATATAAAAAACTGAATAAAATTTTAAAAATTTCACAAATATATACAGGGTGTCTCAAGATAGATGCAACCGATTAATATGATAATGATTTATTACTAAGGCCAGAAACTCCATGTCATCTGATGTGAGTTTATGCTTGTTCTAGATTCTGTATGGGTACAGCTGAAGATCTTTCTTCAAGATGCATTGCAATGATGCACCTGAAAGCCCAAGTACTCAGGAACATCCTCGGAGGGACTTTTCGGACTCCTTTCGACAAAATCTCTCACTGCATCTACATTATTAGGACATCTTGCAGCCAGATCTCGGATTTTCTGCCTACTTGTTGAGGCTGTTTACTGACCCTGTGGCTTAAAATTTGTGTACCCAACAATAAATTTACCTTTTCTGGGGACAATTGTTAAAGTTAAACTTTCTGCATGAATCGAGCATCAGTTTTCGAGTGGCATAAGAGATTCAAGGAAGGCAGGGAGTCTGTGGGGGATGGTGAGAGCTGTAACTCCATATTTTGCTGTTCTGCAACTTCGAGAAAAGCATGTAAAAAGTCAACTATATACGCTCTGAATGCGAATTTTGTTATATTCCTGCGAAGGAACAATAGCCATATATTGAGCACTCACATAGATTTATATGATATTCCTCATATATTCTATAAAAGAATAATCCTGACCCACTGTCTTTGGACGCTGACTAAATATTACAAAAATAACATATATGTTATATATATATATATATATATATATACAGACACGTTATGAACAATTATGTTTTTCAACATCTCATTTCTCTCTCTCTCTCTCTCTCTCTCTCTCTCTCTCTCTCTCTCTCTCTGCCTATCTATCTATCTATCTCTATTTCTCTCTCTCTCTCTCTATATATATATATATATATATATATGTGCATATCAACATATATATATACGTACATATATATTCATATATATATTTTTTTTTTTTCATATTGACACATATATTTATTGATATAGATATTAGATGCATAAATTACTAAAACTGAGAGCACCACCATTCAATCCCTGCCCCTTCCGAACCCCTACCGACGCTCAACACGAAAATAATGTTCTTGGCCTCCCTTATACAAGGTATAGATTATTTATTTTTAGAATATACATAAGGGATGATATCTCTCAATTGTTCATTCCATAACGACGAAGCTCCAAATCTCTTTCCATATATTCAATCTGCCAGGCTAAATATATCACCAAATGTCATTTTCTTTATTGTTTGTAACTGCATTGAAAGGGACAAATGCAAGCATATATATATATATATATATATATATATATATATATATATATATATAATATCAACCTATATAAAACATTAATTACTTGCAATGGGCTGCTTGAGGAACATCAAGCTGATGATTGAGCATCTCATTCAAAGTGAAATTTAGGCATAGACAGTATAAGATATGGTGAACATTTTCATATATATATATATATATATATATATATAGTAGTAAGAATATCCAGTCGGCGTCCGAAGACAATAGTCGAAGATTATTCGTGTATAGAATATGTACGGCATTTCATATAAATCTATGAGTGCTCAATGCATGACTATTGCTATATATTCCTTTTCAGGTTTATATATATATATATATATATATATATATGTGTGTGTGTGTATGTGTGACTTGAGCTAGGCCGCTTGTATCATTTCCTATAGCAGTAATACCCTTGGAAAAGGTATGAATCCAACTATTCTGACTCCAGCTTTGGATAAAGGGTAGGGCAGACAGGGTTCTTAAACTTGAGTATGGAAACCAGTCTAGGAGAAGAAAAAGAAACCTGTTACACCCTACTTAAAAAAATAACCTTGTGTCACCACCTTGTCGGTTGAGTATATATATATATATATACACACACGTGGGGCATTCAATAAGTTTCCGGACTTTTTCATAAGGCATTTAAGATTGTCGTAGACTCTTGAAAATTCACTACGTTATTGCTATACATCTTATGACAAATTTTTAAGATTTCAGATTCAAATCAACAGCTATAGTAGCAATTGGTATACACCCTACAAAATCCTGATTGTCACAGCTGGTGAATTTCAAAAATGCAATCGGACACTTTAGAAGAACGATATCCAATAAAATTCTGTTTTAAACTTTTAAAAAATGCCCTAGAAACAAAAGGATGTTTCAGACTGCTTTTAGACCATCCTGCATGAATCGAGCATCAGTTTTTGAGTGTCATAAGACATCTAAGGAAGGCAGGAGTCTATGAGGGATGATGAGAGGTGCAGAAGGAGTAAGGAAGTCAATACACCAGAGTTGATTGGCCAAAGGGTTAGGGTTAGGGTTACTATGTTGAGGTTTTAAGGGAGTTCAGGAAGAGATTCAGTCGGAAGAGACCAGCACTCCTCAAATCGGGTCATTGGCATTTCCACCAGGACAATGCACCAGTCCAAAATTCCATCTAAGGAGATGAAAGAGACTATGACGAAGGTCAGTGACACGCTCACATAAGACGACTTCCATGGAGCCTTCCAGAAGTTGTTGGAACGGTATAACAAGTGCATTGCAGCCGGAGGAGATTACTTCAGAGGGGACTAGAGTTTCATGTGGGTACTACCAATAAAGTACCCATACGAAAAAAGCCTGGAAACTTATTTAATGATCCTCATATATATATATATATATATATATATATATACACACGAGGTGCATACGATAAGTTTCCAGACTTATTTCGTATGGGCATATAAAATTGTAGTAGACTCTTGAAAATTCACTACGTTATTTCTATACATCTTATGAGATGATTGACTAATTTTTATGATTTCAGATTCAAATCAACTGCTACTGCAGCAACTGGAATACACGCTACTAAAGCCGGATTGTCACAGCTGGTGAATTTCAAAAATGCAATCTGACACTTTAGAAGGACGATAAGAAATAAAATTCTGTTTTAAACTTGGAAAAAATGCCACAGAAACGTATGGAATGCTTCAGACTGCTTTTGAACCATCTTGCATGAATCGAGCATCAGTTTTTGAGTGGCATAAGAGATTCAAGGAAGGCAGGGAGTCTGTGCGGAATGATGAGAGGTTTGGTAGGAGTAAGGATGTCAATACACCAGAGTTGATTGGCCAAAGTGTTAGACTTAGGGTTAGGGTTATTATGTTGAGGTTTTAAGGGAGTTCAGGAAGAGATTCCGTTTGAAGGGGCCAGCACTCTTCAAAGCGGGTCATTGGCATTTCCACAAGGACAATGCACCAGTCCACAATTCCATCCTTGTCACAGACTATTGACCAAGATGGGCATCAAGACAGTTCCTCAGCCTCCCTTAAACCAGACCTTGCTCCCTGTGACTTTTGGTTATTTCCTAAGCTCAGAGGCTCTCGTTATGAGACAATTGAGGTGATGAAAGAGGCTGTGACGAAGGTTATTGACACGCTCACACAGGAGGACTTCAATGGAGCCTTCCAGAAATTGTTGGAACGGTACAACAAGTGCATTGCAGCCGGAGGAGATTACTTCGAAGGGGACTAGAGTTTCAAGTGTGTTCTATCAATAAAAGTGTCCGTACGAAAAAAGTCTGGAAACTTATCATATGCACCTCGTATACGCACACACACACACACACATACACACACACACACACATATGTACACACACACACACACACACATACACACACACACACACACACACACATATATATATATATATATATATAATGTGCAGAATGGATACAGCTTGAAGAATTCAATATTCGAGATTGAGAAACTTTTTAGTTGAGAGCAAACTAATGATTGAAAAAATATACATTTAAAACAATTTTTATTTAAAAATTGAAAATTCATGTTTTTTTTTTTCAAGTTTTCAAAAAATCAATTATGATCATCTTTCTGCTCTCAATTTTATACATATATATATATATATATATATATATATATATATATATATATATATATATATATATGTATGTATATATATATATATATATTATATATATATATATATATATATATATATACGTGCGTGTGTTTGTGTGTGTGTGTGTGTGTGTGTATGGGTTTATAAGAAATATGAATCATGAATTATAACGAAATCCTCGGAATAATAAAAGTAGTTAATCTGAAATTAATAAGTGATTTATTTGTTACACACACAAACCCATATATATGAATTTTTATATTGATTAATATTAATATTTTTTTAAATCTCTGATATATATATATATATATATATATATATATATATGTGTGTGTGTGTGTGTGCGCGCACGTGTGTGTGTGTGTGTGTGTGTGTGTGTGTGTGTGTGTGCGTGCGTGTGTGTGTGTGTGAATGGGTGTGTGTGTGAATGGGTGTGTGGGTATGTGCATGGATGTTTACATAATAAATGCTCTATAAATTTATAGTAATATCAATATTATAATTTACTATAATACATATATATATATATATATATATATAATGACGGACGAAGTTTCAATTACTTTTAGATTGGCTAGTTTGAATTTTTAGAGGATCTTCCTATTGATTTGTGTTGCATGTGAATCAGGTGGTATGCAATGTAACGCTAGAAATGGTTACTTCATCGAACATAAAGAGGATTCTTTAACACAAAGTACAAGTGACCTTTATTTAGTTCCAAACAAAACCAAAATTTAGGTTGTTGCTGACCAGAAATTGATGTGTATACAAGGAGGTGCTTTAAGGGGGGAAATAAAAAGGAACGCTTATATATATATATGTGTGTGCGTGCGCGTGTGTGTGTGTGAGTGCGTGTGTGTGTGTTAACATTGAAAAAACAGTAACTAAAGGAATGATGAAATTGATAGAAAAGAAAGAATGTATTTTTTCAGTCTACACACATTGAGGACAATCATCTTAATTTAAACACATACATATTTTCAATTTTACATATATTCATTCATATAGACACATACACACATATATGTAAATATGCACATATATATGTGTGCGTGTATGTGTGTTTGTATGTGTATGAATATAATAATATATGTAAGTAAAGTAAAGTTGGCGATCATAATCGAGAGTGACCCGAAGGCTCCCTTTTCGATAGCTACTACACCAAGGTGTAGGGGAGGGCGCTACTCCTTTCCCTAGATTGCTCCACTTTCCCCTGATCCGTACTTTATAATGCTGAGTGTTAAGCAAGGAGGCATCAACTACCATTTTTAAAGTCTTTGGTATGACTCGACCTGGGATTGAACCCACGTCTCCGAGCAATTGGCTAACACAGTAACCGCTAGGCCAATGTCCGGTAAATAATTATATATGTACATATATATATTCATACATATATATATGTGTGTGTGTGTGTGTGTTACAAATATATATATATATATATATATATATGTATATATATATATATATATATACATATATATATATATATATATAATATATAATATATATATAATATATATATATATATATATATATATATATATATGTATATATATATAAATATATATATAAATATATATATAAATATATATATTTGTATGTCATCTATGATACTGTTGTGAAAAAACCCAGATTGTACAATTTGCGAATTATACAAACTCATATATGCGAAAAAATTCAGTAAAAAAAAATAAAGACGAAAAACACACATGTTATTTGAAAATAATCAAGCATATCGAATG
>OY757935.1:24159688-24324688 GCA_963585895.1 Sepioteuthis lessoniana
TGTGTGTGTGTGTGTGTGTGCGTGCGTGTGTGTGTGTGTGAATGGGTGTGTGTGTGAATGGGTGTGTGGGTATGTGCATGGATGTTTACATAATAAATGCTCTATAAATTTATAGTAATATCAATATTATAATTTACTATAATACATATATATATATATATATATATATATATATATATATATAATGACGGACGAAGTTTCAAATTACTTTTAGATTGGCTAGTTTGAATTTTTGGAGGATCTTCCTATTGATTTGTGATGCATGTGAATCAGGTGGTATGCAATGTAACGCTAGAAATGGTTACTTCATCGAACATAAAGAGGATTCTTTAACACAAAGTACAAGTGACCTTTATTTAGTTCCAAACAAAACCAAAATAGGTTGTTGCTGACCAGAAATTGATGTGTATACAAGGAGGTGCTTTAAGCGGGGAAATAAAAAGGAACGCTTATATATATATGTGTGTGCGTGCGCGTGTGTGTGTGTGAGTGCGTGTGTGTGTGTTAACATTGAAAAAACAGTAACTAAAGGAATGATGAAATTGATAGAAAAAGAAAGAATGTATTTTTTTCAGTCTACACACATTGAGGACAATCATCTTAATTTAAACACATACATATTTTCAATTTTACATATATTCATTCATATAGACACACACACACATATATGTAAATATACACATATATATGTGTGCGTGTATGTGTGTTTGTATGTGTATGAATATAATAATATATGTAAGTAAAGTAAAGTTGGCGATCATAATCGAGAGTGACCCGAAGGCTCCCTTTTCGATAGCTACTACACCAAGGTGTAGGGGAAGGCGCTACTCCTTTCCCTGGATTGCTCCACTTTCCCCTGATCCGTACTTTATAATGCTGAGTGTTAAGCAAGGAGGCATCAGCTACCATTTTTAAAGTCTTTGGTATGACTCGACCTGGGATTGAACCCACGTCTCCCGAGCAATTGGCTAACACAGTAACCGCTAGGCCAATGTCCGGTAAATAATAATATATGTACATATATATATTCATACATATATATATGTGTGTGTGTGTTACAAATATATATATATATATATATATATATGTGTGTATATATATATATATATATGTATATATATATATATGTATATGTATATATATATGTATATATATATATGTATATATATATATATATATATATATATATATATATATATATATATATATATATATTTGTATGTAATCTATGATTCTGTTGTTGTGAAAAAACCCAGATTGTACAATTTGCGAATTATACAAACTCATATATGCGAAAAAATTCAGTAAAAAATAATAAAGACGAAAAACACACGTGTTATTTGAAAATAATCAAGCATCTCGAATGTCTAGTCAAAAGAAAAAAAAAACGATCGAATTACCTAAACAAAATCGTAATAAAGTACTCAATACACGTGAGCTGATGTCATGAAAATAATTCCTACATGACCAAGAGCGACTCAACCTACATTTCACATAAACGGCTCTTCAGGATCGCATTGGCTGTTTAGGTGAAACCTAGGTAGACAGGCTCTAGGATATGTAGGAATTATTTTCATAATATATATATATATATATATATATATATATATATATTCTCTCTGTGTCTGGAATAATTTCTTTCTTCTTGTACTATGTCAGTAAAAGCTACAACACTTGTACGTCGGGTCAGTTGGACAGAGGGGAGATAAGTACGATCAAATAAACATATAACCCCCATTGCCCCGAGATAGATCAAGAGGTTGAATTAGTTGGCATCATCTACTGATGATGATATGTGTCCTGGAATCCTTTTATTCATCAATCAATCAGATTATCCTTACTTCACACCATTTCTTCAAAAATATACATACCCACACCCACCTGCACCCCCCATATATACACACAGATTATCCTTACTTCACACCATTTCTTCAAAAATATACATACCCACACCCACCTGCACCCCCCATATATACACACAGATTATCCTTACTTCACACCATTTCTTCAAAAATATACACACCCACACCCACCTGCACCCCCCATATATATATATATATATATATATATTGCCATCGCTTACGCTGAGAATGACGATAATTCTGGAGTAAGATATCCGACTGACATAAATTCAGCTGTGTTTCGATCCCAGCTTGAAGAAACTTGCGTGTCTAGCCACACTGAAGAGTTGTAATACAACGAAAGAGTCTGTCTGTGGATGACAATATATGTTCCCACTATTGGGTTGATCACTCGAGTGGGGAATTTCTGGCAACCACATACACATAAATCTAAAGCACTTCTCATGAATTGAGCACTTCGGGTGCTCGTGGTCCTACCTACGCCTCCTATCGTGGAGTTTTTCCATGTTGATGCAGTGGCTAGCGTCCATCCATTGCCAGATTCGTGATATTTGATATCCCTGCTATGTGTATATCTGTGTTCTTGAATGAATATTATGTCTATTTTATGATCTATGGCCGATGTAGTCAGCTCCGGTAGTTGCCCTATTTTATTTAAGGTTCTAACGTCGAATGTCTTTATTTGTATTGTTCGTTTGCATTTTTGTAATTTTTGTTTGAGCTTTGTAGCTGATTTTTCGAACACTGAGGCCAGTTGGACGCACCCCTTTTTTACTCGCGCAAAGAGTGATGCGGATTGGACATGTGGTTTGAGTGTGGGTCATGGCTATTTTTCGATGGCTGCTTTTATTCTCATCTACAAAAGCCACCCTTATAGATGAGCAGCAGTAGTTCCCTGATCGAACTAATCGATCCTGGCCGATAAACCATAGGGTTCATACACCCGAGACCAGGTTAGGCTTTTCTTTGAGCCGTCAGATGGTTTATCCGCTTGCCTTTACGTCCACCATGCTGCTTCCCATGGCTTTCGAGAATTTATTAACTTTTTAGCTTAGTTAAAGTCCACGAATATTTTTTCTAATTCATTAAAGTACTTTATTTTTATGTTTCTAAGCATCCTTACATTACCTTAGGTTTTTGGGTTCTAATAGTGTTAGCTTCTTTGACCAGGTTCAATATCAATTTGGATTTACGGTAAAATTGTCTTTGCATTTAAGACACAGATAGTATAGAGCAGTGATTTAACGAAGAAAATACAATTTTTTAAAAAACCATTCATGCATTTTAAATGATAGTATAGTAAAAGGACAATATATTACTAACCAGTTTTTAGACTCTTGACTTCGAGTTGACGTGCTTGTTCTTTCCTAACTTGTTCTTTCCTAACTTGGTTTATCATGTCCCGTCGTATCATTTTATGGACTTAAATAGAAGTTGGTATTCTACTGCTTGAATGTGGGGGAAGAGGAAGAAGATCATTTAGGTATTCGTTACAACCCTTTCCTTTACATACATACACATATATATATATGTATGTAAAGGAAAGGGTTGTAACGAATATATATATATATATACCTATGCAACACCAATTTTACATTACTTTTAATATGGCATCTCAAATTCTTTAAAAAATCATTTGAAAAAAATTTTTAAATTTTTTCACCTTTTTAAAAACTTCATGTTTTCTACAAACCTTTTTTTCCTTGGCCATGAACAAAGGTCAAAACTAGTAAAAAATCATTAAACAATAAACGGCATAAATGTAATATCCTTATACGTCTTATCATTTTTGTTCGTCGTCTTTGTATATATATATATATATATATATATATAGATGCAACCCATTAATATAATAATAATGAGTTATTACAGAGACAAGCGCAATAGCGATGATTTGGAACACGTCATGTAAAAATGCATCCTTTAAAATAGAGACATCAAATCAATGTTTTTTAATTGCTATTCTAATATGGACATGCAATCTTTTTTTAGTTTCTTGTCTCACTAATGAATCATTATGATATTAATGGGTTGCATCTATTTCGAGACAGTTTTGGATGATTTTCTCTAAATTAATAATGACGCAAAATATTTTCCTACCTTCTCGAAGGCATTGTGATCGACGATTAATTGTCATAGTATACTATTTTCGAATCTGAAACAAAAAAGAAACAACATTATTATTTGTAGAGTTATTAGCAGTCACATGGGTCCCATGTATATTGAGACACCCTGAATATACATACTTATATGTATGTGTATGTGTGTGTGTGTGTGTGTGTGTGTGAATTAGTGTCATTTTAATCTTTGTAGTCATATACGAAGGCAGCAATATATCATCTATTGAAAGAGATGTCCACAGACGCTTAGTGAAGGTATAGACCGCTATTGACAGGCTATTGACTATATGGATATCTGATCTATCCAATAAAATAAAATAGGTTTTCTTCCAAACTTTGGCTGTTTCAGTACAACTGTATGGATGTACCACATGGATACAAACTAAACGCAAGGAAAATAAATCCAGATGGGAACTACACAAGAATGCTACGATTAATCTTGAACAAATCCCAGAAGCAACACTCCACAAAACAACTGCAGCACGGCCACTTATCTCCCATCTCAAAAACCATCCAAGTTAGACGAACAAGACATGCGGGACTCTGCCGGAGAAGCAAGGGCGAAGTCATTAGGAACATTCTTCTATAGACCCCGACACATGGATACCCCAGTGTTGGCTGATTAGCAGGAACTTACATTCATAAATTCTGCACAGACCCTGGATGTATTTTAGAGGATCTGCTGAGAGCAATAGATGTTAGGGACGGATGGCACGAGTAAACCAGAGAAATCTGTACTCTCAGCGTGATTTGATATATATATATATATATGTGTGTGTATATCATCAAGTCATATATATATACGAGACACACACACACAAACACACACACACACACACACACACAAACACACACACACACACACATATATATATATATATATATATATATATATATATATATATATATATATATATATATAAGGTTGAGGCCCGCCGCTATCTTATTATATTGTTCCGGTTATAATCACGTACACACATTCAAACACACAGATATGTATATAAATGTACGTACATCTATTTATCTGAACACACTCGTCTGTAAATCTCTCTTTCTCTCTCTCTCTCTCTCTCTCTCTCTATATATATATATATATATATTATATATATATATATATCGGTGTATCTATCAATCTATATATATACATATATATATATACATACGTATTTATATATACATTTATATATATATGTATATATATATATAGATATATATGTGTGTGTGTGTGTGTGTGTGTGTGTGTGAGAGAGAGAGAGAGAGAGAGAGAGAGTATATAAATACACATATATATATATTCATACATGCATTCAAATTGACACACATCTTTATTGATATAGACAGTAGGTACATAAATTGCTAAAATTGCGAGCATCGCCATTCAATCTCTCCCGCCTTCTAACCGCTACAGACACTCAACACGAAAATAATGTTCTCGGCCTCCCTTATACATGGTATAGATTATTTATTTTTAGAATATACATAAGGGATGATATCTCCCTGTTGTTCGTTCCTTAACGAATAAGCTCCACATCTCTTTCCATATATTTAATCGGCCTAGCTAAATATATCACCAAATGCCATTTGCTTTATCATTTGTCATCATCATCATGTCGTGCCGCCCATACGGATATCCCTGACCCTCTCTCGCCTCTTTTCCCTATTGTTCATCGCCTCCGGCAGGTCTTCTGGACTACATCCCGTATCTTCACATAGCTGCTGTATGTATGTTCGAGCTGGTCGTCCTGCTTTTGCTCAGTCATATGCGGGGGTCCATAGGAGTACATTACTTATGAGCTCGTCTCTGCTCCTCCAGCAGTGTCCTGCGTGCCTGGTTCGTTTAACTTGGATAACTTTCGTGATGGGAGGCAGGTGGCCATATAGTTGGTGTGTTGTGGGGTGTTGTCGCCAAGACTTGTTTAATATTGCTCGCAACATCCTTGTGTAGTTGCCATCTAGCTTCTTTTCGAGCCGTTTTGTTAGCGTCCAGGTGGTGCATCCATACAGCAGTATCGACACGACCGTTGCTTGGAAGAAACTGCGTTTCATTTTATCAGTCAGGTCTGATTTCCATATGACCGATAGCTTATCGATAGCTGTCAATATCTTCGTTTGCCGTGTGTCGATGTCTTTTTCAGTTGATGAGACACTGCTTCCTCGGTAGGTGAATTTTTTTACCAGTTTCAGAGAGGTTCCGTCTAGTGTGGAAATGTCGCCTGTTTGATTAAAGCACATATATTCAATTTTGTGTGCATTGACATGGAGGCCAGTGCCTGCGGCGGCTCGTTCCAAACTATGCAGTAGTGTTTCAGCTTGTTTGGGTGTATTTGCTAGTAAAGCTATGTCATCGGCGTAGTCTGCGTCGGTAATTGTTTTTGCGGGGTATCTTCTGCTTCTTAACTGCATCAAAAGGGACAAATGCTAGAATATTTGGACCTTTTTGCATCAGCCTGTCTATATATAGAATCGTACGAAGGACACTGCACAAATAAAGTCTTTTATTTATTTTCATAGAAGCTGCAAAATATACATTGAGATGACCACAGGGTGTTAGATTGAGCAAATCTCACGCCTACGTAATAACCGGTTGTGTCCTCGTGGTGTAATGGTTAACGTGTTACAGGACAGTTGGTTCAACCGAAAAAACCTGGAAACAAAGAACCTATTTTTATTAATTGTTGATCACTGATTAGAAAGTTTTTTTCTTAAAGACTGGCACTTCCTAGATATGTATTTGAAATTGGAAACAAAAATAAAAAAATACCCGAACAATGTCATGGCCGAGTATGGCTTAAGTGCTGGACTAAGACCTCGAAGTAAACCATTTCGAGCACCAGTCGTGCTATTACGTTCACTTTTAGACAAATACTTCACGGGAAAGGTATTGAAGCCCCTAATCCACTTTGCTGTGGATTAAATAGTATCATTGCAATTCTTTTACTAGGATGACTTTTGCATTAAATAACCCACGAAGGTTGATACGCTATTAAACAAAGACACCAAACCAACATCATGGGAAATAAAAAAAACACTCATCGGCAGATATATAGATAGATATGAAAATAACAGATGCAATCAATATACTAGAATTTTTATATGAAATACATAAGTATAGATAGATAGATAGATATGAAAATGACAGCTGCAATTAATATACTAGAATTTTTATATTAAATACATGAGGATAGATAGGAAAATGACAGTTGCAATTAATTTAATAGATGGTTTGGTTTCTTTGTTTAATGGCATATCAACCTTTGTAGGTTATTTAATGCAAAATCTATTCTTCTAAAAGAACAGTATTGGGACTATTTAACCCATAGTTGGGAGGATAAGAGGGTTATTACCTTTCCCAAGGGTATGTGCCCGAAAGTGAACGTAATAGCATGACTGGGGTACGAACTCGCTTACTATGATTCCGCAGTCCATCGCTTTAACCATTACACCACGAGGACACCCCTTTATTAACTAGATTTTTTATATTAAATACATGAGGATAGATAGATAGACCAAGATAGGCTTTTTTAATCACCTGAAAATAGCGAGAATATGAAAGTGACAGTCGGAATTGATATGCTAGAATATTTATATTATTTTTTTTATGATATATTTTTAAAATTCTACTGACATCTCAGATCTATAATGCACGTTCAATTCCATTGCATATTCCATGCTTTCGATATACCACCCTATCATTACACCTGCAATTCAAGCTCATATAATGTTGCTGCTTCACAAATCCAATGTCACGTCTTAATCAGATAGCCCTGGTGTCAATAACCCATGACTAACGCCTTCACACCATTTGATGAAAAGACAGGAATAATCAAGTCTGGACATCTCAACTATAAGACTACAGAGCTAATAACTTTCTTGCTTTATATTTTCAAAAAGAATCTTACAAGAACAATCAAACACTTTAGGAATGTTTTTCTTTCAACAAACCCCAGAAAAAATCCATTTTGTAATTTACTTTTTGCTTAGATGTGGCACAAGGCTGTATGAATGGAGCAATCAAAGAGAACCATATTCAGTCGTGAAGGTTGGCTAGTGTAGCAAGTTAACCATAACACCACCCAGGAAAAATCCATTTTGTAATTTACTAATCTTTTTGCTTAGATCTGGCACAAGGCTGTATGAATGGAGCAATCAAAGAGAACCATATTCAGTCGTGAAGGTTGGCTAGTGTAGCAAGTTAACCATAACACCACCCAGGAAAAATCCATTTTGTAATTTACTAATCTTTTTGCTTAGATGTGGCACAAGGCTGTATGAATGGAGCAATCAAAGAGAACCATATTCAGTCGTGAAGGTTGGCTAGTGTAGGAAGTTAACCATAACACCACCCAGGAAAAATCCATTTTGTAATTTACTAATCTTTTTGCTTAGATCTGGCACAAGGCTGTATGAATGGAGCAATCAAAGAGAACCATATTCAGTCGTGAAGGTTGGCTAGTGTAGCAAGTTAACCATAACACCACCCAGGAAAAATCCATTTTGTAATTTACTAATCTTTTTGCTTAGATGTGGCACAAGGCTGTATGAATGGAGCAATCAAAGAGAACCATATTCAGTCGTGAAGGTTGGCTAGTGTAGCAAGTTAACCATAACACCACCCAGGAAAAATCCATTTTGTAATTTACTAATCTTTTTGCTTAGATGTGGCACAAGGCTGTATGAATGGAGCAATCAAAGAGAACCATATTCAGTCGTAAAGGTTGGCTAGTGTAGCAAGTTAACCATAACACCACCAAGGAAAAATCCATTTTGTAATTTACTAATCTTTTTGCTTAGATGTGGCACAAGGCTGTATGAATGGAGCAATCAAAGAGAACCATATTCAGTCGTAAAGGTTGGCTAGTGTAGCAAGTTAACCATAACACCACCAAGGAAAAATCCATTTTGTAATTTACTTTTTGCTTAGATGTGGCACAAGGCTGTATGAATGGGGCAATCAAAGAGAACCATATTCAGTCGTGAAGGTTGGCTAGTGTAGCAAGTTAACCATAACACCACCCAGGAAAAATCCATTTTGTAATTTACTAATCTTTTTGCTTAGATGTGGCACAAGGCTGTATGAATGGAGCAATCAAAGAGAACCATATTCAGTCGTGAAGGTTGGCTAGTGTAGCAAGTTAACCATAACACCACCAAGGAAAAATCCATTTTGTAATTTACTAATCTTTTTGCTTAGATGTGGCACAAGGCTGTATGAATGGAGCAATCAAAGAGAACCATATTCAGTCGTAAAGGTTGGCTAGTGTAGCAAGTTAACCATAACACCACCCAGGAAAAATCCATTTTGTAATTTACTAATCTTTTTGCTTAGATGTGGCACAAGGCTGTATGAATGGAGCAATCAAAGAGAACCATATTCAGTCGTGAAGGTTGGCTAGTGTAGCAAGTTAACCATAACACCACCCAGGAAAAATCCATTTTGTAATTTACTAATCTTTTTGCTTAGATGTGGCACAAGGCTGTATGAATGGAGCAATCAAAGAGAACCATATTCAGTCGTGAAGGTTGGCTAGTGTAGCAAGTTAACCATAACACCACCCAGGAAAAATCCATTTATACTGTCTGAAAATATTTTATTATAATCATATCGCAGGGATATTCGACCTTGTGTCGGGATAAAAAGGATTTCAAATATGAAAACACGATCAAAATATGTGCTTTAACATAACACATGAAAAAAATGTATCTCTTAGAATATTGGGATTATTATCTTCATCGTTATACTCACAACATTTTAACCGATATTTTCTTCGGCCTTCTTCAGGTATTTCCTGAACTGGGGAGCCTATACAGAGCCTTCAACTGAACCCTTTATTTACTCCGCAGGGGTAGATTGTTCCAATTCTGTGAACTATGACCGAGTAGAAGTGTTAAGAAGTGTAAGTATTCCTTGTTACTTACTTGTAGATGGAAATGAACCTGTAACGTCAAGAGAATTTCATGTGGAAGCCATTTTCAACCAAATCCCTTTACTCACTGCACCATTTGTCCTACTAAGACTTTTGGTTCAGATTGATATCTGTCATATAAAAATATGTGACAATCAAGCCTATATTTCATAATCGATGCATGCCTTGCCTTTATTTTTATGCCGAATGGAGAAACAATTTGCTGGTAAGTTGGTTGGTTGGTTGGATTTATGGCATATCAACCTTTGTATGTTTTTTAGCGCCAAATTTTTTATGCAAATAGTCAGCTCTATTTCAAACAATTAAGTTCAGCTTAAGTATGCAGTTCAATTGTCAAAAAAGTTCTAATCCAGCTAATTCAGTTTAGTATAAGTACAGATTTTCTTTACACACAGTTAAATGTCAAAACAGTTCTATATTAAATAATTCAGTTTAGTGTAAGTAAATCTTCAGTGTCAAAAGTAAATTCCATTTCAAACAATACAGTCTAGCATAAGCACGCTGTTTAAATATAACTACAGTTTAATACTCAAAAACATTTCTATTTAAGCTATTTAGTTTAGTCAAACAGTTCTATTTCAAACAATTCAGTTTAGCAAAAGTATGCAATTAGTTCTATTTAACCCATAGATGGGGCCCTTTCAAACGCTACCATTCCGGGTCACAGTGGACTTGAGAGCAATGGCAATGAAGGGGTGCTTCGCATTACCCAAAGCTCCAGCAATACAGGAACCTCACCATCAGATTGTTTAGTGTCATATATCCAGGACACTCTTTGGGAGGGGTCTTACTCCTCTGCAGAAAAGCAGTCGGTGTATTCAACAGCTCCAGCCGACTGGGCAAAAAAAATTTGTATGGACTTTCCTATAATATGACTCTTAAATAATTCCAAAAAAGGACTGTTTGTTAGCTGTAAGGCATGATCAACCGAAAATTATAATTCTCTTGCGGCTTTTGGATTGATCACTGGAGTTGGATACATGCAAGTTATTTATTTATTTATTGTGGGCGGGATGGGTAATCATAGAGTTGAATTGGAAAAGCTTAATATATTTTGATAATTTTTATCGCTTATATATTCGGGCAATTGTCTTCATCTTCATTGTTATACACACAATGTTTTGGCCGATATGTTTTTCGGCCTTCTTCAGTTCTTTCGTGTCAAACGTGGGAGGCTACGCGGAACCTTGAACTGAACTTATTTAATCCACGTGGTAGATTGTTCTAATTCCGTTAACCATGACCGGGTACAAGCGTTAAACTATAATATATGCACCACTTTACGGGGACTTGCCAGTGTTGGCCGACCAGTAAGAACTCACTACAGCTCTATGCGGACACGGGATGCAGTTTGGAAGACCGACCGGGAGCGATGGATGATAGGGACGGAGGGATAGAGTGAGACAGGGAAATCCATTCTTGCCAGTGTTGGCCGACCAGTAAGAACTCACTACAGCTCTATGCGGACACGGGATGCAGTTTAGAAGACCGACCGGGAGCGATGGATGATAGAGACGGATGGGGAGAGAGAGAGAGAGAGAGAGAGGTAGAGAGAGAGAGAGAGAAAGAGAGAGAGTCAGGATAATCTGTGCTGGCAGCGTGACTTGATGATGAAGAAGTATTCCTTGCTATTTACCTGTACTTGGGACTGAACCTCTACTCTCAGATGATTTTACTCAGATGCACTTTTCAACCAAACGCCCTTCTCCACCGTGTCATGTGTCCTGCTGAAAAGACAATTGTTCGAATATTCTCAGTGATAAAAATTATTAAGCTTCATCTCAGAAATTTAGACAAGCAAGAGAGATATTTTAATTTCTGTGATTCACTGTTTAAACGAGGGGGAGTCAGAAGTTTTGCAATATTTTGGTATGTGGTTGTTGGCAATATGTATATGACGTGACTGAAGCAGTTCAAGTCGTGAAAGGTAGCCGCTGTGGCTAGAAGTGTTATGATAGTTGGTGTGTTGACATATTGTGCATTGCTTAACTTCGTATGTATGTATTTACCTAACCCCTCCGCTCGAGCAGGATCTATATTTAAGCAGAGTTTAACAGGTTTGGATTCAGAATTTTCCTTCTCCTAGACTGGTTACCTATTCAAGACTGAAAACCCTAGCCTGTCCTAAATTTTACCCATAGCTGAAGGATGAATAAGAGGATTCATACCTTTCCCGAAGGTATTAGTGCTTTATGAAAGGCAATCAGCCTCGTCCAGGATTAAACTCGTATCGCCGTGTCCATTTCCTACGACGATAACCATTACACCACGGGCATACAATGCGTATGTAATTTAAAGGCAGCACATATGACCTTGCAACATAGTCTAATTCAGAAACTTATGCTTTACCACCTCGAACTGAAACCGAACACAATGGCAAATACAAGTATTCATATTTACCCACCCCTCCGCTCGCAAGGTCAATTTTTAAGCGGAGTTTAACAGGTTTGAATTCAGAGTTTTCCTTCTCCTAGACTAGCTGCCTCACCAAGGCTGAAGAACAATTTACCCATAGCTGGAGGGAGAATAATTGGATTCATACCTTTCCGAAGGTATGTGAAATGCAATCAGTCCAGGATTTGAACTCGTGTCGCCGTGTCCATTTCCTATGACGATAACCATTACACCACGGTCACCTCCAAAGGGTTTTATTTATAGTATCATACAATAAGTGGTGTGCACAATTCAAGACGCCATCTTGAATCTCTCTGTTTTCTTACATCTCGTCTTACTGAGATTTCCCTGATATCGTCAAACGGAGTATATGTTTCTTAATCAAAAAGGAGACATCTCCACGCTATATGGTGGCTCTCTGAAACTAGTGGATAAGTTCCCCTACCTCGGAAGCAGAATCTCATTTACTGAAAATGACATCAGTATGCTACTAGCGAAGGCATGGACTTCTATCGATAGGTTATCGATCATATGGAAGTCAAACCTATCAGATAAAATAAACGCAATATTTTTCTAAGCAGCGGACGTGTCAATTCAACTAAATAAAAGCACTACATAGACGCTGACGAAGCGTATAGAGAAAAGGCTCGACGGGAATTGCACAAGAATGCTACGAGTTATATAGAACTAATCCAGGGAGCAACAACCCATAAAGCAGCAGCTGTACGGCCACCTACCTCCCATCTCTAAAACCATCCAAATAAGACAAACAAGACATGCGGGACACTGCTGGAGATGGAAGCGACGTTCTCCGATGGAGCCCCTCCCACGGACGTGCAAGTGTTGGACGACCAGATAGAAACTATCGACAACAGCTTCGTATGGACACAGGATGTAGTCTAGAAGACCTGCTGGAAGTGATGGATGATAGAATCGAATGACAAGAGGTCAGGGAAAGCCGTGCTAGCAGCACGAGATAATGATGATGATGATGATGATGATGATGATGATGATGTATATATTCATATTTACCAACCCTTCCGCTCGGGCAGGATATGACACAAGGTCAGTTTTTAAGCGGGGTTTAACAGGTTTGAATTCAGAGTTTTCATTCTCCTAGACTAGTTGCCTCACCAAGGCTGAAGAACTCAGTCTGTCCTACTATTTACCCATAGCTGGAGGGAGAATAATCGGATTCATACCTTTCCTAAGCTATATGAAATGCAATAAGCCTCGTCCAGGATTTGAACTCGCATCGCCGAGTCCATTTCGATAACCATTACACCACAGGCACATGATGATTTAGATATTAACTAAAGATAGAAGACTTTTCAAATGTTGGGACACCGTTCAAGTATTCGTTAGACAATGTATTGCTTAACTCATTTGAGTAAATATAAGGCAGTTTTTCTCCTCACATCTGGCCCAGTAGCTACTGACTCTGTAAATTGATTGTGACGAAACAATAAAAGTAAACAAAAATGTTTTTCATAAAAAAAAGACAAGAAAAGATAAGAACGTAGAATAACTTCACCAAATAAAAATAGCTTTAACACAGAGTATTTCATTAGTAACGTTACGGTAAATCCTTTCCTCTCTTTGAAAAATGGTAGCTCAAAATAACCCACAAGAGAATGGGCGGTAATACAAAACAAAACAAAACAAGTAAAAATAAAAAATAAAAGTAAAAATAAAAAAGAATAAAAGAAAACCAAGTTGACACAGGTAATAAACATGAAGATAATCGCTCAGAAAAATATTGCCAAAAAAAAACAAAGATTCGTAAATCAAAGTGAATTATCTTTGTGGTGTGCATACAAAAACATTCCTGAAACGTTACTGGGAATTAAAGAAAAAGAAAGAAAGAAAGAAAATGGAAAAGTTGTTGTCTTTATAATGGTCAACTGGTTTCGGTTTGATTGCTTTACCTTCATTGCTTTACTACGAAGGAAAAATAGCGGTCAAATTTTGGCAATTCATAAAAAAACAATGCGCTTCTTCATGAATTCATCTGTCTATCTATCTATCTATCTATCTTTGGTTTGGTTTCTTTGTTTAATGGCATATCATCATTTGTAGGTTATTTAATGCCAATGCTATTCTCCAAGAAGAACAGTTGTGGTACTATTTAACCCATAGCTGGGAGGATAAGGGGGTTATTACCTTTCCCAAGGGTATTTGCCCGAAAGTGAACGTAATAGCGCGACTGGAGTACGAACTCGCTTACAACGATCCTGCAGTCCAGCGCTTTAACCATTACACTACGAGGACACCCCCTCTATCTTTGGTTGGGTATTTTTATTCATATCTATCTATCTATCTATCTATCTATCTATCTATCTATCTCAAATCATATTTATTTATATCATATATCATATCTATCTATCTATCTCAGTTTGTTACTATCTATCTATCTATCTATCTATTTATCTATCTATCTATCTACCTCAGTTTTTCATATCTATCTATCTATCTGTCTATCTCAGTCTGTTCCTATCGATCTATCTATTTATCTATCTATCTATCTATCTGTCTATCTCAGTCTGTTCCTATCGATCTATCCATCTATCAATCTATCGTGCCATTTTATTCTTTAAAACACATTTAACCAGATATTGTAACTAATAGTTTTATACTTTCATAGTTGCAGGCAATACTACATTCTGAAGAATTACGAGTCTTACAAAATGAGAAATATGAAAATGGAATCCGATTTACATTATAGAAGGTCTTAGAATTCTTTAGAACAATATATCTAATAATGATATCGTCGAAAAAATTCAGTAATCGTTATTATATGCTAAAAAAGGTAAAAATTCTTTGAATTTCTTATTTCTTTTCGGATATAATCCTCATTATAATCTACAAGGTGCTCCGACAACACAAATTTCTCATACTCTCTCTTGCTATCCGTCCCAATAAACCATCGATCTCGTTAAGTCCTCCAGATAGTATGTAGTGTCCATACAAATCTGATAAATAAAACTTTTTACTAGTCATCCAATACTGGTGTGAAAAATAAAGAGGGAGACAAAGACAAAAAGAAGAAGAGAAAAAATGGGAAAGACTGAAAAAAAAAGAGAGAGAGAGAAAGAAGTTGAGAAGGAGAGAAATAAAAACAGCAAAATAAAAAGGTGAAAGAAAGAAAGAAAGAAAGAAAGAAAGAAAGAAAATGACTAATAGGGAAATTGGATGAGAAAGAGAAAATGAAAGACTAAGAGAAACAAAAATTGATAAAGAAAGACAAACTCAGAAGATAGAGAGAAAGACAAAGGCAAAAAGAGAAAGTAAAAGTGGGAATGAAAGAGAGAGAGAGAGAGAGAGAGAGAGAGAGAGAGAGAGACGGAGATGAAAAAAGACAAAGATAAAGCTAGTTAAGGAGAGAGAAAAACAAAGATTTGTTTTGGTTTGGTGTTATAGCATATCAACCATTGTAGGTCATTTAGTGCCAATTCCATATATATATATATATATATATATATAAAGAGTTCTATTTCAGTTTAGCATAACACAGTTTAGTTCTATTTGACCCATAGATAGGACCCTATCAGGTACTACCGCTCTGAGCCAGGGTAGACCAAGGAGCAATGGCAATGAAGGGGTACTATGCATTCCCCAAAGTTCCAGCCTTACTGGAGCCTCGCCATCAGATTGTTTAGTGTCATGAATAGGACACTCGTTGTAAAAGTCTTAACTCTCTACAGAAATGCATTCTACAGCCCAAGCCGACAGGAGCAGAAAGAGGGGAAAAAGGAGAAAAATTGAGTGGATGACTAAAACAGACACACTGTAACGCCATGTCAGCCAATCACGGATTAGTCTATCATTTTTGTTGATTTCGTGATTTCACTTTATTTATTTTTTTGCACACGGTCCTATCGAATACGAATAATTCTTTTTAAGTCTGTTTGACCCACAGATGAGACCCTAACAGATACTACTACTCCGGGTCAGAGTAGACCTTGAGATTAATGGCATTGAAGGGGAAATCCACACATCCAGAACTCCAGATCTGAAGCCTCACGATCAGATACAGTTTAGCACCATACCCAAAACACCTCTTTGGGGTGCCGTAACCGGCTCATTGGCCTAGTGGATAGAGTGTTCTCCAATGGTCCGGGAGACCTGAGTTCAATCCTGGGTCGCGTCATACCAACGACTTTAAAAATGGTACTTGATACCTCCTGGCTGAACACTCAGCAATATACGGTACGTATCACGGGTAAAGTGGAGCAATCCAGGGAAAGGAGTAGCGCCCTCCCCTACACCTCGGTGTAGTAGCTAATGAAAAGGGAGCCCTCTGGTCACCCTCGACCATGGTCGCAAACTTTACTTTTTACTTTATTCCTCCCAAGGGGATACAGCCAGCGTATTCTAAACCCAGCATCAGGGCAGAAAGACGAAAAGAGAAAGACAGAATAACATAAGAAAGGGAAAGGGAAAGAAAAAATGAGGAAGATAAAAAGAGAAAGAAGATGAAAAAGATGGAAAAAGTAAGATAAAGAGAATGAGGAAGACAGAAGAAGAAAGATAGAGGGAGGGAATAATCAAGACAGAGAGAGAAAGAGAGAAAGAATGAGAAATACAGAAAGAGAAAGATAGAGAGAATGAGAAAGATAAAAGAAGAAAGATAGAGTAAATGACAAAGTCAGAAAAAGAAAGATATCGAGGATGAGGAAGACAAAAAGTGAAAGTAAGAGGGAGAGTGAAAGACTGAGAGAAAGCATACAAAGAGAGACAGGAAAGGAAAGAACGAAAGACAATGACCAAAGGAAATGGTTGTTGTCCATCAGATCCGATGATGACGTTTGCGTTCTGCAACTCATTTATAAACACGGAGGTGGGTCCGCAGGCCCAACTCAGAGGCACAGAGTCTTGAACAGTGGGGGCACTGGAAGTCAGTTGTGATCACTGCCGAGGCTGCTCTGCGGTTAATCTCTCTCTGGCAGCAGTGAGTTTCTAGCATCGAGCCTCTTCGAAGTTGGCAGCAGCTCTGTGAACCGAGCCTCGCCATTTTGGTCTGTCCATGGCATATCCCTCCAGGTCTCACGGATTGATGTGGCACCACTGGAGATGGGCTTTGTCCGTGTCTTTATACCGCAGATTTGGTCTACCTTGGTTTCTTTTGCCGGCCTGGAGTTCCCTGTATATCAGGCGTCTTGGCATCCGACACTCCTCCATTCGTGTCCAACCCATCGAAGTTGGACCTTGATAATAGTGGCCTCTATACTGGTGGACTTAGCTTGATCTAGGACCTCCAGATTGGTGATGTGGTCCTGCCACCTGATTCCCGGGATGGAGCGGAGAGCTCGCATGTGGAAGAGCTCCAGTTTCTTGATATGCCTGCGAAACAGTGTTCACGTCTCACAACCATAGAGGAGGGAGGGAAGAACCACGGCATTGTAGACCTTCAGTTTCGAAGATAGGCGGATGTTGTGTTCGCTGAGCACTCGATTGTAGAGACTGCCCAGCGCCTGACTTGCCTTGCTGATTCTAGTGTCAATTTCTCTGTCCAAGGGGCCATCACAGGATATGGGGTTCCCCAGATAATTGAAATGTTCTACGTTGGCAAGTGGTTTGTCAATGGTGATGGTGGGTGCAGGGGTGGGTGTATGGTTCAAAATGATTGTCAGGCCGAAGAGCTTGGATGCCTTTGATAAGCGGTCCAGCATCCGCTGCAGGTCTTTTTCTGTGTGGGCCACTAGTGCGCAGTCGTCGACAAAGAGAACTTCTTGGAGGAAAGTTTTCAGGCTCCTCGTCTTTGCTGTGAGTCGACGCAGGTCGAAGAGGGAGCCGTTCAACCGGTAACAAATGTTGACCCCCTTCTCCAGATCTTGGACAGCATGGGACAGCCTACAGGGGAAAAAGACGTTGAAGAGGATCGGGGCTAGTACGCAGCCCTGCTTCACGCCGTTGCTGATGACGAAAGCATTCGTCACATTGCCATTGGAGAGGACCTGGCTGGTCATGCCGTCATGGAAGAGCCTGATCATCGACACCAACTTTGGAGGACACCCGATGCGTTCAAAGACTGTCCAAAGTGCCTCCTTGTTGACGGTGTCAAAAGCTTTTGTCAGGTTAATGAATACTGAGTAGAGGGGCTTGTTCTGTTCAATGCACTTTTCTTGAAGTTGTCTCACGGCGAATATGTCTACAGTGCTCCTGCCAGGCCTGAAGCCGCATTGTGCCTCAGGGAGTGTCTGTTCGGAGACTGTGATGAGTCTGTTAAGGATGACTCGCGCAGAGATCTTTCCTGCAACTGAGAGGAGGAAAATGTCCCTGTAGTTCCCTTTTTTTTACTTCCCTTTTTCTTATAGAGGGAGATGATCAGGGCGTCGCAGAAGTCGTCTGGCATCATCTCCTCCTCCCAGATAGTGAGCAGGACATCGTGGAAGGCCCCAAGGGCATCGGGGCCTGCTGCTTCGTAGATCTCAACAGGGATGCCATCCTTTCCCGATGCTCTCCCGGTTATTGTCTGGTGGATCACCTTTTTGATCTCCTCGATGGTAGGGGGTTTTGCGAGCGAAACTCGTACGGGCTGTTGGAGGATCTGATTAAGGGTGTCTGAGTCAATTGACGAGTGCTGAAGTGCTCACACCAGCACTTGCTAAGACCCTCCTTGTCCTTGATGAGCGTCTTCCCGTCTGACGACAGTAGTGGGGTGCTGCCGGAGGCAGAGGGGCCGAAAACGGTTTTCAGTGAGCTGAAAATTTTCTTGGCGTTGTGAGTGTCAGCATAGTGTTGGACTTCAGCTGCTTTGTTCCGCTACCAATGGTCCTACATTGCTCGAAGATCAGTCTGGACTTTGGCCTGGAGGGCCTTAACTTCTCGCGCTTGGAGACTGAGGACGGGTCATTCAGCCACTCTATGTAAGACTTGTTCTTGGTATGTATGGCTTCTTTGATCTTTTCGACATTCTCATCGAACCAGTCTTCATGGATTCTGGTCTTCACTCCAAGGACTTCCTTCGCAGTCTCACTGACTGTTTCTTTGAAAGAGATCCATTTCTCAGTGCTGCCTTCGATGGTCACACGATCTTGGAGTTTCTCGTGCCCGGTAGGATGGGTCCTTCAGCCTAGCGACATTGTAAGTGGCACTGACAGTCTTGGGTCGGTTTCTGTGGGGTGGTGCAATGTGCAGTGTCAGTACAGCCCTGACCAGTCTGTGGTCAGTCCAGCACTCAGTGCCTCTCATGGCACGGGTCACACGGACGTCTCTGATGTCTCGTTGGCCTACGATGATGAAGTCTATCAAGTGCCAGTGTTTCGACCTCGAGTGCATCCAGGTGGTCTTGTACTTGTCTGCCATCCTAAACAAGGTGTTGGTGATGCAGAGGCTGTGCTCTGCACACTTGCTGATGAGGAGCAGGCCGTTGTCATTGATCTTGCCTACTCCGGGTCTGCTCAGAACGCCTTCCCAGTTGCTGTAGTCCCTTCCCACCCTCGCATTAAAGTCTCCAAGGATGACTAGTTTGTTGCTTGGTGGGGTTGACTTGATGACTTGGTCAAACTGTTCATAAAATTGTTCCTTGGCATTATCTGGGCTTGTAAGTGTAGGGGCGTAAGCGCTGATAATTATGAGGTATCTGATCCTGCTGAGAGGGATGTGCAGTTTCATGAGGCGTTTGTTGATTCCAACTGATAGCACAGTCATGCTCCTCAGCAAAGCTGTTCTGATGGCAAACCCAACACCGTGAATCCGATCTTCTGCTTGCGGCTTTCCTTTCTGGAAGAAGGTGTAATCACCTCCCTCTTCTCTCAGGGAACCCTCGTCCGCAATTCGGGTCTCACTGAGTGCGGCTATATCTACCCAGTAACACTGGAGTTCCCTTACGACATGTGCTGTTCCTCTTTCAGGTCTTGAATTAATAGCTCTGTTCAGTAAGGTTCGGACATTCCATGCCCCAAGGATAATCCTTTTGTGTTTTCCTTTTTGCATTGTTGTTCGACTGCTATGAGGATGAGTCCGTCAACCGCAGCAAGATGAAGGGCAAGCATTTGTCTGAGGTACCTTTTCTAACCCCCTCCCTCATGCAAGGGTGGGCAGTGCTGTCCTAAAGAGGCTGATCAGTCGCCCACAGGTGCTGCCGAACTCTCCTGTTGCCCTTGGATTCAGGAAAAAGAGCGACCACTTGCCCATGGACCGCCTATGTGCAGGTTTGTGAATACGACCGCCAGTGTTCACCTACACCTGTTGCTTTCACCGCGCGCCCATCGCCGCAGGACTTGAAGGTGTGCGTAGACAGATCGGTAATCGGTGATGAGTTGCAAAACTTATCTGTGCGTGAAACCTTTATAGTAAAAGACCGGTGCACAGGAGCAAAGCCATTCTCATAGAAGAACAGTAGTGGTACTATTTAACCCATAGCTGGGAGGATAAGGGGGTTCATACTTTTCCCAAGGGTATTTGGCCGAAAGTGAACGTAATGGCGCGACTGGGGTACGAACTCGCTTACTACGATCCCGCAGTCCATCGCTTTAACCATTACACCACGAGGACACTCCCTGAAGGTTGATCAGCTGAAATTCTATCAGCGTTGGCATTTTAATTTCTGTGTTTAAAAAAGAAGTAGAAAGACAATTTTTTTTACAGGTTGACAAGAATCTTAACAAAATCAACTGGACCCTCTCTGTCTATTAATGTCTGCATAATTCCTCTAAAACTCCCAAACTCTGGGCTGTTGAATACATCGACTCTCACCCCAACGAATGTCCTGAAGATGACATTAAACAATCCGGTGGCGAAACTCAAGACTAGGAGATTTGGGGAATGTGAAGTACCCCGTTGCACCCAGGTTTACTCTGACCCAGAGAGGTTACACTTGATACGGTCCCACCTATGGGTCTAATAGAACAAAGTATTTGAGCTAACAAATGACTGATGTTAAATTGTGACACTTATGTAGCAATACTTGAAACCATTTAACCGTGTGCAAAAAAGAGTTGAGGCTCAGTTAAGAATATTATCTACAAAATGTCTTTACAAATCATATATATATTCAATATATAACTATCAGCAGGATTTGGCAGGATATGGTCGATACGCAATAAAACCAAACCAGACCCAAATAATTTGTGCACTATTCTATCCTTCAAAACCTTGAAGGAGCCGCTGCATATCACCTCATCGTTTCACATTGTTCTAGGATATCCAGTATTCCTATCTAATACTAATAATTTGTGAATAGATTTATTTGAGCATAGACGGGACCCTTATAGATACCACTACGTATCAGAGTGAAGCAGGGTATAATAGCAATGAAAAGCTGACTTCTTGTTCAGTGGATCTCCAGAAATGGAGCCTCACCACCGGATGCATAACCAGGACTTTTTGTTTTCTGAGAGGATTCTTACCCCTCTGCAGGGAATATATATTATATGCCTCCCCCATCGACTACGTGACCTCTATAAAAAGCCAAGGTCTTTGATACGTACCATTTCAATATTGGGAACGGTAAAACATCTCATTGGTGTACGGTTTTACAAACGTTTTTCCTTTTTGTTAAAAAAAACTGACTCTTCTTCGGTTGTCTCTTGTGAATATTGAATATAACCAGGAACAAATTTCAATGTGTTAGCAATTTCGGTTATCTGACTCCAATAGATGCACTCTTTGTCCGAAGGGTCAATGTTGAATGATTGTTTTGGTTTGTGGTATATCAACCTTTGTAGGTTATTTAATGCCCAATCCATTTTTATTCAAATAATCAGTTTTATTTTAAATAATTCAGTTTAGCATGAGTAAACAATTTAATTGTTTAAAATATTTCAATTTCGAGCTATTCAGTTTTATAAACAGTTCTAATTCAAACAATTCAGATTAGTATAAGTGTAGTTTTTGTTTATACTCAGTTAAATGCCAAAATAGTTCTATTTCAAACAATTCAGTTCAGCATAAGTAAAATTTCAATGTCGAAAACTGTTCTCTTTCAAACAATTCAGTTCAGCGTAAGTACAGTTTCAGTGTCAAAAACAGTTCTATTTCAAGTAATTCAGTTCAGCATAAGTACGCAATTTAGTTCTATTTAACCCATAGATAAGACCTTATCAGGTGCTACCACTCCAGGCCAGAGTGGACCAGGGAGCGTTTACAATGAAGGTGTACTCCGCATTCCCCTAAGCTCCAGCATTACTGGAACCGCATCATTAGATTGTTTAGTGTCATATCCGGGACACTCGTTTGGGGGGGGGGATCTTACCCCTCTGCAGAGGTGCAGTTGGTGTATTCTATCGCTCCAGCTAACTGGACAAACCGCAAAGTGAAAGAGTTTAATTTAATTCCACTTTCCACTATACAGAAATAGAAGACACTTTAGATTTAAGTGTAACTAACCGACAGACATATTGAATAAAAGTCTATTTACCCAGTCGGTTATTTCCATTAAACAAAACTCGTGAACCCAAATAAAATATATAACAGTATTGAATAAATATCTATTCCTATAAAAGAACTGCCATATTTGTGGGGTTTTTTTTTTTTATTTACTTGAAATATTTTAATTCTCCATGGCCCATTTATTTGATATTTGAGTTTGGGCATAGGCTGAATTTTGATAGATCAATATTTCTTTTTATTTTTTATCTTTTTATTTTTATTTTTATTTTTTTTTTATAAAGGCCGCCATTTTGAAAATCTCAATGGTACAATTTAAAAGATGGAAAATAATTCGTTCGGACATTGATCCTTTCAATATTTTAGTTATTCTCATAACTATTTAGCTCTATTCTCTGTGTCAATAACATTTTTATTAATTCCTGATCACAAACAATCTCTTTTCTCTCCCTTTTATTCAACGGCAAAATTATTTTCAGTGCATTTATTTAGTAAGATTATCGGTAATGCCTTTCTATAGTAAAATTATTTTCAATGCATTTATTTAGTAAGATTATCAGTAATGCCTTTCTATAGTAAAATTATTTTCAATGCATTTATTTAGTAAGATTATCAGTAATGAATTTCTATCGTAAAATCATTTTCAGTGCATTTTTATAAGATTATTAGCAATGCATTTCTATAAGATTATCAATAATGCATTTCTATAAAAAATTATTTTCAATGCATTTTTATAAGATTATTACCAATGCATTTCTATAAGATCATTAAAAAGATTCTTAGCAATGCATTTTTATAGTAAAGTTATTTTCTATGCATTTATATAGTAAGATTTTGAGCAATGCATTTCAATTGTTACTTTATTTTCAATGAATTTTTATTGTAAAATTATTTTCATTTTATTTCTATAGTAATATTATCAGCAATGTGTTTCTATATATTTATTTCAATCGTAAAATTGTCTTCTGTGTATTTCTATAGTAAAATCATTTGCAATGAATCTCAACAGTAAAATTATCAACAATGAATTTCCGTTATTATCATCTTCATCAAGGGGTACCGACAGTATGTATTCCTTTGACTCTCTCTCCATGTTGCCCTAACGACTATTTCTCTTCGTAAGTAGTTTGGAGGGTATCGAGTGCCCGCACAATGCTGATCGGTGCAAGTTTTTGAGGGTCAGCCAACACTGCTGCATTCATAAATATTTAAATCCATAAAAGAAGGTCACTTATGAGTTCACCAACAGTGCACGGCATATATTGCTGATCGTCCTTTGATGGTTTGTGAGATGGGAGGCAAGTAGCCATAAAACTGCAAATTTTTAGGATTCTGCTTCCAGGATTTCTTCAAAATAGCATATAGCATCTTTGTGTAGTTCCCCTCTAGCTTTTACTACGGGCGTTTCGTTAGTATCCGAGTGGTGCAATGATACAATAGTACTGACATGAGTACGGCTTGGAAGGATTCCTATTTTATTATATCGGAAAGATCAGTTTTCCATACATTCGTTACCCTTTCATGCTTTACCTATGCAAGCATCACCTTCAGTAGATGGAATGTTGCTACAGAGGGACATGTCTATTTTAAGATTATTAGCAATGCATTTGTATCGTTTACTCATTCGCAATGCATTTCTACAGTAAAATAATCTTTTATGCATTTCTATGGTAAGATTATTAGCAATGTATTTCTGTTCTAAGTTTATTAGCGAGGTATGTGTTTATAATAAGACTATTAGTAATGCGTTTCTATAGTAAGATTATCAGTAATGCATTTAACTAGTAAGATAATTCGCAATGCATTTCTACAGTAAAATTATCTTCCATGCATTTCTATAGTAAGATTATGAGCAATGCATTTCTACTGTAAAATTATCTTCCATACATTTCTATAGTAAGATTATGAGCAATGCATTTCTGCAGTAAAATTATCTTCCATGCATTTCTATAGTAAGATTATGGGCAATGTATTTCTACTGTAAAATTATCTTCCATGCATTTCTATAGTAAGATTATGAGCAATACATTTCTACTGTAAAATTATCTGAAATTACTATAGAAATGCATGGAAGATAATTTTATAGTAGAAATATATTGCTCATAATCTTACTATAGAAATGCATGGAAGATAATTTTACTGTAGAAATACATTGCGAATGATCTTACTAGTTAAATGCATTACTGATAATCTTACAATAGAAACGCATTACTATTGATAGGTTCTTGAATTTTTAGATGAAACAGATAAGTAAGTGTGCTTAGCTTAGAATGGAAAATAAGTCAACACTAAATTCGTTTGTGCACTTACAATTATTTATCTGACGATCTCTGAAGAGAAACTGTTGTGGCCTGTTCGGGGCCAGAAAGACACGGAAAAAGACAAAGTAGATGGAACAAGTGTATTGAATAAACAGAACATATATACAAAATAAGAATGTAAATACAGCAGGTAGAAGTGTCTGTCCGAAACTGTCAGGTTCGACTGGAAGTCGGTATTTGTCGTTCATCTCACCGACCGGTCGAGTTCGGACAAGGCCCTTTATTAGGTGACTCTGACGCAGGACCGTAGCCCAGACACGCCCGGTGGCTCCAAAAATGCCTCGGGCTCCGTGCGGCATTCCCCTGAAAAGAAGCACCTCAAGCGCCAAGCGATAAACCAAGCCGCTCTAGGAGAGTTAGAGCCTGCGGGGTGGCTCTGTGAAGCTCGAGGATGCCAGTCAAGGTGCACCTCGACCGATTGCCACTGAAACCAGGACATACTCAACCAGATCAGTGTACCGACCAACGCAGCTGACCGAAGTGTGTCCCAGCCCAGCGCCTCTCAGAGAGTAGTGCATACGCAACACTTTGCTGGGAGTAAGTCTCTCCAAGAGTAAAATAGGGTTAGTATTTATGGAGAAAGAGTTCATTATCATGTAGATAGGTCACCATAACATAAATCCATATGTATTATTCACTACGTCCATAGGAAGGTGGGTAAAATCCCAGAATTTTGTCGGTGCACGTTTGATCCTAACATTTATCCTTTGACTAGTTCATTCAATGTAGTATGAACCAAAACTATAATTAAACGTATAAACAATACAGCTATTATGATTGGACGTAAGATCATTCTTTTGAATAGAAGCAAGGGTTGGTTTAGCAAAAAATACTACTCACGTGTTGGCTGAAATATAACTCTATTGTACAACTGATGAAATTCACGTAGCAAATCTATCTCTAATATTTCCTAGCAAAGGAAAGTGCAGATAAACAGGACATCTTTTTTGTGGAGGCTAGTTTGATTTTATTGAAATTAAAGATTTTACAGATTGTACAAGGTCTTATGGAAAACCTTTTAAAGTCCTAGTAATAAATTTTATCTTTTCTTCAAGCTTAGACTAAAAGTAAATCATAAACGTCCTCTATGTGAGGAACTTGATTAAATTAACTTTTTTAGTAGAACAAATACAAACGAGGATACAAACCTGTGAAAGTGGGGTTTCTGGAAGTAGTCCAACAAACTTAGAGGTGACCGTGGTTAAATGTTATTGTCATTGAAAATGGAGACTCGAGTTCAATTCCTGAACGAGGTTGTTTGCATTTCACATAGGGCTAATACTATTGGAAAAAGTATTTATCCAACTATTCTCCCTCTAGCTATGAGTAAATAGTAGGGCAGATTGGTCTCTTTGACCTTGTTATGGCAACCAGTCTAGGAGATGGAAAACTCTGCTTAAAAATGTACCTTGTGTCATACCCAGTTCTTATGAGGTGGATGGGAAATACATATCAAGAAAGCGTAAAGGAGAATTAGTGTTGCATGTTGACCCTTGACAGAGCCGTCAATCAAAGATTTCTCAGCGCAGAACGCTCCTGTATAACTAAGCGGAAGCAGTCACATGATTGAGCGGAAATGGTGGGCGTTGTCAATGGATATATGCAGATGCCCATGTGAAATACAGTCAGTCTCAGCTAGCTGCTAAAAGAGATTCGGTCTGTCACGGAGAGCACCAGCGAGTGGCTAGACACCCCGCCGGTGCACCGTCCTACAGAGCGGCTGATAGTCTTGGATAGTCTTGCAGTGGTCAGTCGAATTGGCAGAGTAACGGTTGCGTACTTCTCGTCGGGAAAGAAAAGGCGAATTTGAAGATAACTCAGCATGGTCAAGAAAAGAAGAAGTTATGGGTCAATAGGGCAGTCTGTTTTAGTCTCCCTCCGTCTTTGTTTGTCTCTCTCACACCACAGAAGATTTGACTCCTTTCGAGAGAAATAAAGACATAAGTATTTTTGTAAAAAGAAAGTGTAATTCCTTCATTCTTTATGGCTACACAACATTAGTTTCCTTATCGTGTATAAACTTGAGGGTTAGTTGAACATTGAGACAAAAAAGGGTCATCAATATAACGAAAATAAACTTCTAGTTTTTCAAGACCTGATAGTTGACCTTTTTCGAGAAAACACACACAGATATTCGCCAGATCTCGTCCCAAAGAGGGACTGAAAAAAAAACATGGTCAGTTTACTTGTATATGACGCCATCAAAATTGAATTCTACAAACATCATATTAAATGTCATCAATTGAATGAAAATTATCTCCAGAATATGAGGAGGGGGGGAAGATTGACTCCAATATAAAATATCAGCACATGTATAGATATGTCATTGAAATTAGGTCAATGTATCAGATTATTACAAGAGTCATTCAATAACTAAGGTGAATATTACCTCAGGAATCGACAATTGCTTCGCACTGTTAACTGTGGCACTTTTTTCAAGGAAATCAAGTGTCCTTTCATGTCCCAGAAGACTGTCAACCTGACTTTTTTTACTGATCACTACACCCGGAACTTTTTCTTTACCACATATTCATTTGCGTTTCCACTGTCTTTTTAACTCAGGCTCATAATGGAAAACCAATAGGAAGTAATAAGTACAGTTGCACCTTTTTCAAGGACATCAAGTGTGTTGGAATTTTTAAATTCGGCAGTTAATGTCTTGTATTTGTCGCTGCCTCCCACCAGACACGACTTGACACAAGGTCAAAAGCCCGAAGGCCGATTAAAGTGGGGATAAAGGGGAGGGGAAGGTCGGGAAGGAGCCGAGACTCGAACCCTGCTTGTCTGTGCTGCTCATCGGCTCACTTAGTGCAATGTGAGCCTGATGAGGCAAGCAGTTTCACGAACCCAAATGTGGGTCCGGGCACGTATGCCAGTTTACGGCTTAAACTAGACGCTTGGTCTAGTGCCGTACAAAGGGGACAAAAGTGCAGCTCGCCCACCCGAAGGTTGCCCAGCCGAAGCTGGGGGCCTATTCGGCCCCGAGTCTGCTCTTGGTTTCGAGCACCCATCCGGCACGAATGCCAGACGGCCCAGCTAAAAAGCCGGCAGTTAATGTCTGTTCGAATATGATTGGCTGTTTTAAAATCGTGCTGTTATCCCCCACCCCTAGAGTTATTTAGAGAGACCGACCAGGAATCTGATGTCTCTCCTCTGTTTTTTGTTTTGTTTGTTTGGTTTGTGGGGGGTAGCAGTTGAGTACAATGCACAGCCTGGCTCTCTCTTTTTTGCTTTTTTCCAGATACTTAGCACTTAGTTATTCGCCTTCAACTTTAGGCAATTTTTCTTAAACAAGGTGGCTTCAGTAAAAGGCCTATTAGTCGCTTAGGCTAAGCCTCTTTTCCTTTCAGGGTTTATTTTTTGTTACTTGTTGAAACAATAAGCCTACTGCTGGTTAATTATGGTTTTGGTATGCTGTCCCCTTCAAAAGAAGGTTGAGTCTAAAGTCTGGAGGCGGAATTTTTGGACTCTTTTGCCGACTCAAGAGAAGCAGTTGGCCGGACCAGTAGACTTTGTAGACTCACCAAA
Source organism: Sepioteuthis lessoniana (assembly GCA_963585895.1). Classification (NCBI taxonomy): domain Eukaryota; kingdom Metazoa; phylum Mollusca; class Cephalopoda; order Myopsida; family Loliginidae; genus Sepioteuthis; species Sepioteuthis lessoniana. The sequence goes on from OY757935.1 coordinate 24,188,170, forward strand.
AGAAAATTCGAGTTGAAACAGAGAGATATTCATCTATAGGAGGAAGAAACGGTTCACTTAAAGAAATAGTAAGCTTCGTTTTCAACAAGTCTACACCGGAAGCCAGAAGAATACGCTTGTCCAGGTTGATTTTATACAAGAAGGAGACGCTGAGAAAAGAATAAGAGAACTTTGACATGAAATACCAAAGAATGGTATTTTACCATTGACAAAAGTTAAACTAACATTAGGTGGTCGACGGCATTGCTTCGTGTAAATCACTCCTTATTTTTTATACTCTCTTCTTTCCTTTGTTTTGGTTATAATATTGTCATTATTTGAATGTATGTTATTTTTGTTTCCTAAAATTCAATCTTTTGACCAACATAGGGGAAAATATGCAAAGCTGGATTTTGTAAAAAAATTTTCTCTTGAAATAAATTACTTAGTGGAAATTTGTTGTTTTTATTTTTAAGATACATAGACAGACTTTTCTTTCAGGTAACAAAAGTGTTAGCATTCCCATCCCCCTTTTTGTCTCCATTTTTTTATATATTTCTCTCCCCCTTTGCATAGTCTGACAATTAAAGCAAGCTATTCTTGGGCTAGGCAGAGATAAAGTCTACTAGGTAATTTAGATAGAATTGTACCTTATATAGCGACTAGCATTCGGATAATGGTCACCTTTATGTATGTTGGTCGTTGTAATTCAAAACATAAAATCTAGCATATTTATTGAATTGAGCCTATTTATCATAATAATGATGAGTCCTTTCATGTTCCAGAGCACTGTCATCTTGACCTTCTTTACTGACTGCTGCACTCCATTTTTTTTTCTTTACTAGAGTCAGGGTGTTTCCACTCCGTCGACTATCTTTTGAATGGGGGTTGTTGTGGGAAACCCATGTTTAGTCAATATGTAAATATGTTTTTACTAAAACACCCTTCTTCCTACATATCATACATTCTTCTGTGAATTTCATATGGTTTGCACGCCTCAACCACCAAAAATCTGATGACAGACCTCTGTTCAAAACTCAAGTATTCTGTTTTATTTGCCACCATTTGAATAGCCTTAGAATAGATATCTTGGTGGGAATAAAATAATGTTTCTATAAATCAATGCCCAACAACGCAGTTCGCAGTTATGGAAATTTTTTTAAAATTTTATTTTGAATTTTTTTAAAACATTCACTTTATTTATTGAATGAGCCTTGTATAAGTAATTTCATTTTTCTTTTGCAGTCATGACGTGAAACATCTCAAATTTTTCATATGACAAACTCAAAGTTTGAATCCACTTTTCATTAGCTTTTAAACTTTATTGTCGAATATGATGTGTTGAATGGATAATTTCTTTTGGAAAAATTGATTTTCACTCGCTTTTGTTGTTGGTTTTTGTTGTACACATCACTGCTGAGAGATTCTTTTTTTTCATTAGTAAACCTAATTTTCATGCACCTACGAATGTTGGCATAGAAGAAATCGAAAAAACACTGATTTTTTTAAAAATATATGAATAAATGGGCATTAGAAATGAGTCGTATTCTAATAAAAAATATTCTAGAAAAGTTGTAAAGATATTTTTCAAATTTTATTATCTATTTATTTATTTATTTTATTATTTTTTGTTGTTTTTGTTGTTGTTATTTATCTGCGGGTTAGTGATTTGTGGTACTATTTTTTCCGTGGTAAAATTCTGAAATTCTTACTCGACTTCTTTTTTCTATGAGGTCTATAAATTACCAAAAGTGTTAGAAATCAAGATTTTTAAAAAATGAATAAAATAAAACTAAATTTATTTACATTTTTTTAGTGACAAAGGTTTTAAAAGAGGATTATTTATTTATTCATCTATTTATCTATTTATTCATTTTTTTCTTTCTTTCTTCCTTTCTTTTTTCTTTCTTTTTTTTTCTTTGTGAAGCGGTAAAATACTTGCATAAGGTTTTCATGGACATTTCTTGACTGATAAATCAGACCCGGCAAACATAAATATGATATTTTTTCCTCTCTGCTCCAAAGTGCTAGCATTGGGGTATATATATATATATATATATATATATATATATATATATATATATATATATGTGTGTGTGTGTGTGTGTGTGTGTGTGTTTCTCCAGCCGTTTTGTTAGAGTCCATGTAGTGCATCCATGGCGGCAACATCCCACAAGACACCAACTGTACGGCCACCTGCCTCCTATCACGAAAACTATTCAAGTTAGATGAACCAGACATGCAGGACACTGCTGGAGAAGCAGGGACGAACTCATAAGTGATGTACTCTTTTGGACCCCCACACATGGCCATGCAAAAGCAGGACGACCAGCACGAACATATATTCAGCAACTATGTGAGGATACGGGATGTTGTCTAGAAGACCTGCCTGAGGCGATGAACGATAGGGAGGAGTGGCGAGAGAGGGTCAGGGATATCCGTGCTACCAGCACGACATGATGATGATGATGATGATGATGATATATGTGTGTGTGTTTGTGTGTGATATTCATGAAAGAATATCATAAAATGTACAAGTATAAGTCAGGAAAAAATATCAGTAAACAATTATACATAACAGATTAAATTACCATGATCAGAAAATCTGACAACCACTGTGTGCGACATTCGGAAACGTTAACAGCTGTTCCGACTTTATGACGTCGCATCAGCAGCGTATACCATAATCCCCCCGACTGGATATCCAACCAGCAAACACGTAATGAAAAGCAGAAACTCAACCACTGAGCCACTGATTAACATTGCACATGAGAGTTTCCAAAATAATTACTCATGGAGTGACATATGGAAACACTAACAGCAGTTCCGACCTTATGACGTTGCGTCAGCAGCGTATACTATGATCTACCCAACTGGAGATCGAACCAGCAAACACATAATGAAGAGTCGAAACTCAACCACTGAGCCACAGGTCAACATTGCACACGAGAGTTGCCAAATTAATTACTTATGGTAAACACGCAACCACTTCATTTGATGGGGGAGATCAAGGTATAAACTGCTGATGAGACCTAATAAGGTCGAAACATCTGTCCTGTGTTTCCGTATGTCAAGGCAGTACTTGCCGGATTTCTGATTATGGTAATTAAATTTATAATATATAATTCCTCCATTTAAAAAAAGTATACATACATATATTGTTGGAATTCTATCGTAAAGCTTAGTAGCTATGAGTCAGTACTCATATGCTTAACCGGCCTGAGTTACGGGTTGAAGTGAGATTATATGGACATTGGGACATTTCATTATTCGCTAGTAGCCAAGTCCATTCTCTGATCAGTGAGTGATTGCTGGCCCAGTAAATGGGTATATTAGTGTACATATACACCGGCTTGCTTCAGTCTCGTTTTATTTTTTGTCTGCGAGCTGGACGCTAGCTGGGGCCGCTGAGCCGGTAAGTGTTGTTATTCTTGTTGTTTATTCTGCACGTTAGAACAGTGACTTCTACATATATATATATATATATATATATATATATATATATATATATATATATATACACAAGTCAAAAGTATTTAGCCTCTCATAACATTCTTTATTTCTAATCCTAAAAGTGTTATTATCCATTATACTAAAAACAAGTCTTCTTCGGTATTTTTTTTTATCTTAGTATAACCAGATATCTTTGGAAAATAGATTTAAAGGTGTTTCCATCTGAAAATGGTTTGATCCACAGGATAAGAAAATGACTAAACAAGTACATGACTTGGATATTTTAAATTATATATATATATATATATAATTTTTCCCAATAGCTGGAGGAATAAAGGGGTTTCCTAACTTTCTCATATCTATCTATATATATATATATAATTTTTTTTCTTTCAATTGGTCAAACAAGAGAAAAGTAACTATAATAAAATGAATAGGTCTGCAAGTAAATTTGGTATTTTAGATTTCATGTTTTTATAACTTTGCTCTATACTTATTTCAGACTTCATTGCCGTCATCAGGAGGCAAATAAAGGGTAAAGCAAATTATCAAAAATAAATACTAAAATACCAAATTTACTTGCGGACCTATTCTCTATATACACACACACACACACACACATATATATATATATATATATATGGGTGTGGGTGGGTGTGGGTGTGTGTAATCAAACCATGCTGATAGAATGGAGTTCCCTGACTCTCTCTTGCTTTCTCTCTCACCATCTGTCCCAACCGTCATTTGCTCCAGGCAGGTCCTTTAGACTGCATCCAGTGTCCATAAACAGCTGATGTATATAAGTCCTTGCTAGTCAGCCAACACTGGTGAGTCCATGCGTAGGAGTCCATATGACAACGTCACTTACGAATTATTCCTTACTTCTCCATCAAGACCCAGGATGTGTTGTCCATCTTACCAGGATAGTTTATGAGATGGGAGGTAAGTGACCATAAAAATGGTGTTTTATAGGTTGGTGTTCCGGTATATGTTCGAAAATTATATAGCATTCTTATGTAGTTATATATATATATGTATATATATATATATATATATATAAGTGTGTGTGTGTGTGTGTGTGCGTACAATCAAATATATATACAATCATATATATATATACAATTATATTGTATACACAAATATGCATATAGTTATATAGCATAACCGGACTTTGGCATAATGGGTAAAGTGTTCGCCAATGGCCCGGGTGACCAGGGTTCAATCCCAGGTCGATTTTTACCAAAGACTCAAAAAATAGTACTTGATGCTACTTTGCTTAACACTCAGCATTATTAGGTAAGGATCAAGGGTAAAGTGGAGCAATCCAGGGAAAGGAGTAGCGCCCTCCCCTTCACCGTGGTATAGTATCTATCGAAAATGGAGACTTCGGGTCACCCTCGACTAAAGGGAGACAACTTTACTTTACTATACACATCATATATATTATGATTTATGCTTTTATATTATACACATTTTTCTTATAGATGTACTATACATAAATACTTTATATATTATATGTATATTATATATAATTTATATTTATTGACATATAAAACTTTCGGACCATTGGATTAATCAGTAGAGTGTTCGCCAATGGTCTGCGAGACCATTTTTTACTTACCTTGTATTATAGTATATATACATGTTATGTGTATATTCATTATAGTCATGTTATTATATTAGATAACATTATAGGATATAAATTCATCGTGTTCGCCAGTAGTCCGGGAGACCGGGGTTCAATCCCAGGTTGAGTCATACCAAAGACTCAAAAAATGTTACTAGATGCCGCCTTACTTAACACTCAGCATTATGAGGTACGGATCAAGGGTAAGGTGGAGTAGGAGTAGCGCCCTCCCCTACACCACGGTGTATTTGCTAAAGTCACCCTTGGCTAAGATCACCAACTTTACTTACTTACATTTTATAATATATGCAAAATATATAATGTATACATAATGTATATATATATATATATATATATATATATATATATACTCTAAAAGCTAAAATAACAAAATGTAACTCATCCACTCACAAATATGAAATAACAATCTTGCAAGTGATGTTATGTACACCTTCAGATTGACCTATAGATTGATAACCTATTTACCCACCCACTCCGCTCGGGTAGGATATGACACAAAGTCAATTTTGAAGCGGAGTTTAACAGGTTTGAATTCACAGTTTTCCTTCTCCTAGACTAGTTGCCTCACCAAGGCTGAAGAACCCAGTCTGTCCTACTATTTACCCATAGCTGGAGGGAGAATTATTGGATTCATACCTTTCCCAAGGGTATTAGTGCTATGTGAAATGCAATCATTCTCGTCCAGGTTTGAACTCGAGTCGCCGTGTTCATTTCCTACGGAGATAACCATTTCACCACGGGCACCATTTCACCAGATTTACCTATAGATTGATAAAGCTATCATTGTACCAAACTATGTCAATTTGATTTTCTATATTTCTTTTATTTTCTTGTGTATATATATATATATATATATATATATAAGCTGTGATCAGGCGATACCATCGCCCAGTCGGCTAGGACCACAGAATAAACCGGCTGTATCTCTACAGAGGGTTTAGACTCAACAAGAAGTGTCCTGATATGACACTAAACAATCTGGTGGTGAGGCTCCAATTATGATGGAGTTTTGGGGAATGCAGAGTACCCCTCTATTACTATCGCTCCTTGGTCTGCTGTGGCCCGGAATGGTAAAACCAGATATGGTCCTATCTATGGGTCAAATAAAACTAAACTGTGAAATTACACTAAACTGAATTGTTTGAAATGAATTGTTTACATTTAACGGCGTAAACTGTTCACTTATGCTGAAGTAAATTGTTTGAAATAGAACTGTTTTGACATTTAAACTGTATACTTATGCTAAGCTGAATTGTTGAAATAGATCAGTTTTGACATTCAACTATGTGCAAGCAAAAAACTATATATATACAAAACTGAATTGCTTAAAACTTTTATAAAAATGACTTAGGCGTTAAATGACCCAGATAGGGTTTATACGCCGTAAAACAAAGCAACTAACCAACAAGCCAGAAGATTGGTAGACTTAAGTGGTATTTACCAAAACAAAAACGAACAATAAATGTTATGTTATTTTTCTTCAAAATAGACCGCTTTGTTTTTCAATACTTTTGCTCCAGTGAGTTCTTCATTGGTCAAAGCACCTCTGAAATTCCTCTTTTACTTTTGTGTGAAGCTGCACCATTGTATATTTTTCAAAATGTGCCATTAACGTAGGGATTTAATTTCCCATGGCATAGGGGTTAGTATACTTGACTGCGACCTTTTAGTAAAAGATTGTCTCAGTGGTTTTGTAGTTTAATGGCATATCAATTAGGTTATTTAATGCCAAAATCATTCTTTCAGATGAACAGTAATGGTATTATTTTACCCATAACTGGGGGGATTAGGGGGTTCATACCTTTGCCAAGGGTATTTGTCTGATAGTGATCGTAATAGCGCGACTGGAGTTCGAATTCGCATATTACGATTCTGCGCTCTAGCCTTTTTACAATTACACAACGAGGAAATTCCTTGCAGAAAAAAGAGTTCAAACTCTAACTGCCCTGTGGCATTCACTTTCTGACGAATTTTTTTGGGAAAGGTATGAACACCCTTAAAAACCGCAAGCTATAGTTTAAATAGTAACACAAAAGTCCTTCTACTGTTGGTTGGTTGCGTTTTATGCCATATCAACATATGCAACATATGCCAAATTCTGTTTATATATATATATATATATATATATATATATATATATATATATATATATGATTGGCGATTGAATAGTTTGTTGGTAATTTTTTTTTAAATGAACAAGAGTTAAACAGATTTGAGTTCTAACTATCTAAAATTAATTATTCTAATCAACATGATTTATTTGTTTGCACACAGTTAAAAGGTTTCTAGAATTGTACTGAATCCTCACCATCAGATGATTTAGTGTCATATCTAGGACACTCATAGGGGAAGTTTCATCCCTCTTCAGAGATGCAGTCAGTCTATTCTTCAGCCCAAGCCACTTGGGCTGAATAAAAAACTGAATAGTTCTATTGTCTCATAAATTGAACTCTGACAGGTGCTATCACTCCAGGTCATAATGGACCTTGGAGTAATTCCAATGAAGCGGTACTTCACATTCCATAAATCTCCTGGACTGGAGCCTCACCATCAGATATAGTTTAGTGTATAATCTGATACTCGCTGCTGAAATGTAGTCAGCATTTTCTACAACCCCAGCTGACTGGATTGTTTCGGCATTACACATTCCAAAAATGTTGATATACCATTAAACAAAAGAAAAATTAAATTAGAAACCATAAAGTTTCTCCACTGAATACATGTTTTCATTAAGATTCTAAACATTGAGAATTAGCACAAATTTCTCTAGACTTCATCTAGACTTCTAGACATCATCACTGAATTATTAAAATTGCTCAGTAGTCCAAAAGTCTTCAAATGGGTTTTAAATACCAAGAATTGAAAAAATTTTAGTATCTCGTTTTTATATATATATATTTTTATCATAACCCACAAAAGTTTTATTACCAAAAAGATTTGCTCAACTCAAAGTAAGTCAGAAGTGTTGCTGACAGTTTTTTTTTTATGACAAATATAGAAAGTCCTCAGACTTGCGGACCCTCTGCTTTCTACTTGTGTGTTCAAGCATCAACTTGAAACATTTCCAATCATTTTAAGACTGACTGACTGACAAGGGAGAAAATGATAAATGGTTTCTGTTTAAATTGAATGAAAAACAAAAGAAAAATCAGACGCATGACGATTGCATCAATCAAATCAAATCAAATGGTAGGAAATTTATCCGTTGTTCATTTATAACAAACCTTGTGGTGAGAAATGAGTTTTGAATGATAATCAGCTTACATGTCGAATACAAGGAGATTATACACAAACACTCACGCACACACACACACACACATACATACAAATATATATAGGAATGTTTGTTAGTGTCTGAGTATATATATATATATATATATAATCAAAATATCAGAGTAACAGATGCAATGGGAACATAATTTTGATATTTTTAGGTTTTAAAACCGTTCAACTATAGTAATACGAAGAACTTTTTTCACAACTTTTCTTACTTGTATTTTATCTATTTTCATTGTTATATATATATATAAAGTAGATTGCCAAGTCGACTGGGGCTGTAGAATACACCGACTGCCACCCCTGCAGATCTCCCAATGAGTGTCCAGGATATGGTGAGAAATGAGTTTTGAATGATAATCAGCTTACATGTCGAATACAAGGAGATTATACACAAACACTCACACACACACACACACACACAAACAATCTGATAGTGAGGTTCCAGTGATGCTAGAGCTTTGGGGAATGAGTAGCACCCCTTCATTGCTATTGCTCCCAGGTACACTCAGGCCCCGAATGAGAGCACCTGATAAGGCCCTATCTATGGGTTAAATAGAACTAAAGTGCATACTCATGCTAAACTGAATTACTTGAAAGAAAACTGTTTAACATTCAACTGTGTGTTTACGCTAAACTGAATTGTTTGAAATAGAACTGTTTTGACATTTAGCTGCGTGTGGACAAAAAATATACTTATACTAAACTGAGTTGTTTGAATTAGAACTGTTTGACTAAACTGAACACATTGAAATAGAAATGTTTTTGACAATTAAACTGTGTACTCATGCTAAACTGAATTGTTTGAAATAGAACTGATTATTTGATTCAAAATGGATTTGGCATTAAACAACCTACAAATGATTTTGCCATAAAACACAACCAACCCAAACAACCAACCAACCAACCATATATATATGTGTTCTTTAGCGAAAAAAAACGGTTACCACTCGCGTAATGCAAAGCTCTTCTAACGAATTAAACACTTCCGTTGCTGATAGCGTAAAATGTAAACAAACGAAAGTTGATACATATGGGCTAAAATCCCTAACAAACAGGTGAGTGTGGCACAAGCCCTTTTTAAAGGTGGGTCCAAACGTAGGACCATAGCCCAGACACGTGCGGCATTCCCCAAAATGCCACAGGCCTCGTCAGCTTTCCCCTAAAAAGGAGCACCTCCGGCGCCAGATGATAAACCTAGCCTGTCCGAAGAAAGATAGAGCCTGGGAAAACGGTCCCCTGAGGATCGAGGAGCGTCGGTCTTAGCGCGCGTGACATGAATGTCGGCTTTCCGGAATCCATATCATACGGCCTCGACAAACTGCCACCGGAACCAAGACACACCCGACCCGATACATGTGCCTGTGAACCCAGCAGTCCAAGAAATACTACATTTCTCCATATTTAGTGTCTCAGATATTTGTCGCACACCCCACCGAACGAGTGAGTATGACAAAAGCCGAGATTTAGTTGGGTCCAGGCACAGAGCCGTCGCCCAGCCATGCCTGGCAAGCACAAAAATACCTCGAGCTCTGCCAGTATTACCCTAAAAAGGAGCGCCTCAGGCGCCAGGCTACAAACCTAGCCTCTTCGAGGAGGGTTAGAACTTGTGGGGACGGCTCTCTGAGGCCTGAGGAGTTGTTCAGTCTCACCCGCGTGACGCGACTGTTGGGATTACCCGGCAATTTCGTCAAGCAGTCTCGACCGACCATGACCCACCTCCACTATAACCTATCCAAAACCAACCGTGTACCCCTGCAGTTGGTCAGGAACTCGTTTACGGGCCTCTCTTTTAGCATATTCTTCACTATATACCAGTCCAAATATTTCTAGTTGTCTACATTTCAGAGACGAAGCTTGATGATTTTTATCATTAAGGGTTTTCGGACTATTGTCCTCATCTTTATTGTTATTTCCACAACGTTTCGGTCGATAAATCCTCCGACCTTCTTCAGGTGTTTGTCGAACTTGGGAATCTACACGGAACTTCGAACTATGCCCTTTATTGAATCCACGAGGGTCGCCTGTTCTGACTCCGTTAGCCATAACCGGGTACAAGTGATAAGTATTCCTGTATTGTTACTTGCCTGCAGTCAAGATTGAACCTGCAACCTCCAGATGATTATCTACCTAGAAGATTAGGGAACCAATACGCTATGTGTCCAGTTGAGTTCGAAAAACACCTGAAGATAGCCGGAGGACATATCGGCCGAAACGTTGCGGAAATAACAATAAAGATGAAGACAATAGTCCGAAAACCCTTAATGACAAATATTTCTAGTATTTCAAGGTCGGAAAACGAACCTTTCTTTAAAATCACTCTCGCTTGGTCAGTAAGTCTTTAATTTTTTTATTTTGAATTTGTCGGATTCTGTCCGGATCTCTTCGTCCATTTCTTATTTCCTCTTTTCGGAGTATTGCTTTTGAAATAACACTGGATGACATTTTTGTTATCTTCTCTAGTCCATTTTTCCCTTTGGTGTCTGTAAATGTTATTTCAGAATAGCCAGATATGCTGGAGCACCTGACAAGCAATCACATTGGCTTATAGACAGATGCCTTCATGTAAATACACACACTGCAGCATATATACATATCACACAAGCACATTGGTGCATATATATGTGCATGTGTATTCAAAAATTTGCAATGCACAAGCTAACATAAATACATACTTGATTAATTAGTAGCCCTTATGTAATATAATGGCCGAGGGATTTCGGTTCATGCCTTTGGGTTTAGTTAGGTGCAAACTTGATGCAGTTGTTAACGCGTGCGCGCTCGGAGCGGACATGTCACTCAGAGATGTCACAATAGCCCGAGATGAGGAACAGGGTGACACAGTGCGAGTGACGTCACGCACCGGAAGCGCGCGGAGGTTTTTGGGAGATTTGAAGAAAGTTAGAGAGTTGAAACTAGACGCCGAACGAGGAGGTTCGACTTTTGGGGCTCGCTAAGACGAGACGAATTTGTGCGCTACGGGCGCTGCACAGAATCTTTAAACGCAAAAGTAATAAAAGGTTCGTGTTTTTCCAATTTCGTGATTCCTATGTTCAATATTATGTTCAATATGTTACGAACATTCGATGTCCATTTCACATCACATGTATCTGGGTATGGTACACTTACAGGATTATTTCCCTTAGTCTATCATTTGTTTGGAGGTGCCCGTGGTGTAATGGTTATCGTCGCAGGATATGGACACGGCGACACGAGTTCTGGACCTGACAGATTGCATTTTCACAGAGCACTAATACCCTTGGGAAAGGTATGAATCCAATTATTCTCCCTCCAGCTATGGGTAAATAGTAGGACAGACTAGGTTCTTCAGCCTTGGTGAGGCCACTAGTCTAAGAGAAGGAAAACTGTGAATTCAAACCTGTTAAACTCCGCTTCAAAATTGACCTTGTGTCATATCCTGCCCGAGCGGAGGGGTTGGGTAAATAGGATCATTTGTTCATCCCAATCAGGAAAAAAAATGTTAACTAATAATTATAAATATTATATTGGCCTAATGGGTAGAGTGTTTGCAAATATCCCGGGAGACCAGGGTTCAATCCCTGATCGAGTCATACGAAAGACTCAAAAATGGTACTTGATACATCATTGCTTAACACTCAGCATTATAAGGTACTATCAAGGGTAAAGTGGAGCAATCCAGAGGAAGGAGTAGCACCTTCCCCTACACCTCGATGTAGTAGCTATTGCAAAGGGAGCTTTTGGGTCACCAACTTTACTTTTATTATCATTTTACTCTTTTGAGAGTTTTTCACACCAGCGTTAACTGATGGGTTTTCACTAGTCTGAGTGACAGTAACTCTCTAGTCTCCGGGATTCTTCTTAGCACTCTATCCTTTATTCTTATTATCATTATTATCATTATTTCATATTAACAAGGTCCAGGTATTTATCCTTTTTTTCGCACACAGTTTTTTTCTATTCCCTAGCAAGGTCCAGGTACTTATCCTTTTTATTGCTTTCTTTCAATTTTACTCTGTGGTCAGCTAGGACAGCAAAATCCAGAATTTGTCAAGTTCTATTTTTTTTTTTTTTTTTTTTTACTGATTATTACTTGGTCTAGTCGTCTGGCTGATATAAGGTGATCCGTTTGTATCTCAAAATATTATTATTATTATTATTATTATTATTATTATTTCAGATTCTTTTTACATCGGCGTTAGCTAATGTTTTTCCACTGGGGTCTGAGTGACAGCATGTCTCCTCAAGTCTCCAGGACTCCTTTCAGTATTCTGGCCGATCTTTAAAATGCTGTAGTTCGTATAATTTCCACTCGTTGTCTTATTTCCAAATCCTCCAATCCCTGTACCAATGCTTTGGTGACTGTACCGAGCGAATTAATTATTATCATTATTATTATTATTATAATCATTATTATTATTATTTGGCGGCCGTAGTCGAGGTTGACCCAAATGCTCCCTTTTCAATAGCTACTACACCGAGTTGTAGGGGATGGCTCTACTCCATTTCCTTGATTGCTCCATTTTACTCTTGATCCATGCTTTATAATGCTGGGTGTTAAACAAGGAGGTATCAAGAACCATTTTTTAAGTCTTTGGTATGACTCGACCTGGAATTGAACCCTGGTCTCCCGGGCCATTGGCAAACACTTATCACGATAATTATTTGATTCTTACGAGTTTTTATTGTAGGTGTTAGCAGGTGGTTTTTACAGGTCTCCAGGACTCTTCTGAGTATTCTAGTCGATCTCAACAATGCTGTGCTCTAAATGGTTTTGTTTATTCTTCTGACTTTCACTTCCCCCACTCATTTTTCCAACCCTTTAGGGACCATTCCAAGCACACCACTTACAATTGGTATCACCTTGGTTTCCATAACTTTTACCGTTCTCTGGCAAGGTCCAAGTATTTGTCTATATTTTACTTTCGTTTATTTTCACTCTATGGTTCGCCAGAACCGCAACATTTTATTATTATTGATATTATTATTTACATTATTGTTATTGACGTTACTATTGCTGTGATTACTGTTATTATAATTTCTTCTTATTATTATTGTTGACGTTATTATTATTATTATTATTAAAGACACTCTCTATATACAGAAAATCACATCGTTTAATATCCAGATGGCTTTGTGCGGACGTGGTATTGATCTATTAAAGCTGCACCGAATGATGTAAGATATACCACACTGTGAGGCTTCATCAAATAATATCAGTAATTCGTCTTTAAATTTCCTAGCTCTTAAGGCAAATAGAAATCGATGATAAAATATAAATATACTGATATTAACAAGTCTCATTAGATAGATAGATAGATAGATAGATAGATAGATAGATAGATAGATAGATGTTATATATTGACCCTCAACCGAGCCGTCAATCAAGAGATGCACCTGTGTAAATAAGCAGAAGAACAGCGAAAGTAGGTGGGCGTGAGACAATATAACTAGGTGCCTGGGGTGGTTCGAGTCAGTTGGAGAGAGGATGGCAGCGTGAGAACCAGCTTGCAGACTGAGGGCCGCAAGGCCCTCAATGACACACAGTTGAGCAACCCAGCCAAGATGAGAAAGAAGTGCTCCTATGGTCAAAGAAGAACTTGGGGTCAATAGAGCAGTCTGTCCCCGTCTCCAACTCATCTCTCACACACAACAACCATCACCCTTTTGAGAATAAAGTGTGAGAGATTATATTTTTATAAAGAAGTGTGTTTGTTCGTTCATTGAAGTTCGTATATTATGTTTGATTATGTTCCGCATATATTTGTATACTCATAGTATACGACATAGATAGATAGATAGATTAGAGGGTGTCATATGTCAGAACTTTTTCAGATGATACCATTATCATAGAAGTGAGTTTGCTTATCACAGGGTGCCTCATACTTGCAACCATGTGTTAGACACAGTAAGAATGATAAGGGGAATAAACAGAATTATATTGACATTATCATATTTACCAACCCCTCCACTCGGGCAGGATATGACACAAGGTCAATTTTTAAGCGGAGTTTAACAGGTTTGAATTCACACTTTTCCTTCTCCTAGACTAGTTGCCTCACCCAGGCTGAAGAACCCTGTCTTCCCTACTATTTACCCACAGCTCGAGGGAGAATAATTGGATTCATACCTTTCCTAAGGGTATTAGTGCTCTGTGAAATGCAATCAGCCTCGTCCAGGATTTGAACTCGTGTTGCCATGTCCATTTTCTACGACGATAACCATTACACCACAGGCACCTCCTAAATTATATTGACATTATGTATTCTTTTCTGATAATTTCTATTGATTCTCATTGCTTTAACTTAATATCTACCCAATCATCTTGGGTTGTAGAATAGTTCGACTGCACCTCCGTAAGAAGGTAAGACACCCCCACGTACCTAACCAATAAGTGGCCTGGATATAACACTAAACATTCTGATTGTGAGACACCAGTCCTGGAGCTTTGGAGAAAGTAGAATACCTCTTCATTGCCAACGCCCTCATGTCCACACTGACTAGGAGTGGGTCAAATAGAACTGTTTAATCGTTTACTATGCTTGAAACTATTTAGCTATGTGCAAACAATTGATGATATTATTGGATTGGATTGCGTGAAACCTTTTAAAGGCATTCAAACAAATTGTAATGTAAAAAGAATGTGCTGATACTAAATTGTGTGGTCAAACACAGATCTCTAGGCCACAAACACAAGAGTTGAAATGGATTGTGCTCCTGGAGGTCACAAGACTAGAAATAGTTAATGTATAAATTATTCAAACAGAATTCCGGTGTGTAGTATTGCATCGGATAGCAGTCAGTATTCTTCTCAGTATTTATAAATCTGTATTCGACATTGTACAAAAGTGAAAACATTATAAGAGTCAGTGAAGATACACCCTGAACGAAATATAATGAACCAAATGAATAATGTAGAATAAAACTATAATATTAGTGTTAGATAGCAATAATTACATACTAATAAATGAGCTCTGGCTTGTTTAAAAAAAATATAACCTACAAATTATTCACTTTCAAATCGTATATATATATATATATATATATGGTCATCCACAGACAGCTTGTCTTGTTGTATCACAACTCTTCAGTGTGGCTAGACATGTAAGATGCTTTAAGCTGATATCGAAACCCAGCTGATTTTTACATCAGTTGGATATCTTACTCCTGAGCTATTGTCATCTCAGCATGATTGAAGGAATTTTTTTGGTATATATTTACATATACACTTATCAGCTACCAGAATGCTTAATTCATGACAAAAGATTTGCATTTACGCATATGTGGCAGCTGGCAAGTTTTCACTCTAGTGCTCTACCCACGGTGAAGAGCATATATATATATATATATATATATATATATAAAGGATTTGGTATTGAATAGCCCACAAGGGTTGATATACCATAAAACACCACAATACCAAACCAAACCAAACCAAACCGAATGAATATCTTGTGGGGAAATTTTCACTCATTAATTAGTATGGGGACATTCGAAAAATAATGTATGTACAATTTAAATAACTCTCCAGCAACTAAATTCCCAGTCAGTGAAGCTCAGAATACACAAATTGTATATGCTGTTGAGGGGTAAGGCTCCTCAAGAAGAGGTATCCTGGGTATGACACTGAACTTAATGTAATGATAGGTCCATTTCTGGAGGTCTGAGGAGTGTGGAGTCACCCCTTCATTGCAACAACTTCCAGGTCCACTCTATCTCAGAAAGATACAACTTGTAATGGTGCCATCACTGGGGGTCAAATAGATTTGTTTGAAAATTATTAGTATATAGTGATCATAATTAAATAGAATTATGTTAATTTGCCAATGGTCCAGGTTCAATCCCTGTTCGAGTCATACCAAAAACTCAAAACATGGTACTTCATACTTTCTCATTTAACACTCAGCATTATAAGGTATGGATCAATGGTTTGTGAAGCAATCAATAGAAAGGAGTAGCAACCTCACCTACACTGCTGTGTAGTAGCTATTGAAAAAGGGAGCCTTTGAGTTGCCCTCAGCTAAAGTTGGACAACTTTACTAACTTTACTTTATTATTAGATAGGAACACTTGAAACTTGAATTCATATGTTTTAGTTTGGGTTTGGGTGGTTTTTATGGCATATCAACCATTATAGGTTATTTAAGGCCAAATCCTCTTTATATATGTATATCAAATATATATGATTTGGTTTGGTTTGGTTTGGTTTGGTTTGGTTTTTTTTAAGTTTTTGATATTTACACTAATTTGAGTGCATGTACTTATTCTCTTGGTAAAAACTCTATTAGCGATGCATATGTATTGAAAGATATGCATATATATATATATATATATATATATATATATGCATGCATATATATATATATATATATATATATACATATATACATAAAAACTCTATTAGCGATGCATATGTATTGAAAGATATGCATATATATATATATATATATATGCATGCATATATATATATATATATATATATATATATACATGCAGATGTATATATATATTTATTTGGTTTAGTTTCTTTAATTAATGGCATATCAACCTTCATGGATTACCTAATACCAAAACCATCTTTGCAGGAGAATACTCATAGTACTATTTAACCCATGACTGGTGGGATAAGAAAGGTTCATGCTTTTCTTCTGAAACTGATGGTAAAAGCATGAGAGAATTTAGTTTTCTTTGATTGGTTTTGTTTGGTTTGGTTTTGTTTTATGGCATATCAACCATTGAAGGTTATTTAATGCTAAATCCAATTTTAAACATATAAACAGTTATATTTCAAATAATTCAGTTTAGCATAAGTACACAAATTAAATGTCAAAAACAATTCTGTTTCAAGCTATTCAGTTCAGTCAACAAAATTAAATAGTTCCAAGTATTGTCATGCTTCACTCACAGTTCAATTCAACATCAGTCATTTATTTACACAGACTAAAATGTCAAAACACTTATATATCAAACAATTCAATTTAGTATAAACACATAGTTTTGTTCTATTTGACCAATAGATAGGACCCAATCAGATGCTACTACTCCAGGTCAGAGTTGACCTGGGAGCAATGGCAATGAAGGAGTAATCTGCATTCCCCAAAGCTTCAGCATTACTGGAACCTCACTATCAGATTGTTTAGTGTCTAATCCAGGGCACTCATTGGGGGAGTCTTACCCCCTGCAGAGAACCAGTTGGTGTATTCTACAGCCCCAGCCAATCCAGCCATTAGCTTACTTTGAGACCACAGACCAGTATTTTAGCCAAAAGACCCAAAAGAACCAAAAGAGATCTGTTTAAAAATTATACTTATTGTCATCTAACTACATTCAAATTGTTTTATTAAGAAGTTTGGTTTTGTTTTGTGGTATATCAACAATTGTTAGTTATTTAAAGCCAAATCCTGTTTTTACATATCTATCAATAAACAATTTGTAAACACATTTCGAAGATACACACAGTCCAATTATCTAACTGTTCCATTTCCAACAATTCTATTTAGCATGAGTCAAAAAGAGTTAAATGGCTCCAAGTATTGTTATGCATCACAAACAATTCAATTAAACCTTAGTTATTTGTTTACACACAGTTAAATGATCAAACAATTCTATTTCAAACAATTCAATTTAGCATGAGCCATTTGTTTTCATAGTTAAACAGTTCTTTTTGACCCATAGACAGGACCCTTCAGATGCTACCACTCCAGGTCAGAGTGCACTAATAAAGGGGTACTCCACATTCCCCAAAGCTCCAGCACCACTGGATCCAGACCATCAGATTGTTTATTGTCATATCTGGGACACTTGTTTGGTTGAGGTCTTACCCCTGTATTAAGATGCAGTTGGAGTATTCTCCTGAATGGGTTTGTTAAAAATTCTGTTCTATTATGCTATGTGTAAGTAAGTTGATGACAATAGTCAAGGGTGACCCAAAGGCTCCCTTTTCAATAGCTACCACACCAAGGTGTAGGGGAGGGCGTTACTCTTTTCCCTGGACTGCTCCATTTTACCCTTCATGCTTACCTTTTAGTGCTGAGAGTTAAGCAAGGTGGTATCAAGTACCCTTTTTTAAGTCTTTGGTATAAACTCAACCTCGGATGAAACCCCGGTCTCCCAGACCATCAGTGAACACTCTACTCATTTGGAAACATAGTAAAATATGAATCCATCTGTTCTCTCCCTAGCTATGGGAAAATACTAGGGTTGGATGGGTCCTTTACACAAGGTTAGCAAACGGTCAAGAAGGAAAATTCTAAATTCAAATGGGCTGTACTCCACTCAAAAAATGTATCTTGTCACACTTTCTGTCAGTAGCAGAGGTGTGGGGTAAATACACACACACACATACATATACATATATATTTATTCATATATACATATATATAGTCGCCTTGAGCTACCGAAACTGTGTTATCACCCTGGTTGGCAGCTGATTAGGGCCGGGTATCTCACGTGCTTTCACACGTTATATTATGAAAAAAAAAGAAATATATATATATATATATATATATATATATATATATATATATATATATGCACACACACATACACGTATACATATATATTAACACTGGTTGCTATATTTGTAAATAAAAAATGATCAATATTGGTGAGCATATACATCTAAGTGGGGATGTCATTGACACAAAGTAAACTGAACCTGGCCTGATGATTGCATAGACACACCCACACATACAAACACACACACACACACACACACACACATATGTGCATATTGGCTGTGACTGTAAAATATGCCAGCTGCATCTCTGGAGATGAGTAAGGCCCTCACCTCCAAGTGGTGTCCTTAATATGACACAAAACCACCAGATGGTGAAGCACCATTCGTGGAACTCATTGCCATTACACCATATCCACTCTGACCCAGAGAGGTAGTTTCTGTTAGGATTCTATCTGTTGATCATAGAGAACAATTAATCATTTACTCTACTTGAAACCTTTTAACTATGTGCAAACAAATAATTAATATCAAATTGAATTATTGTTATTAGATAGCAATGCATGAGACTATTTAACTGTGTGCAAACAACAAATAGCAATATTTGAAATCATTTAACTGTGTGCAAATAAAATAATTAGCATTAACTTTCTGAACAAATTAGCTCTGGTTCTTCTAAGAAAAACATTACTAACAATTTATTTACTTTCAAATTATATATATATATATATATATATATATATATATATATATGTATGTGTGTGTGTGTGTATATATATATATATATATATATATGAGTCAGCTTTATCCAGATGATCTGGAAAGGTGAAATCTAGGTAGATTTTGTCTGATCCATTAGGTACTTATATTAATATTTTCTCTACCTTGTATCGAGCTCGTTCTTCATTTACTTAGTCTTCTGTCAGAGTTTTTTTTTTTTCTTTTGGCTAGACATTACGATATTCTTTGAGTTTTTTTCGGACAATATGTATCTTTTTAGTCTTTTCTTTTTTTATGGAATTTTTTTCCCAAACATCAATTTGTGCATTTGTTTATTCACAAGTTGGATCATTTGGGTGTTTTTCATTCTGCCAGAGTTAAAGTTAGTGATTAACCTAAAATAGAAATACATTATATATATATATATATATATACACCAACCCCTCTACACAAGCAGGATGTGGCACAAGGTCAATCTTTACGCTGAGTTCAACAGGTTTGAATTCAGAGTTTTCCTTCTCTTAGACTGGTTGTCATACTGTTGTAAACTAACTAAAGGTTACTGAATGAGAAATAACCAAAACTGAGGTTAGAAATGAAATGGAAATCTTTATAACATTAACAAAATACTATACACGCCAGCAGCAAGAAGAAGGTACCCACTGCTAGTGGTGACTACTGAGTTAGCAAAATTACCCTCCTCACAATAGTGTCCCACATATTTATGAGGAATGGGACATACCCATTAATGTTCACTAGTAGGGTATATAACACATACCATGGTTAAAGAGCCTAGTCTGCCCTACTATTTATCTATAGCTGGTGAGAAAATAGTTGGATTCATACCCTTCCCAAGTGTATTAGCAAAATGTAAAATACAAAGAGCCTTGTGCAGGTTTTAAACCCAGGTCAACATGTCCATTTCCAATGACTCTAGACATTACACTACAGACACCTCTTTAAAACCTGTTTATATATATAAATGTGTGTGTGTGTGTGTGTGTGTGTGCATTTTATATGTTATATTATTATATATTATTATATTACCTGACCGATAAAATGAAACACAGTTTCTTTCAAGCAGCGGTTGTGTCGATACTGCTGTATAGTTGCACAACATGGATGCTAACTAATCGTACGGAAAAAAAGCTTGACGGCAACTACTCAAGAATGCTGCAAGCTGAAAGTAACATTAAACAAGTCATGGAGGCAGTACCCCACAAAGCAGCAGCTGTACGGCCACTTACCACCCATCATGAAAACTATGAAAGTTAGACAAACCAGACATGCAGGACACTGCTGGAGAAGTAAGGACGAATTCAGAAGTGAGGTACTCCTGTGCCCCTTCACATGGACAAGCAAAGGTAGGATGAGCAACTATAAACTACATACAGCAGCTATGTGCCAATACAGGATGTAGCCTTGAAAACCTGCGGGGAACAATGGACGATAAAGAAGGGAGGCGAGAGAGGGTCAGGGATATCCGTACTGATGGCGCGACATGATGATAATATCAGTATATTATTATATACATTATTCGCTATTATATATATATATATATATATATATATATAATTTTGGGGGATCCAAACATTCTAGATATATTTATGCATACATAAAAATTTTTTGAAGAAAAGTAAAAATAAAACCAATGAATTAATAATTTTTTTTAAAACTTGAATTAAAAGTATCCCACCCCTATCAAAACAATCTTCTCTGTGAAATAATCTTCACTGAAAAACCTAGAAGCAGAGGTGACCCTAGACTTTAGTCTACTAAAGTCGACTATGAAGTCTGAAACTTGTGTGGCACATGATTAAATGAAATAAAAAACATTAAATATCACATTCAAATTCATTTGCAAACCAATTCATTTTAATATATATATATATATATATATATATATATATTTAAACAGGGATTTTAAAAGGGTAAGCATTTTAAAACAATATATTTTAGAAATCTAAAAATGGAGACCCTTGATTTTGCTCATGTTTCTTTAGAGAATAAAAATCTATGACAGAAAAATTTATATATGAGGAATTAAACTTGCGATAGTAGCCATCAAAAAAGCATGGAGTGTGTGTGTGTGTGTGTGTGTGTGTGTGTGTGTGTGTGTGTGAGTATTATCCCCAAATCCCCTGTACAGATTTGTATACAAAATATAACCTTATTTATATCCGTCTTCATTAACTTGTTTCTTTTGAATAAGCATTCTTTTAGCCCAAGTAATAGTATTTTCTTTCCGTGGTAAGATATGGTAGTTAAATAAAAGCAGTGTGTGTGTGTATATATATATATATATATATATATATATATATATAGTGTGTGTGTGTGTGTGTGTGTGTGTGTGTGTGTGTGTGTGTTATCCCCAGATCCTCTGAATAGATTTGTGTACAAAATATAACCTTATTTGTATCCGTCTTCATTAACTTGTTTCTTTTGAATAAGCATTCTTTTAGCAAAGATGCTAGTCCGAAAGAATTGTTGAATAGCAACAACAATACCTCTTCTCAGACAGAAGTCTGTCTTTATTTCAATGCGCACACTTTAATATCTTTTATATTACAAACAAATCCAGCTAGATAGATACCCATTATAAATTAATATTCCCTCAATAATGTCTTTTGACTTTTGTCTGCATCAAAATCGAACTAAATATTATTGCAAGGCGTCAAATCTAATCATTCTCTTATCCTCTTTCCTATTTGAAATCCATAAGGTTGTCAGATAGCTGGAGGCAGATGCATGAACGAGTGATAGCCTCCACTCCTGCATCTGTATTGATTTGAATGACCTGTAAAATCAATAGACCAACAGGTAGTGCAGTTATTGATTGGTACTGCTTTCCTCATCCTCACTGTTTTCTCTTACTTACACCAATTGTTATCGTATGGAATATTTTGTGAGTACATAAAAAGCAAAGACTGTATAGGGTTGTGAAAATCATATGAAATATAGAAAATAATGAACGTAATTCTTGAATTCAGTATAGAAGTGTTCAATCTTATTGAAATATGTATAATTACAATCTTAAATATAATTTTAAAAGAAGTTGGTGACTGTAATCAGGGCGACCTGAATACTCCCTTTTCAACAGCTATTACACCAAGGTGTTGGGGGTGGCACTCCTTTGCCTGGGTTGCTCCACTGATCTGTACCATATTATGCTGAGTGTTAAGCAAGAGGTATCAAGTACCATTTTTTGAGTCTTTGGTAAGTCTCAAATTGGGATTGAACCCTGGTCTCCTGAGCCATTAGGGAACACTCTACCCATGAGGCCAATAGCCCCTCCTCATAGCTCAGTCATTTGAACATCAGACATTCAAGCATATATATGAATATACATATGAGTTAAATCATCATCATCATCATCAAGTCATACTGATAGCATAGAGTTCCCTGACACTCACTCACCATCCGTCCCTATTGTTCATTGTTCCTTGCAGATATTCCAAATAATATCCAGTGTCTACACAGTGCTGATGTATATAAGTCCTTTTGTGTAGGAGTCCACAAGAGAACGTTACTTACGAGTTTGTCCTTACTTAACCAGCAGTGCCTAGTACAGATGGTTTATGAGAAGGGTGGTATGTGGCCATACAGTTACTGTTTATATGAGTTGATGCCACTAGGATTTGTTCAAAACAATGCAAAAAACTCCTTTGTAGTTCTCATCTAGCTTTTTCTCCGACCATTTCATTAACATCCTGGTGGTGCATCTATACAGTAGTACTGACCCTGCCACAGCTTGGAAGAAATCTCATTTTATTTTATCAGAGAGAGATCAGATTTCCATATGATGGATAACCTCTCAATGGCAGTCTACACTTTTGCTATGCATATGTTGATATAACTTTTAGTAGATGAGATACTGCGATCAAGGTATGCGAATTGGTTTACTAATTTTAGAGGCTTGCTACTTAACATAGAGATGGCTCCTTCATTTGTAAATAACATAAAACTATAAACAAGAAGGAACAGTCTCCACCTTAAGTGGCAATGATCTGAAATTATATTTATTCACTGTAATTTTACATATTAAATGAACATCTATGAAATATAGAGAAATGAGCAGAGCGAAGTATCTGCTTGCTGCTATTTGGCATAGGTAAATTGTATTTTTTGGTTTGGTTGTGTTTTATGGCATATCAACCTATATAGGTTATTCAATGCCAAATCCAGTTTATATAAATATATACATATATATGTGCGTGTAATTAAGCAGCAGTCATTCATTTAAGCATGTTTCATTAAATAATAAAGACAAATTTTGTCAGTATAATTTATTTAAGATCCTTTCAAGTTTTCTGATAAGTGTCTTAGTTTCAGGTTGGAATTAGGAGATGAATTTCCCAAAATTATCCCAAGCGCTTTCGGACACTTCATAGGCCATCATCAGTGGTCACTTGTTCGTGTAAGGTGTGTTTGTATTTTTTTAAAAGGAGTTATGAAAGTTTGAAAGTTTATGCCATAACAAAAATATGAGAATGCAGAGTTGGATAAAACAAGCAAGTAGCCCCTGATGATGGCCTATGAAGGGTCCAAAAGCGCTAGGGACAATTTTGGAAAATTCATCTACCAATTTCAACCAAAACTAAGACACTTATCAGAAAACTTGAAAGGATCTTAAATAGATTATACAAACAAAATTTGTCTTTATTAATTAATGAAACATGCATATATATATATATATATATATATATATATATATATATATATATATATATATTGTAGGGGTTAATGGTTATCACTAACCTAATTTTGCTGTATAATTAAATACTGCTCAATATCAACAATAGATCTTTCATACATACATATATATATATATATATATATATATATATATATTTTACCTAGTAGTCTCTGTGACGATGGATTTCATGCTTAAACCCTCAGGTTTAAGCAAGTAATATATATATATATATATATATAATGCAACTGGAAGAAAACTCAAACCTGGTTAAATTATCATTACAAATTTATTCCTGCTAAGTATATTAAAATCTTCATCTCTTCAGATTACTCACACACTTAATTTGACGGGGACAAAAATTATAATAATTCTTTGCTGAAATAAATTTAAAATGAAAAGTTAACCAACTTTCAGTTCTCTTCCAGTTACATTGCATCTATTCGGTATGTGAGTTTTATTATATAAACCCAAAAAGGAATATATAAGAATAGCCATGCACGGAGCACTCCCAGACATTTATATGAAACACCTCACATATGGTTTACACAAAGAATCCACACCCATTTTCTTCAGATGCCGACTGGATATTATATATATATATATATATATATATAAAAGTTGTATAGTAAAGTTGGCAACTGTATTTGAGGGCGACCAGAAGGCTCTCTTTTCAGGAGCTATTACACCAAGGAGTAGGGGAGGGCGCTACTCCTTTCCCTGGATTGCTCCACTTTACCCTTGATACATACCTTATATTGCCGAGTTTTAAGCAAGGAGTTATCAAGTACTTTTTTTTAAGTCTTTGGTATGACTTGAGCTAAGATTGAACCCTGGTCTCCCAGACCATTGGCAAACACTCTATTCCCGAGGCCAATGAGTATATATATATATATATATATATATATATATATATATATATATATATATATATATATATATATATATATATATATATATATATATATATATATATATATATATATATATATATATATATATATATATATATATATATATATATATATATATATATATATATATATATATATATATATATATATATATATATATATATATATATATATATATATATATATATATATATATAGAATGTATTTGTAATCAAATAGTTGGTTGGTAATATTATTTTTAAATGATGTGGAACTCATATATTTACTCGGTCAAACGGTTTCAGGTATTGCTACCTAATAATAGAGTTTTTTGATATAATCAATTTGCTTGCACATTGTTAAATAGTTTCACGACTAGTAAATAATCAAATATTTCTACTTGATTCACTGGTACTACCACACTGGGTGAGAGTGGACCTGGGATTAATGGCAATGAACAGGCATTCCACATTCCCCAAAGCTCTACCATCAGATGCAATTTAGGGTCGTATCTAGGACACCAGTTGTGGTGGTAGGGATTTTACTCCTCTACAGATGTGCAGTTGGCATATTCTACAGCTGTGGGTGTCCTCATGGTGTAATGGTTAAAGCAATGGACTGCAGAATCATAGTAAGCAAGTTCGAACTCCAGTCATACTAATACATTGACTTTCGGACTTATAACCCTGGGAAAGGCATGAACCTTCTTATCCTCCCAGCCATGGGTTAAATAGTGCCACTACTGTTCTTCTAGAAGGATGACTTTGGCATTAAATAACCCAAGAAGGTTAATATGCCAATAAACAAAGAAACTGAACCCTATTCTATAGCCCCAACCAACTAGATCGAACTTAATTAGAGTTATGTTCATTACTTTTACAACATGTTCAACTATTTAGTATCCAAGTCAGTCAATTTCTCTAGCAATTAGTCATTGACAGGACATTGTAGGTATTAGTAAAAGAAACTTCACGCGAATCTGTTGTTCAGTGTCTTTTCCACACCCACCCATCCTAGTGAAAGCGGAGTTGGTTGCTTGGAGATTTCAGAGCTGTCTGGCCAAATATACCAGAAATTTGCATCAGAATTTTTCTCTCTTATACACCTAGGAATTCTTCGATTATATTTCGTTGTATACTAGAAAGAGGTTTTATTGATTCTTCTAGAAATGTCTGTCATTGTACAGTAAAACTAATTTCGATCTGGACTAGCAAAGATATGATATTTGCATTCAGTCTCTATGTGTGTCTGTGTACGTGTGTCTCTCTGTGTGTCTGTGTGTGTATGTCTGTGTGTGTATGTCTGTGTGACACTGTATATAGACCAACATATATACTAGTGAGTATGTCTCTGTTGACTGATTGATTGATTTTAATGACATGTCAACTCATATGGGGTTATTTAAACCTAAAGGTTAGAGTATTGCATTTAATCTACATTCATAATGAGTGATTGATTTTAGTAGCATGTGAACTTGTCTGGAGTTATTTTAGGCCTTCATGTTACAGAGTTATGTTCATTGGGCATTCAGATTGATTGATTGATTAGTTTTAATGGCATGTGAACTTGTCTGAGGTTATTTTAAGCCTAAAGGTTTGGGAATCGCATTCATTGTATATTCATAAGGGTTGATTGATTCTAATGGTATGCAAACTTGTTTGGGGTTATTTTAAGCTAAGAGGTTAGGGAACCACATTCATAGTACATTCATATGGATTGATTTTAATGACATGTCAATTTGTCTAGGGTTATTTTAAGTTAAGAGGTTAAACAATTGTATTCATTGTACATTCTTATGGGTTGATTGATTTTAATGGCATGTCATCTTGTCTAAGGTTATTTTAAGCTGAGAGGTTTGGCAATCGCATTCAT
The DNA here is from genome assembly GCA_963585895.1 of Sepioteuthis lessoniana. Lineage (NCBI taxonomy): Eukaryota > Metazoa > Mollusca > Cephalopoda > Myopsida > Loliginidae > Sepioteuthis > Sepioteuthis lessoniana. The sequence continues at coordinate 24,215,139 of OY757935.1, forward strand.
AGTACATACAGATTGATTGATTAATTTTAATGGCATGAGAACTTGTCTGGGGTTGTTTTAAGCCTTCAGGTTTGGCAATCACATTCGTTGAATATTTATAGGGATTGATTGATTTTGATTACATGTGAAATTGTCTGGAGTTATGGATTGATTGATTTTAAAAGCTTGTCTAGATTTTTTTTAAGCATGGATGTTAAGCATTCACATCATTTGTACATTCATTGGGATTGATTGATTTTAATGGTATGGCAACTTGTCTAGGTTCATTTCATACCCAATAGTTAGGGAATTGCATTCATTGCACATTCATACAGATTGATTGATTTTAATGGAATATGAATTGTTCTTAGGTTATTTTAAGCCCAAATGTTTAGCAATTGCATTCATTGTGTATTCATATGGATTGATTTATTGATGGATTTTAATGGCATGTCAACCCATCTAGGATAATATTATGCCTAGATGTTTGGGAATCTAGTACCATATTTACCCAACCCCTCCACTCGGGAAGGATATGACACAAGGTCAATTTTTTTAAGCGGAGCCTAACAGGTTTGAATTCAGAGTTTTCCCTCTCCTAGACTAGTTGCCTAACCAAGGCTGAAGAACCTAGTCTTCCCTACTATTTACCCATAGCTGGAGGGAGAATAATTGGATTCATACCTTTCCCAAGGGTATTAGTACTATGTGAAATGCAATCAGTCTCATCCAGGATTTGAACTCATGTCGCCATGTCCATTTCCTATGATGATAACCATTACACCACGCGCACCTCCGCTTTAACAGGTTTGAATTCGGACTTTTCCTTCTCCTAGACTAGTTGCCTCACCAAGGCTGAAGAACTTAGTCTGCCCAACTATTTACCCATAGCTGGAGGGAGAATAATTGGATTGATACCTTTCCCAAGGGTATTAGTGCTATGAGAAATGCAAACAGTCTCGTCCAGGATTTGAACTCGTGTCGCCGTGTCCATTCCCCTACGAAGATAACCATTACACCACGGGAATCTAGTACATTGCATGTTTATATCTATTTTTGTGTTGCTGTTTAAGAGTTTTGTTGTTTTGGTATATATTGTTTTAATGATATGCCGAAATCTTCGGGAATAATTTTTTGATAATTACTTTGTATGTTACCGATCATATATACAACTATAATTTTTAGTATGGTTTTGTTTCTCACAAGAGGAACAAAATATGATTCATGCAACATTTTCAGATTGGTCCCTCATATCGTTTGCATTGGGAAAACATTGTCTCTGTGAGTATTTACATTGGTATGATGGTTAGAATGTTTGTCAATGGCCCAGGAGACATGGGTTCAATCCCAGGTCGAGTCACACCAAAGACGCAAAAAATGGTACTTGATGCCTCCTTGCTTTATACTCAGCATTAGAAGGTACAGATCAAGGGTAAAGTAGAGCAATCCAGGGAAAGGAGAAGCAGACTGTTTCTTCCCAAGGAAAGGAGTAGTGCCCTCCCCTACACCTTGGTGTAGTACATATTTACCAACCCCTCCGCTCAGGCAGGATATGACACAAGGTCAATTTTTTAACAGGTTTGAATTCACAGTTTTCCTTCTCGTAGACTAGTTGCCTCACCAAAGCTGAAGAACCTAGTCTGCCCTACTATTTTACCCATAACTGGAGGGAGAATAATTGGATTCATACCATTCCCAAGGGTATTAGTGCAATGTGAAATTCAATCAGTCTCGTCCCTGATTTGAACTCATGTCGCCATGTCCATATCCTACGACGATAACCATTACACCACGGGCACCTTTTACTCCCTTAAGTGTAGTAGCTATTGAAAAGGGAGTCTTCAGGTCATCCTCAACTAAGGCATATCACCGCAGATGTATCCACATCAGTGTGTATGTGCATCTCTCTGTATATATCTGGATATATGTGCTTGTGTTTGGGCTTCTATATCGTTGTCTGTGTATGTTTGTGTCTGCAGTCTGTGTCCTTGTGTGTGTCATTGATTATGAGCTTGTATGCATTACGCATTTAGACACTCTTGCTGCCACAGGCAGGATGTGACATAAGGTCAATTTCTAAAGGGAGAAAAATTAGTTTGAGTTTAAAGCTTTCCTTCTTCTAGACAGGTTGCCTGATTTAGGCAAAAGAATAACAGTCTGCTCTTCTCTTTACTTATAGCTGATGGAGAGAAATCTCAGATTCATGTATTTTACAAAGGTCATTGGATGAAGGGAAATTCAAACTGCATATATGTGGGGTCATGCATCACCAAATATGAACTGTATATTTTCTGTGTCTAACTGTTTATCACTGTGTATACATCTCTCTCTCTCTCTTTCTCTCTCTCTCTCTCTCTCTCTCTCTGAGATTGTATCAGTCTCTGCACATGTGTTTTTGTGTGTGTCTCCCTGAATATGCCTGTATATTGTCTGTGTCTTCCAGTGTATGACTGTGTATACATCTCTCTGTCTCTCTCTATCAATCTATCTCCCTCTTTGTTTGTGATTGTATCAGTCTCTGCACATGTGTCTTTGTGTGTGTCCACCTGTATATGTCTGTATATTGTCTGTGTCTTCCAGTGTATCATAGTGTATACATCTGTCTGTCTGTCTGTCTCTCTCTCTCTCTCTTTGTGATTGTATCAGTATCTGCATTTGTGTGTCTCTACACATGTGTTTTTATGTGTGTCCATCTTAATATATCTGTATATGTACCGATAGATGTTTATATGGGTAGGTAAGTTTCTATATCCATGTTTAAATCTGTATCTGTATTTCTGTGGGATTTCAATGTGTTTGAGTGCTTTGGTATAAACCTTCTATGTTAGACTTAAAATTAGATTGTAGATATATCTTTTTTAATTAAAGTTACATTTGGAATTTTTATCAATTCAAAAAATTCTCCAATCATATGTAACATAATATTTCAAGTATGAAATGAAATAAAACAGAGTAGAAACTAGTTACTCGAAGACACCTATCTCAACACAAATTGAGTGGAAATCATATATTCTTTACTCTATTTGTTCTGTAATGGTTTCCACCAACACTCTCCAGAAACCAGCAGAGTTGTGAGAGTGTGATTGACAGGTGGTAGGTCAGGATTTAATTCTTTCTGGAACACTCATGGTAAGGTAAAAATCACATGGGTGTTCATTCATTGGCTTGAAACAGTCACATGAGAAAGAAAGTTTTTGTTAGATTGAAAAATTTTGTATGGTTAATTTTGAGACATGAAGAGAAATAAACAAAAATTCTAAAAGGATGTATTCGATACATTGAATGGGCTCTTACAGGTACAACAACTTCAAGTTAAATTGAATCTCAGATTGATGGCAACAAAGGGGTACTCCACCCTTCTCTAATGTCAAGAATCAGGGCCTCATCATTGGATGCAAATTAGTGTCATAACCCGGGAACCTCCTTTTTTGTGGGGGGTATATCTTTTGGCAAGGTATATCTTACCTTTCAGTAGATGATAAAATCCAGGGCATCCTTTGAATAATTAACAATCACCCACTGATAATCTAATGAAAAGTTTTTCAACCTGTTGAGATTTTCTGCCTTGCTGTGGTTATTGCTCATTCAAAACTAATTTGGTAGCGGGCAGTTTAAGTGAAACTGGCCACCTCCTTTTCCCCATCATCCAAGTAAAAAACACACTGTATATTCTTTTTTGTAAGATCTGTCCATAAAATCCAACAAAATAATAAATGGTAGCGGGTTTTTGTCATCAAAGTAAAATGACAACAATTATTGCAACGTAACAAATTATATATATATATATATATATATATAGAATTGACTTTTGGGGGTGTGAATTTTAATTCTTGCTTGTAACCACTGTGTTTTAATGCATCGTTGTATAAGTGTTTGTGTTTGTTAAAGATGTTGATGTTGGAGGAGTTGCTGGATAGTCTATGGCTAATGGATTTTGGGATTTGTTTTGTAATTGAGGGTGGGTGGTTTGAAGATGTGTGTATATAAATTGGTGCATTGTTATCTTTTTTGTAGGGTTCGTATGTGCAATTTCTTAAGTTCAGTGTTATGTCTAAGAAATTTACTGTTTTTAGGTTTGTGTGTATAGTGGATTTAAATCCCAGCAGTTTCACGGCGTTAGATATTCTCTTTCTATAGTTATCTAGTTTGGGTCCATTTGGCTTTCTAATGATGATAAGTCCGTCGTCTCTGTACAATCCCATGTCGGTGTTGTTGATTATCCTTGAAAGCTATCCATCAAAGCTACCCATAGTTATGTCAAATAGATGGTTAAATTTTTTAATCCATGGTTTGCTGTCATGGAAGAGGAGCAATTTGAGGCAGTGCTTGATGATTCTGATATCATTGTGTGAGATGGGTACATACCGGGCTGCTAAATCTATGGCTCTGTCAAGTGTATGTTCGGTGATGGAGGGGTAGAAGTCTGTGATATCGAATTGGATGAAGGCTGTGTTGTTCTTGTTGGGTATAGCTGTGAACCAGTGGGTGACAGCTTTGGTGTTCTTCCATTGGTTAAGTTGTAGTTTGTTTGTGAGTTGTGTGTTTATATTATCTAGAATGTGCTTGCTGATTTTTTTCTTTATATACATAGTTATTGTCATCAAAAGACTGTTTCATTGTATCAAAACTCTTCAGTGTGGCTAGACACATAAGATGCTTTAAGCTGGGATCAAAACTCACCCAACTTTATGTTAGACTTAGTATCAAACCACTTACCACTTAGCCAACAAGTGAACCACGTCAGCTCAGGAATTATAAGGCATTAAACAGTAGCTTTCATTTGTTTACATTTTGCCTTACTGGATACAAGAGTGCTCAATTCATTCAAAGAGCTTTGTATTATATATATATATATGTATACATATATATATATATATATATATATATGCACATATATGTAAAGTAAATAAGTTGGCCAACCATAGTCGAGGACAACCTGAAGGATCTCTTTTCAATAGCTACTAGCCCAAGATGTAGAGGAGGGCACTACTCCTTTACCTGGATTGCTCTACTTACCCTTGATCTGTACCTTATAATGATAAGTATTAAGCAAGAGGCATCAAGTACCATATTTTGAGTCTTTGATATGCCTCAACTTGGGATTGAACCCCAGTCTTCCGGGCCAGTGGCAAACACTGTAACCATTATGCCAATACCTATATATATATATATATATATACAAACTCCTCGAAATGAGTAGGATAGAATGCAAGGGCAATATTGTTTTTTTTAACAGGTTTAAATTCAGAGTTTTCCTTCTCCTAGCCTGGTTGCCATAACAGTATTAAAGAGCCCAGTCTACCCTCTGATTTACTCATAACTGTTGGGAGAATATATATATATATATATATATATATATATATATATATAACCCTTGCCCTTTGTTGTAACATGTCACTGTTCTGCTAATGGAAAGATCCATGCTGGGAATGATGTTGCATGAGCAAAATTTAGAAGATTTGGGAGCAGAGCCGAGTGAAGCATAAAGGAGCTTATTGAAGATCAGGTTCACAAAGGAAGGAGTTCTGCTGGGCTCAGACATGTTGCAAAGTTTTCAAACAATAATTTGTTCCATACACTTGTCAAGTGGTATCTAAGATACTGGAAAATACCACTCGGAAAACTTCCACAATGATGGGAAATTGATAGTTATCAAGTGGTTTGGGCTATTATCAAGAATGAAACAAAAGCACATTCTGGCCAGCAATATAGAAAATAGTGAAAAATCTCGCTAATATTGGATAAGGGAAATATATATCTATCTATATATATATATATATATATATATAATAAAAATATATATATTAGGTATATATATTTAATTCATGGAATATAGACTGTGATCCCTGGGTTTCATGGAGTTTTTTGCAAAGCAATAATCATCAGGCAGTTAAGAAAAAATATTATATTGCACTTGGTTCAACACATACCCACAAAGTGATTTAGTGACAACCAACACTGTTATAATATATATATATATATATATATGTGTGTGTGTGTGTGTGTGTGTGTGTGTGTGTGTGTGTGTCGAACCAAGTGCAATATAATATTTTTTTAACTGCCTGATGATTGTTGTTTTGCAAAAGTAGAGAGCAATAATTGGTATGATAATATTAGACCAGAAAATAAATACGAGTGGAGTTCTATCCCTAGAAGATTGATTAAAAATATTGAAATATTGATCTTTGTGGAGACAAAGAAAGAAACAAACAAGATGCAAATTTTATTTTATTTTCACTTTGAGATATACAGTGACAAGTCAAAGTAGTACTTCCTTTCTTATTTTCTTTCTTTCATTCTCTCTTTATTCTTTCTTTCTTTTGCACTCCTCTTCTTCTTCTTCTTCAATTACATTTTCACTTTCTCTTTTTTCTTTCTTTCTTTTTGTTCCTATATACGCTACTTCTTCTTAACTCCTATTATTTAGGAAGGTGATAATGTCAGTATATTCCAAATGCACTAAAATGCCAACTAAGTTAAAACCAAAATTCTAAATGTGACTATAGAAATTTTAATTAATAACAGCAATAAATTACAATGTAGGGTAGTTGCTCCTGCGGTAATGGTCATCATCAGAGAAAATAGATCTGACACTCTGAATTCAATTCCTAGACAAGGTTGTTTGCATTTCACATAATACTGAATTATATTTACCTAACTTCTTCGCAGGAGCAGAATTCAACCAAAGGTCAATTTTTATGTGAAGTTTAACAGGTTTGAATTCAGAGTTTTCCTTCTCTTAGGGTAGTTACTATAATAAGGCTAAAAAATCCAGTCTGTTGTACTATTTACTCATAGCAGGAGGGAGAAAAATTGGATTCATGCCTTTCTCAAGGGTATTAGCATGCCTTTCTCGAGAGTATTAGGGTTATGTGAAATACAAATAGCTTCATCCAAAATTTGAACTCAGGTCACTCTGTTCATTTTCTGCGACAGTAAGAATTGTACAGCAAGCACTTCTATTAAATTGCACGAATATGCATAAGAAGAGTATGAATTCAAATATCACCCCCTCTAGATTTGGGAAATAAGGCAGACTTGACTTTTTAAATAGGGTTAGTGAGCGGTCTAGGAGAAGGGAAAATCTCAAACCGAACCAATTATACTCAGCTTAAAGATTGACCTTATATTACATTCAGTTTGTGCTTTATAGATTTGGGTGTAAAAAGCTGTGTATAAACAAAATACTATAGAAAAATGGACAAAAGGCAGCATCCACCATTTCCCCAAGAAACACATACTCAAAATCCAGAGCCATAATTCTTATTGCCACAGCTACTAAGGCCTGATAATGATCTGCTTCTCGATCACATCCAACCTGAAATTATGAAAAATTCTTAGGAAAAATTTGAACAGATTTTTGGGGAATTTAATTCCCTACTTGAAAAGCTCTGACTTCCATGAAATCATTTAAAGAGTATACATAAAAAAAAGTCTTGAGGAAACACTCTTTAGATTTCTCATACACAGAGGAAAGATGGAGAAAATACGACTAGTATATGATCACCCCAAAGAAACTTTACTGCTATAACAAAACTTTACAAAAACAAGAAACCAATGGTTCACTCACCTGATGGCAACACCAACTTCTTTGACATTATCACTGGATGTGCATTTTTTTTTAAGAAGAGGAATTATATTATCAATTGAATTACCATGACAAGAAAATCCAACAAATACTCCACATAACATACAGAACCATGGGATAGCGGTTTTGACCTTATAAGATATGTGTTACCAATAGGAATGAAGATATGTATCCATTTATCTCCAGTCTACTTGAAAAGATATGGCACTGGAGGTGATTATGTCCTCTGTATGGATGTAAGTACAACATGCATCAGGTTAATTGGCAGCATATTAACCATGACGAGTTAATTTAGCATCGATTGTCTGCAATGTGGACCAGTAACTCTTAGATAGAGTTTCCGCTGATTTGATCTCCAGTGAGGGAGACAACGATATACTCTGCTGATGAGACCTGTAGAAAATATGATGATATCTTGTAGAAAATATGATAATATCTGGCAGAAAATATGATGATATCCTACAGAAAATATGATGATATCCTGTAGAAAATATGATAACCTGTAGAAAATATGATGATATCCTATAGAAAATATGATAATATCTTGTCGAAAATATGATAATATCCTGCAGAAAATATGATGATATCTTATAGAAAATATGATGATATCCTGCAGAAAATATGATGATATCCTATAGAAAATATGATGATATCCTGTAGAAAATATGATAACCTGTAGAAAATATGATGATATCCTGTAGAAAATATGATGATATCCTGTAGAAAATATGATAATATCTTGTCGAAAATATGATATCCTGCAGAAAATATGATGATATCCTATAGAAAATATGATAATATCCTGCAGAAAATATGATGATATCCTATAGAAAATATGATGATATCCTGTAGAAAATATGATAACCTGTAGAAAATATGATGATATCCTATAGAAAATATGATAATATCTTGTCGAAAATATAATAATATCCTGCAGAAAATATGATGATATCCTATAGAAAATATGATGATAGCCTGTAGAAAATATGATTACCTGTAGAAAATATGATGATATCCTATAGAAAGTATGATAATATCTTGTAGAAAATATGATAATATCCTGCAGAAAATATGATGATATCCTATAGAAAATATGATGATACCCTGCAGAAAATATGATAATATCCTGCAGAAAATATGATGATATCCTGTAGAAAATATGATATGCTATAGAAAGTATGATGTTATCCTGTTGAAAATATGACAGATGCAGACAACGCAGAGGATTTAGCACCTTTTTCGAATTCACCTACCCAAGCCAAATCCCTGTTGCATAATCTGGTGCAAACAGCAAGAAACACTTACAGCAATATGAACACAAATAAAACAGAGTTTGTGTGTTTTCAACTAGATGATTCCATCTTCACTTTAAGTAGCAAACTTCAGAAAATAGTAGACCAGTTAACATACCTCAGCAGCAATATCACATCTACTGAAAGCAATGTCATCATTTACATAAGAAAGGCATGAACTTTTTTTGTAAAGTTATTGATCAGAAGGAAATCTGATTTCTCTGACCATATATAATAGATTTTTTTCCACCCTAGGGTTTTATCGGTACCTCTTTATGGATGTACCACCTGGACTCTTTCAAAAAACATGGAGAAAAAGCTAGAAGAGATTTATAGAAGAATATTAAATGCTGTTTTGAACAAATGCTAGAAGCAGCACTCCACAAAACAGTAGCTGTAGAGTAGCTGTAAAATACTATTTAATAATACAGCAAAATTTGGTCGACCATTAACTCACCAAGTGAGTTAGGGATAAACATGAACCTCTACAATATATATATATATATATATATAGGATTTGGCATTGAATAACCCATATAGGTTGATATGCCATAAAACACCACCAAACCAAAAAATTACAATTTACTTATGCCAAATAGCAGCAAACAGATACTTCGCTCTGCATATTTCTCTATATTTCAAAAATGCTCATTTAATATGTAAAATTACAGCAAATAAATATAATTTCAGATCATTGCCACTTAAGGTGGAGACAGTTCCTTCTTGTTTATAGTTTTATGTGCTTTACAAAAGAAGGAACCATCTCTACGTTAAGTAGCAATCCTCTGAAATTAGTAAACCATCTCGTATACCTTGGTCGTAATATCTCATCTACTAAAAGTTATATCAACATACGCACAGCAAAAGTGTAGACTGCCAATGACACATTATCGATCATATGGAAATCTGATTTCTCTCTAATAAAATAAAATGAGATTTCTTCCAAGCTGTGGCAGTGTTGGTACTACTGTTTATATGCACCACCAGTATGTTAACAAAATGGTTGGAGAAAAAGCCAGATGGGAACTACAAAAGGATTTTTTGCATTGTTTTGAACCAATCCTAGTAGCAAAACTGCATATAAGCAGTAACTGTATTGTCACTTACCTCCCATCTCATAAACCATTCAAGTAAGACAAATACTGAACACTGCTAGTTGAAGTAAAGATGAACTTAAAAGGGATGTTCTCTTGTGGACTCCAACACATGAGAACACCAGTGCTGGTGACCTGCAGAGTCTTACATACATCAGCTCGATGTGGGCACTGGATTTAGTTTGGAGAACCGGCAAGGAGCAATGGACAACAGGAACGGATGGTGTGAGAGAGAGAGAGAGAGAGATAGAGAGAAAGAGGGATTCAGGAAACTCCATGCTATTAGCATGATTTGATTATGATGGCGATGATGATTTAGCACACACACACACACACACACACATATATATATATATATATATATCATAAAAATATGTGGAAAAGTGGATAAATCAAACACTTACAATGGGTTAAGTAGTAATATTTCATTCAATGGGTTAAGTAGTAATATTTCATTCATTTTCTCCATTATTTTATCTATTTCCTCAATTGCTAAAATGTAGAAAAACTCAAGAAATTTTTAATCTGAAGAAGTTCTCCCTTGAATAAAGAATGAAATATTACTACTTAACCCATTGTAAATGTTTGATTTATCCACTTTTCCACATATTTTTATGATATATATATAGATATATATATATATATATATATCATATTATATATTGATATTTTTATGATATATATACATATATATATATATCTCATAAAAATTTGTGGAAAAGTGGATAAATCAAACACTTACAATGGGTTAAGTAGTGATATTTCATTCTTTATTCAAGGAAGAACTTCTTCAGATTAAAAATTTCTTGAGTTTTTCTACATTTGACGAAATAGATAAAATAATGGAGAAAATGTAAAAAGATATCTAGGGAAAAGGGTCTAAAGACAAGAGACAAACATGGAAGGAAAAGAGAGGGAAATAGATATAGGTTTGAGTGATGTCAGTAGGGGTTATTGGTTTTGACTGCTACCTTCTGGGTAGATGAACAAAGCCAGATGTCATCAAGGGTATAAGGTTTCATCAAAGATTAGACCAAACAGAGATTGATTAATTTCAGTGAGAAAGAGGAAATTATGAGGAAGAGAGAGGTTTTGAGAGAGAGAAGATGGAAATGAGGAGAGAGATGGAGTGAGGCAGGGCTTCAGGCATTTCCAGTTTCATCAAAGACATTGACTATAATGGAATATCTAAATGGAAAGGAAAAGAAAAAGAAAAATCATCTATAAGTAATATTGAATTGAATGAGAAAAATGTCTTTGTTTTTGCAAATTTTTTTTTTTAATTAAATATTTCTCCGTTGAATTTAAGAATTACGATATATATATATATATATATATATATATATATATATATATATATATCATTTGTAAGGGAATAGGTCGTGGGTAACATCATATTTTAACAAGTTACAATTCATTTGTTTGTACACAGTCAAATGGCCTCAAAAATTGCTATTTAATAGTGATAATTCTATTTAAGGTTAATTGTTTTATGGCATATCAACTCTTGTGCCTTATCCAATGCCAAATCATTTTAATACACATAAGGAGGAAGAAATAAGTTGAATCTGACAGAATGTACAGAGAAAAGACAAAACGGGAAAAATATGTTTGATGGTTTGTTTATTTGCCAACGCATTTCGACTTTTTTTGAATACAAAAATGTTTTATCAAAATTATTTTAGTATGAGAAATAATTATAAGAGATAAATTTTGATTCGATTAGAAGTCTTCATCAGCGCTTGTAGATGTTTCTATGTGAGTATTAAACCGTTTTTTCCCCACAGCAACATCTACAAGCCCTGATGAAGACTTCTAATTGAATCAAAATTTATCTCTCATAATTATTTCTCATACTGAAATAATTTTGATAAAACACTTTTGCATTCAAAAAAAGATTGAAGTCGAAACACAGCGGAAAATAATCAAACCATCAAACATATTTTCTTCCGTTTCATCAGGATGAAGCTAGGGATTAACCTAAAATGTAAATACATTTTATATATATATATATATATATATATGTGTATATATATATATATATATATATATATATATATATATATATATTATTGTAAGATTAGATGTTCCCTCAGCCACTTGGATTCAGAATACGAAATAGGAGGAACTGCATAGAATGAGCTTGGTCATTCCGTAAAGACGTTCTTCCTCCGTCATAATACAGGGTGGAACGATAATATTGTCGTCCTAAAGAAAACAACACTACAGCTTTATTTTAAAACTTTTATTGAAAAAAACAATTCGGGTAACTTGATTATGTAATAGAGCTGACATCTATTCAATGTAGTCGCCTTCAGTCTCAATCACCGCCTCGATTCGGATCCGGAATTGGGAGCATGCCTTTTCCGCAAGTGCCGGTGGGAGATCGGCGAATACTCGGCGGATGACAGTGATCAGGCTGGCTTTGGTGTTGTGGGAGGTCATGTTGGTGATGTTCTCGACGTATGACCAAACGAAGTAGTCCAGCAGGTTCAGGTCAGGGATGAGGCGGGCAGTAAGAGAAGGGTACAAAGTCGTAGCACTCCTTCTAAAGCCAAGCCTGGGTCTCTTTGGACTTGTGGGCCGGCGCTGAGTCCTGCTGCCACACCCAGGGTCTGCCACCGGCCACCTGATTGCACCAGGGGGTTACCACACTCTTCAGCATATCCAGGTACACTTTGGTGTTGACTTTCAAGCTGACTTCGAAGATGTGAGGTGGCATGATGTGGCCCTCACTTGAAACCACACCAAAGACCATAACCGTAGCCGGAAACTTTGTTTTCATCACCCTTGGCACGTCCCTGTTATTCGTGGCAATCCAGATTTGCATTTTGAGGGTGCTGGCAATGGTCCTGTTGTCATAACTTGGATCGGTAGAGAGCATTAGTTGTACAGCGGTGCATCTCCGATCTCGCTCGTTGAACATTGTGTCACTTTCAGACATGATAGAAGGCTCCTATCGCTCTTGGGATTTGTACACAATTGGGCAACTAGTAGATGGTCTGCAACAAAAAAAGAAAACCAGTTTTCATTAAACGAAAATGGAATCATGTCATCTTTTCAAGGGTGACAATTTTATCGTTGCACCCTGTAGTTCCCTTATTTATTCCTTCAAATGTAGTTGTACATTGGAAGAACTAATCAAAAATGCCCAGTCGGCTGGGGCTGTAGGATACACTGACTGCACCTCTGACGAGGGGTAAGAACCCTCCAATGAGTGTCCTGGATATGACACTAAATAATCTAGAGTGAGGTTCCAGTAATGCTAGAGCTTTGAGGAATGCGGAGTACCCCTTTATTGCCATCGCTTCCAGCTCCACTCAGGTCTGGCATGGCAGCACCTGATAGGGCCCTATCTATGGGTTAAATAGAACTAACGGCATACTTATGCTAAACTGAATTGTTTGAAATAGAAATGTTTTTGACAAATAAACTGTGTACTTACATTTAAACTGCGTGCTTATGCTAAACTGAATTGTTAGAAATGGAACTGTTTTGATATTGAAATTGAACTTACACTAAACTCAGTTGTTTAATATAGAACTGTTTTGACATTTAACTGCCTGTAAACAAAATCAATACTTATAATAAATTGAATTAGCTGAATTAGAACTGTTTGACAAAACTGAATAGCTTGAAACAGAAATGTTTTTGACAATTAAACTGTGTACTCATACTAAACTGAATTTTTAAGAATAGAACTGACTATTTGCATAAAAATGGATTTGGCGTTAAATAACCTACAAAGGTTGATATGCCATAAAATCCAAACAACCAAACCAACCACTAATCAAAGTCATAATAGTTCTCTTATTTATTTATTCAAATGTAATTGTACATTGGAAGAACTAATCAAAGACTGGATGCCAGAATCAAACAGTAAGTCCCGACGAAAATATATGATTTTAATCATATTTACCAACCCCTCCGCTCAGGCAGGATATGACGCAAGGTCAATTTTTAAGCGGAGTTTAACAGGTTTGAATTCAGAGTTTTCCTTCTCCTAGACTAGTTGCCTTACCAAGGCTGAAGAACCCAGTCCTACTATTTACCCAGAGCTGGAGGGAGAATAATTGGATTCATACCTTTCCCAAGGGTATTAGTGCGATGTGAAATGCAATCAGTCTCGTCCAGGATTTGAACTCGTATCACCGTGTCCATTTCCTATGACGATAACCATCACACCACGTTAGTCCAACCGATAATCTTAAGAATATGTATGGGTCATCAATTGCAAAACACCTTATAAATAATCATGACTGGGCTGAAAAATTCAGTGTTGACTTGTTCTCTCTCTATTGAACAAGTCAGACTCTTTATTTTGTTTAAAAGTATTGAAGACAATTCATATTTTGTCCAGTAGATCGTCTCTGTAAACAGAGAATGTCTGCTAGGCCTTAATATCATTTCAATATAGTCTTCAATACATTTTTTTTCTTTTCTCTACATATTTTCTTTTTTTTTTATCCTATATTATCCCCAAATTAACTCTGTTGAGACAGGATTGAAACCAGTTTGCTAGCTTGTCATTTCTTAAGATTTTAATCTCATTATAAATAAAACCTTAAGTCTTTTTACCACTATTATTAAATTTTAAACAGCAAAAAATACCTTTGAATATATATGTATATTTATTAAAATTGGTAGATCGACGAAGAGATTTGTATTCTTTAAATTCATTTATTTATTTTATTCTTACATACATGTATGTTTCCAGTTTGTTGCTTTTGTCAGAGAACATATATGACACAAGGCCTTGTTAATGGGGTGCTCAATGAGACTTGAACTCACTCGTGTTTGCAGTTTGATTGATTTTCAGTTGGTTATGGGTTTATATAGAGGTATTCCTCTCTTTTTCTTAGAGTGTGTTTACCTTAGTCTGCTTTAACCCTCTTTGATATTTGATATGTTTTTGTCATTGTGTGTATATGTGTGTAAGCTTTGGTGTGGTTTTGGATTTCACTAACAGTTATTTTTCCTCTGTGTGTGTGTGAGTGAGTCCTCGGGATTTTTTTTTGTTTGTGTATGTGTGGTAGTGTGGTTTGAAATTTACTGGTAACTTTTTTCCATATAGTTTTTGTCAGTGCATATATATACACATATCTATGAATGTATATATATATATATATATAGTGTGTCACAAAAGTGAGTACACTCCTCACATTTCTGCAGTATATCTAAGTATATCTCTTCATGGGGCAACACTAACAAAATGACACTTTGACACAATGAAAAGTAGTCTGTGTGCAGCTTATATAACAGAGTTAATTTATTTTCCCCTCAAAATAATTCAAAATATAACCATTTTCTAGCTTGATTTTTTTGTCAGAGAACATGTCTGGCACAAGGTCTAGTCAATGGGGCATTCAGTGAGACAGGATCTTACTTTGTGTTTGTAGTTTGAATGCGTTTTATTTCCTTGTGTTTTTTTTTTTTTTTTCTCTAAGAATGCTGGTGCTTTTTCTGAGAGTGTGTTTCTCTTAGACTACTTTATCCCTAATCATATTTACCAACCCCTCCGCTCGGGCAGGATATGACACAAGGTCAATTTTTAAGCGGAGTTTAACAGGTTTGAATTCGGAGTTTTCCTTCTCCTAGACTAGTGGCCTCACCAAGGCTGAAGAACCTAGTCTGCCCTACAATTTACTCATAGCTGGAGGGAGAATAATTTGGATTCATACCTTTCCCAAGAGTATTAGTGCTATGCGAAATGCAATCAGTCAGGTCCAAGATTTGAACTCGTGTCGTCGTGTCCTTATCCTGCGACGATAACTATTACACCACGGGCACCTCTTTATCCCTAATTTACTTTTGATATTTAATTACTGTGTGTGTGTGTGTGTGTGTGTGTGTGTGTGTGTGTGTGTGTGTGTGTGTGTATGTTTGTTGGAGCGGTTTCCAATTTCACTTATAGCTATTATTTCTCTTTGTGTGTGAATGTGTTTCTTGAGATCTTTTTGTGTGTACATATATGTATATATATATGTATGCACGTGTGTGTGTGTGTGTGTGTGCGTGTGTGTGTATTTCTATTTGTGTGTGTATACAATTCATGTTTTATTCAACTTTGGTTTAAATCTATCCATATCTTTTCCTTTATTTGAAGTAGCATGTAGTCGTTGGTTTGATAGAGTGGCATTATTTTGAATTTACGTTGGTTACATTGGTATAGGTGTTTAGAAACATTTAATCTTCTGCTAAATGAGTTCAAATCTTGAATGTTTGTTGTTTAATGGCATATCACCCTTCTTAGGTTATTTAATGCCAAATCCATCCTTCAAGAAGGATAGTAGTGGCACTATTTAAACCATAGCTGGGAGGATAAAGGGATTCATACCTTTTTCCAAGTGTATTTGAAAATGAATGTAATAGTGCAATTGGAGTTTGAACTCGCTTACTACGATTCCGCAGCCCAGCTCTTTAATCATTACACAATGAAGACATCCCCAAATCTATAGTGTGGTTGTTTGCATTTTGTATAGTGCTAATACCCCTAGGAAGGCATGAATCCAACTTATCTTTCTCCAGCTATGGATAAATAATAATAGGGCAGACTGGGCTCCTTAACCTTGGTATAGCAAGTAGTCCAGGAGAAGAAAAGGGAATTTCAACTAGAGGTAGACCTGAAGAGGGATTGATTCTGCTTGACTATTTATGCTCAAGACATGCTACATGAGTAGGTTTGGTTTGATTTCTTTGTTTAATTGCATATCATCCTTTTTAGGTTATTTAATGCCAAATCCATTCTCCTAGAAGAACAGTAGTGGTACTATTTAACCAATAGCTGGGAGGATAAGGGGATTCATACCTTTCCCAAGGGTATTTGCCTGAAAGTGAACGTAATAGCGCGACTGGATTTCGAACTCGCTTACTACGATTCCGCAGTCCATCGCTTTAACCATTACACCACGAGGACACACCCGCTACATGAGTAGTACCCTACCCAACCATACTAAATTCCTGGATAAGTCTGTCTGTCTGTCGGTCTGTCTATTGACGTTCAGTATTGGTAAGTGACAAAGAATTTCTTTTTAAAAGTCAAAATCAGTTAGAACAACACTGACAAAAGGTGCATAAAATGCATGACAATGTGATTCATTTGAATTTTAGTAATGAATGGGAGGGAGAAATCAATTCTGAAATAAACATTGCCGAGATTTAAATCATTACAATAAGTTTTAGATTATACAACAGTGAATACGGTAAAAAAAAGTTGCAGTCTGTTAACTGAGGATAACAATTAAGCAAAATTACAAAATAGTAACAAAACGGCTGGAGAAGAAACTAGACGGCAATTACACAAGAATGCTACGAGCAATCTTGAACAAGTCCTGGCGACAACACCCCACAAGACCCCAACTGTACGGCCACCTGCCTCGGCTCACGAAAACTATTTAAGTTAGACGAACCAGACATGCAGGACACTGCTGGAGAAGCAGGGACGAACTCATAAGTGATGTACTCTTATGGACCCCCACACATGACCGTGCAAAAGCAGGACGACCAGCACGAACATACATTCAGCAGCTATGTGAGGATACGGGATGTTGTCCAGAATACCTGCCTGAGGCGATGAACGATAGGGAGAAGTGGCGAGAGAGGGTCAGGGATATCCGTGCTACCAGCATGACATGATGATGATGATTAACTATATGTTTATCCTATTTACCCAACCCCTCCACTCGGGCAGGATATGACACAAGGTCAATTTTTAAGCGGAGTTTAACAGGTTTGAATTCAGAGTTATCCTTCTCCTAGACTAGTTACCTTACCAAGGCTGAAGAACCTTGTCTGCCCTACTATTTACCTATAGCTGGAGGGAGAATAATGGGATTCATACCTTTCCCAAGGGTATTAGTGCAATATGAAATGCAATCAGTCTCGTCCAGGATTTGAACTCGTGTCATCGTGTCCATTTCCTACGACGATAACCGTTACACCACGGGCACCTCCTGCTAATAATAATAAACTATATGTTTATTGGTGTGCATAGATAGATTGATAGATATAAATCTGCTGAGATAGATAGATAGATAGATATAAACCAGCTCATATTTGTCTCTGCCTCCCACCAAACAGGACTTGACACAAGGTCAAATGACCCAAAGGTCGGATAGATATGAACCAGCTGAGATAGATAGATAGATAGATAGATAGATAGATAGATAGATTTGAACAGACTGTGATAGGTATAGAAATCTCACTATCCGCGTTTTGGATATCCATCAGTTGTTAAGATTATTCACTAATAATAGTTGAATTTGGTACGGAGCACCCAGTGAGAATCATACTCATGAATAATTAGTTGATTGTCTGGTTTGCTAAGAATTACACCATTCAAGGTGACTCATCTGTTACTTACCTAGTGGTCACCTATCTAAACACTGAGCAGGCTCATTGCTTCTTACCGTTGGTGATCGAGTGAGATCAGAGGGATTTGGTAAATGTAGAGTTCATCTCAGAACATCAGAAACGACTAAGAATGCAGGAGAACACATTGGCTGAGATACATTGATAAAAATAACAAAGATGAGGATACCAGTTCTAAAAAAACATGAAATAAAGAAAGTAATTAATTTCAGAATATTAGAAAGACTAGAAAGGTTGGAGAACACATCAACTGAAATATAATGATCAAAACCACAAAAATAAGGATACCAGTCCCAATAACCCATTAGACAATGAAAATGGGAAATCTCAGCAGTGATCAAATAAGGGAAATAAAGACAAAATCTAAATGTGCGGTGTAATATACCGCAGATCTCACAATTTACTCGTATAGTGCAGGAACTTGAATGGTACACAAAGTGGATGCCCAAAGACATCACGTCTGTATGATGCATCACTGGCACAAAATACAAAATGTCAAGTGGGGGCAACATATCCCAAATAAATTCATCTTGGAGAAATCTAAACTCCTATAGGTTGGCCATTTGAACAGACTTGAGGACAGCAGACTGCCAAAACAGATTCTGTTCTTTCAACTAACAGAAGAGTCTCATAAAACAGGCAGACTAAAACCCAGACATAAGGACATGATCAAAAGAAATGTGGTGGTCATGAACATCCCTTTAGATAATTGGCAATAACTGACCAAAATTTGAAGAAACTGGAAGAAAAAATCAGCAGGATATCATCACTAAAAGTAGTTTGCCCAGTCAGCTGGGGCTGTAGAATACACTGACTGCACCTCTGCAGAGGGGTAAGACCCCCCCTGACGAGTGTCCTGGATATGACACTAAACAATCTGATGGTGAGGTTCCAGCAGTGCTGGAGCTTTGGGGAATGCGGAGAACCCCTTCATTACCATCGCTCCCAGGTCCACTCTGGCCCACAGTGGTAGCACCTGATAGTGCCCTATCAATGGGTTAAATAGAACTAACAGCATACTTATGCTAAACTGAATTGAATAAACTGAATAGCTTGAAATAGAAATGTTTTTGACAATTAAACCATACTTACACTTAAACTGCGTGCTTATGCTTAACTGAAGTATTTGAAATAGAACTGTTTTTCGACATTAAAACTGTATTTACACTTAACTGAATTATTACACATAACTGCTTGAATAGTTTGAAATGGAAATGTTTTTGACAATTAAACTGTACTAATGCTAAACTGAACTGTTTTCATTAGAACAGATTATTTACATAAAAATGGATTTGGCGTTAAATAACATACAAAGGTTGATATGCCATAAAACCAAACAAAGCAAACCAACTAAAAGTAATAGTAGTAGTACTAGTAGTAGTTGAAATAATTCACTGAATATTGACATGGGTTTTACGTTAGATCTTTAAGAACCAAAGACTTCACCATTCAATCATCATCCAGCCCAATCGGCTGGTGATGAAGAATACACCAACTGCTTCTTTGTCAATGGGTAAGACTCCCCCACAACAAGTTTCCTGTATATGAAATTAAAGGATCTGATGGAGAGGCTCCAGTAATTGCCATCACTCCCAGTGTTGATTCTCATATACATGTTCATGCAGAAATATACATATATATGCTGGATACATACCGACGCAATGAACAACAGATGCTGGAAGACTTCTTTAACAATATTTACCTCTCACTTTATTGCAAGGTTTTGAAAAGGGTTACTCAAGGTTTGCGTGTGAGAGGGAACTGGAGACCGAACAGAACTGAAATATTTTGACCCCCACTCTTATGGCCGTCAACGTTGTGTCTTTCTCATTCTCCTGATGCTCAACTGGAGGCCCTGGGGTCCACTCTGCTGGGGGCTGGCTTTCTTTACTACATCTTATCAGCATCTTCTCTGGACCCCAACTCATCAGGGCCTCAAGGCCCCTTCGGCCTGATGTGGCTTTCCCTACCACATCTCGTCTATAACTCCGTCTCCAGCTCTAACTCAACTGGCCTGGGACTCAAACTCAACTGAGTTATATAATAGTTCAACACCCACTCGATCGCCCACTCGATCTTTGAAATCGCATGTTTAATCGTCATCAAGTGGAAATAACTGTCATGCAGTTCAGAGGTCACTCTCTTCCGGTGCGTCAGTCTATGAGAGTATCATGGGATTTTTTAGCTTGTCCCATTTTGTTAGCCAATTTCCGCCCATGCGATTTCCTCTCCTAACTGCCATTGGAATGTGTCACTTCCTTCCGGTGCCTCACCTTGAAGGGCATTTTGGGCCGTGTCGAAAGTCAAAATGTAACACCAGGTCCACTCTGGCCCAGAGTTGTAGCACCTGACAAGGGTCCTATCAGTTGGTTAAATAGACCTGAACTGTGTACTTATGTTAAACTGAATTGTTTGACATGGAACTGTTTTTGACATTTAACTGTGTGTAAACAAAAACTGTACTTATACTTAACTAGATTATTTGAATTAGAACAATTTGACTAAACTGAATAGCTTGAAAGAGTAACGCTTTTGACAATTAAACTGTGTACTTATGCTAAAATGAATTGTTTGAAATAGAACTGTTTATTTATATAAATGGATTTAGCATTAAATAACCTACAAAGGTTGATATGCCATAAAACCCAAACAAACAAGCAAACAAATAAATGTATATGATTTGGTTTCATGCCATTATAGGTTTTTTAATGCCATATCCATTTTATACATATATATCAAATATCATATTTACCAACCCCTCCGCTCGGGCAGGATATGACGCAAGGTCAATTTTTTAAGTGGAGTTTAATAGGTTTGAATTCAGAGTTTTCCTTCTCCTAGACTAGTTGCCTTACCAAGGCTGAAGAACACAGTCTGTCCTACTATTTACCCATTGCTGGAGGGAGAATAATTGGATTCATACCTTTCCCAATTGTATTAGTGCTATGTGAAATGCAATCAGTCTCATCCAGGATTTGAACTCGTGTCACCATGACGATTTCCTACGATGATAAGCATTACACCATGAGCAAATATATATGATGTATAAACACATTTTGTTAATAACATTTTTGAACATGCTTGAGCTCATTTTTTCCTTGCACATAGATAATTTCAAGTATTTCTATCTAATATGAATAATTCTATTTACTATTAATCATTTGTTTACACACAGTTGAATGGTTCCAAGTATTGCCATGTATCAATAAAAAATCCATTAAACTTCAGTCGTTTGTTTACACAGTTAAATGATCAAACATTTCTATTTCTAACAACTCAATTTAGCATAAGTCATTTATTTGCCTTAGTTTAAATGTCAAACAGTTCTATTTGACCCATTGATAGAATCCTTTCAGGTGCTACCAATCTGGGCCAGAATGATCCGGGGAGTGATGGCAATGTGTTGTATTCCGATATTCAGATTCATGCAGAAAGAATCACAACGACACAATAATTAAGCAGACGAACGAAGTCTTCTTTAGAAAGATATTTACCTCTCACTTAATTGTAAGGGTTCGAAAAGATTATTCAAAGTTTTACTGTGAGAGGGAGTTGGAGACCGAACAGAACTGCAATATATTGACCCCCACTCTTATGGCTGTCAACGTTGTGTCTTTCTCGTTCTCCAGGGCTGCTCAACCAGAGGCCCAGGTGCCCAGCTCTCTGCTGGATGATGGCTTTCTTTACTGCATCTTATCACCAACTGGTCTCCAAAACTCTATCAGAGGTCCCAAGGGCCCCTTTGGCCAGGTGTGGCTTTCCCTACCACATCTTGTCTGCAACTTCTCTGGACCCCAACTCATCAGGAGCTCCAAGGGCCCCTTCGGCCTGATGTGGCTTTCCCTACCACATCTCATCTCTATAACTCCAACTGTGACTTCTTGTCTTGACTGAGTTATATAATAGTTCAATGCCCACTCAATCGCCCACTCAATCTTTGGAATGGCATGTTTGATCGTCATCAAGTGGAAATAACTGTCATGCAGTTCACAGGTCACTCTCTTCCGGTGCATCAGTCTATGAGTGTACCATGGGATTTTTTTGCCTTGTCCCATTTCATCAGCCAAATCCCGCCTACGCGATTTCTTTCGATTACTGGCCATTGGGATGTGTCACTTCCTTCTGGTGCATCACTTTGGAATGGCATATTTGCCCGGGTCAAAGGTCAAAATAAAACAAATGAATTGGTCCTCCACATTCCCAAAGCTCCTGTAATACTGGGACCTCGCCACCAGACTGTTCTGCATCATGTCCAGGACACTCGTTGAGGGGGTCTTACCCCCTCTGCAGAAATCCAGTCAGTGTATTCTACAGCCCCAGCCAATGGGGGCAACAGATTTTGGTGTTTTTGGTGTTTTAAGACAAACATTTAACAATCATAGCTAAACATTTCTTTGGTTAAGAGAGCAGTAGGATTTAGTTTTACCTGACATATTGACAGTGGCATGTTAATTTAAATTAGCATTTGACTTTTTAAAAGGCCCAAAGTGTCTACTAATTTCAGAGGCTTACTATTTAATAAAAAGATGGTAGCACCTGGATTAAAACACATGAACTCTGCTTTATCTGAGTTTGCATAGAGACCAATGCCTCTTGCCATTTGCTCCAGGCAGTGTAGCAGTGATTTGGCTTGAGCAGTTATCTTAGTAAGAAGCACCAAGTTATTTGCATCTGTAATAGCTTCAATTGTTATCTAGCCTGCATCTTGCCTCTTAAAAAGACGTGGATACTTTGTTAAATAATTCATGAAACAATAAAGTTATAAATCATGTTTGCAGCCAAGATGACGAAAGGCACAGGGATTAATGCGGAAATGTTCAGTTAAAGAAGGTATAAAATCATCTGTCCTGTACTAATATTTGCGGCCTCACCAATTTGACTGACACATATATATATATATATATGCAGACACTTAAACAATGCAGGAAATCTTTATTACAACAAATCATGTTTGAAAAATCAATATATTTTTCAACTCAAACAAATTGATCAAGGCTTTTAGAGAAGAAGAAGAAGAAGAAGAAGAAGAAGAAGAAGAAGAAGAAGAAGAAGAAGAAGAAGAAGAAATGAGAGAGAAAAAGAAAGAGAAAAATGGAATCGTGGGATGGAATAAACAAATTAATCATGTTAGGTTGCTGCTAAAGTTCTTTCTTTTGATTTTGTCAGCTTACTAATGTAGAAGTACCAAGGCTGAGAGAGGGCAAAGGGTTTGCTCCTCCTGAAGTGAAGCAGACAGAAAAAAAGAAAGAAAGAAAGAAAATAATGGGAGTTACTGGTGAAAGAAAGAAAGAAAGAAAGAAAGAAAATAATGGAAGTTACTGGTGAAAAAAAGAAAGAATGAATGAAAGAAAGAAAGAAAGAGTTGATGAATGAAGAAAATGAAAGAGATTACTCAAACAAATATCACCCCTCATTACCAAAAAAGGAAGATGAAAAAAGGTGACTAGATAGAAATAATTAGTAAAAGAAAGAAATGAAAAACGAAAAAATAAATAAAAGGGAAAAGTTCAGAAGGAAATATTAAAGAGAAGAAGAAGACAGCAAAGAAGAAGAAGACAGCAAAGAAGAAGAAGAACAACAACAACAGCAACAACAACAATACTGCAAAGAAGAAGAAGAAAAAAGACAGAGAAGAAGAAGAAGAAGAAGAAGAAGAAGAAGAAGAAGAAGAAGAAGAAGAAGAAGAAGAAAACGACAGCAAAGAAGAAGAAAACGACAGCAAAGAAGAAGACAGCAAAGAAGAAGAACAACAACAACAACAATAAAACAATACAACAAAGAAGAAGAAAAAAAGACAGCAAAGACGAAGAAGAAGAGAGCAAAGAGGGAAAAAAGGACAGCAAAGAAGAAGAAGAAGAAGAAGAAGAAGAAGAAGAAGAAGAAGAAGAAGAAGAAGAAGAAGAAGAAGAAGAAGAAGACAGCAAAGAAGAAGAAGAACAACAACAACAATAAAACAATACAACAAAGAAGAAGAAAAAAGACAGCAAAGAAGAAGAAGAAGAGAGCAAAGAAGAAGAAAAGGACAGCAAAGAAGAAGAAGAAGAAGAAGAAGAAGAAAAGGACAGCAAAGAAGAAGAAGAAGAAGAAAAGGACAGCAAAGAAGAAGAAGAAGAAGAAAAGGACAGCAAAGAAGAAGAAGAAGAAGAAACAGACAGCAAAGAAGAAGAAGAAGACAGCAAAATAAAGATAGGTAAATGAGAAATGAATCATGCAATCAATCGAATTGAAAATTTTCAGACGACAAAGAAAAATTAAAGAAATTTAGGAAATAAGTTAAGTAAGCATTGCAAGACTTTTAAAGATTTGTTTGTGCTTCGTAAAATCATTTAAAAAAGAGACTTTTACCACATGCTCCCTTCTCTTTCTCTCTCTCTCGCTCTCTCTCTCTCTCTCTCTCTTTCACTTTTCATTTGGTTCTCTCTCATTTTCTTTTTCTCTCTTCTTAATCTTTTTCTCTCTCACTTACTATCCATTTGGTTCTCTCTCTGCCCCTATCCCTCTTATGTATCTTTCTTTCTTTCTCTCTCTCTCTCTCTCTCTCTCTTACTTTTCATTTGGTTCTCTCTCTCCTCCAACTCTCTCACCCTCTTACTTTTCATGTAATCCTTTTCCTCTCTTTTACTTTTCATTTCGTCCTCCCTCCCTCTCTCTCCTTCTCCCTCCCTCTCCTCCTCTCCCTCCCTCTTACATTTCATTTCGTTCCCTCTTTATCTCTCTTCCTCTCTCTCTTACTTTTTGTTTGGTCCTTCTCTCTCTCTCTCTCTCTCTTTTAATTTGTTTCTCTCTCCCATTCCTCTCTCTCATCCTCTTATTTTTCATTTGGTTCTCTTTCTCACTTCAATTAGTCTTCTTTTTCTCTTTTACTTTTCCTTTCATCCTCTCTCTCTCTCTCCCACTCCTTTTTCATTTGGTTCTCTCTTTCATTCTCTCTTACTTTTCATTTGGTCCATTGTCTTTCTCTCTCTCTTACTCTTTCTTTCACTCTCTTACTTTTCATTTGGTCTTTTCTCTTTCTTTCTTTCTTTCTCTCTTGCTTTTCATTTGCTTCTCCTTCTCTCTCTTACTTTTTATTTGCCTCTCTCTCTCTCTCTCTCTCTCTCTCTCTCTCTCTTCTTTATCTTTTTTCTCCCGCTTACTCTCAATTTGGTTCTCTCTCTGCCCTCTCTCTTTTCTTTATCTTTCTCTCTCTCTTACTTTTAATTTTGTTCTCTCTCTCACCCTGCTCTCTCTCTCTTACTTTTCATTTAGTTCTCTCTCTTCTCCCACTCTCTTTCCCTCTTACTTTTCATTTGCTTCTCTCTCTCTCTCTCTCTCTTCATTTAGATCTCTTCTTCTCTTTAACTTTTCATTTAGTCCTCTCTCTCTCTCTCTCTCCGTCTTACTTTTCATTTGGTCCTTTCTTTCTCTCTCTCTCTCTCTCTCTCTTTTCAATTGCATTTTACTACATTAGTAAAATTGTAATGTTATCTTGAATTTTATTATTATTAAATGAAGCATTGTCAGCCATTATTAATTTTTGTCTTGTATTTCCTTCATTTTAATTTCAATTATTTTCTATTACATTTGTAATATCAGGATTAATATTATCTTGAATTTTATTATCCTGAGACAAAGCACTGTCTAACATTATTCATTATTGATGAGTATATCTTTCATCTTAATTTCAGTTGCTTTTAATCAAGTCAGTATTATTATTTGTAATATTATCTTGAATCGTATTATTAGAGAAAATGTCACAATCTTGAACTTGTGTTTCTTTCATTTTAATTTAACAACTTTTTATTACATTGGTAGTATTAGTTGAAATATTATCTTGAATTTCATTATTAAATGAAATATTGTCAAACATTATTCATTTTTACTAACATTTCTTTCATTTTAATTTCAGTTACTTTTTTTACAATTACAGTATCAATAGTAATATTAACTTGATTATTATTATTATTATTATTATTATTATTAGATGAAGCATTGTCAATCATTATTCATTTTTGTCAAGTATTTATGTTCTTTTAATTTCAGTTACTTTTTGTTGCATTAGTAATGTAAAAAAATAATATTATCTACACTCTGTCTTAAGGTGTTAAGCAAATCACTTAAACATTGATAATTCAAATTTGGTAGGAAATAAATTTTTCAAATTTTAAACAATCAATGCAGATGTCAAAATGAAGCCTGAATTCATATTTTCGGTAATATCGATATTTTTTATCGAAAATATTGAAGTTATTTGATTTATTCTAAAAAAAACTTGCTGTCTGAAGTTATTAGGCAAAACCAAATAATCACATTTTAATTCAATAAAAAGGTAATAAAATCATCAAACATTGATCAACATCAATGATGGAACAAATAACAAATACATTCGATAAATCTTCCAGTAATCAATTATACATTGATTTGGTGGATTTTTTTTATTTCAGTAGGTTCAATTTGGGACATGGTGGTTTTATTTGCTTCCCATAGGTCTGTTTTGCTGTTATATTGTTTGCCACCTTCACATTATTCCATTTATTTTTTTTAGATACTTCTGCAGGTGCAATTTTTGACAAGGTGGTTTATTTACTTCCCATAGGTCTGCTTTGCTGTTTGCAAAAAATCAATGGAATAATGTGAAGGTGGTAAATAATATAACAGTGAAGCAGATCTATGGAAACAAATAAAACCACCATGTCAAATATTGAACCTGCAGAAGTATTTGAAAAAAACAATGAAGTAATGTGATGGTAGCAAATAATATAATACTTCTGCTGGTTCAATTTTTGACATGATGGTTTTATTTACTTCCCATAGGTCTGTTTTGCTGTTATATCGTTTGCCACCTTCACATTATTCCATTGATTTTTTTAATACTTCTGCAGGTTCAATTTGTGACATAGTGGTTTTATTTGCTTCCATAGGCCTGTTTTGCTGTTATATTGTTTGCCACCTTCACATTATTCCATTGATTTCTTTAAATACTTCTGCAGGTTCAATTTTTGACAAGGTGGTTTTATTTGCTTCCCATTGGTCTGTTTTGCTGTTATATTGTTTACCACCTTCACATTATTCCATTGATTTTTTTAAATACTTCTGCAGGTTCAATTTGTGACATAGTGGTTTTATTTACTTCCCATAGGTCTGCTTTGCTGTTATATTGTTTGCCACCTTCACATTATTCCATTGATTTTTTTAAATACTTCTGCAGGTTCAATTTTTGACGAGGTGGTTTTATTTACTTCCCTTATGTCTGCTTTGCTGTTTTCAAAAAATCAATGGAATAATGTGAAAGTGGTAAATAATATAAGAGCAAAGCAGATCTATGGGAAACAAATAAAACCACCGTCTCAAAAATTGAACTTGCTGAAGTATTCAAAAAAACAATGGAATAATGTGAAGGTGGCAAATAATATAATACTTCTGCAGGTTCAATTTTTGACAAGGTGGTTTTATTTGCTTCCCACAAGTCTGCTTTACTGTTATATTGTTTGCCACCTTCACATTATTCCCTTGGTTTTTTTTAAATACTTCTGCAGGTTCAATTTGTGACATAGTGGTTTTATTTACTTCCCATAGGTCTGCTTTGCTGTTATATTGTTTGCCACCTTCACATTATTCCATTGATTTTGTAAAAATGTATCTGCAGGTTCAGTTTTTGACATGGTGGTTTTATTTGCTTCCCATATGTCTGCTTTGCTGTTATATTGTTTGCCACCTTCACATTATTCCCTTGATTTTTTTTAAATACTTCTGCAGGTTCAATTTGTGACATAGTGGTTTTATTTACTTCCCATAGGTCTGCTTTGCTGTTATATTGTTTGCCACCTTCACATTATTCCATTGATTTTGTAAAAATGTATCTGCAGGTTCAGTTTTTGACATGGTGGTTTTATTTGCTTCCCATATGTCTGCTTTACTGTTATATTGTTTGCCACCTTCACATTATTCCCTTGGTTTTTTTTAAATACTTCTGCAGGTTCAATTTGTGACATAGTGGTTTTATTTACTTCCCATAGGTCTGCTTTGCTGTTATATTGTTTGCCACCTTCACATTATTCCATTGATTTTGTAAAAATGTATCTGCAGGTTCAGTTTTTGACATGGTGGTTTTATTTGCTTCCCATATGTCTGCTTTGCTGTTATATTGTTTGCCACCTTCATAAATTTCATCTTTAAGACTGACAATAGATTTTCAATCAGATTCTGATCAAGACTTGATAGTAGTCATTCTATAATCTTCTCTATAAACCCTTCATCCTCAAAGAATTCACAATTAAGCTTAGATATATGAGAATAAGCATTGTCATGGATAAATACACAATTCACTTCGAAACTAGGAGATTGGGAGTTGTACCATGCAAAGAAAATCATGTCCATAAAATCGCAATAGTTAGCACTGTTCATTATTTAACTCCTTCATCAGATTTGGATGTTCCAATAATGGTTTGGTTGACAATTCCAGCCTATATCATCACTCTACCATCCCCTTGTTGCTTTCTTTTAGACACAGACAAGTCTGAATTACATAAAATCCATCCATAAGCTAATTCATCAGGTATCTCAAATTTCACTTGAGATTCGTCAATAAAAACTACTTTTTACGGAAAAACCAATTTTCATGTATTTCTTGGCCCAATTTTCATAGTTTAAATATTTGCTTTCATTTTAGAAGGTTGCCTTGGAGATTTACTTACAGATCCCAAAGTATTCTACACCATTTGTTCTGGACTCTCTCACAATTCCAGCCTCTGCAAAGATCCGAGCATTGGTCCAAAGTGGTTGTTTCAAGGAATTTAGGGAATCCAGTTGATGCCGCACCCAGCATATCATCCAGATGAAGATCTCTCGGATTATTACTTGTCTTGATCTATGGTTCACATCCTGTGTCTGTGACACTTTAACAACCAAGAGCAGGTGGAAGCTTCAGTGAAGGAGTTCTTTGTTTCAAAGGATAAGAAATGATATCAGTGTGGTATCAAAAAACTAGGAAAAAGGTACCTCCAGAGAGTGTAACATGATGGCCTCTATTTTGAATGCTAAGCAGCTTTTGTTTTTACTTGAAGATGAAAGAAAATAAGTTACCAAAATATTGCAAAACTTTTGATTCACCCTAGCAGAACTCCGAGTCATAACTGCAGATCCAGTTTAGTAAGTGCTGTATAGTGGCTCGTACCACATGACTTCCAGTATCGCAGAAGTATAAAGTCGCTGTTTAAGAAGTAGAAAGAGAAGCAGAGAAATATAGCTCTGAAAGGACGTCAGTTAGGAGTAAGACCAACTTTGGATGTGATACCAACAGCACGAGACTTATAATACTAGTCGGATTGTAACACCTGAGTTAATAAACAATTAACTTTATTTCATTGAGTATCTTTTCCTTACCCCAATTCAACAGTAAGATACTCAGGAAACTAACTTTGGTTGGTTCGAACAACATTATGATGATAATTATACACTAAGATGTATGAATTTGGTTCGTTTTACCTGTCATTAATTCTAAAATAACACAAGATCTTAATTAAGCTTGTTTTCTTATGATGTTATTCTACATCACAACCTGTAAGGTTATCTGAAATTATGAAGTGCTTTGAGAGTGTGACAGCAAGAATAAGTCAACTGGCAATACTGATGACTTATATTTGGTTTCATATCACAGTTAAAATGAAGTTTCTTGTTTGCAGCACTATTTTATGGCATGTCAACCTTTGTAGGTTATTTAATTCCAAATCCATTTTTATACAAATCAACAGTTCTATTTCAAATAAATCAGTTTAGCATAAGTACACAGTTTAATTGTCAAAAACATTTCTTTTTCAAGCTATTCAGTTCAGTCAAACAGTTCTATTTCAAACAATTCAGTTTAGTTTAAGTATAGTTTTTGTTTACACACAGTTAGACTCCAAAACTGTTTTATTTCAAACAATTCAGTTAAGCTTACAAAAATAGTTTTACTTCAAATAGCATAAATACAGTTTCAATCTCAAAACTGTTCTATTTCAAACAATTCAGTTTAGCATACAAAAACAGTTCTATTTCAAGCAGTTCATTTTAACATAAGCACACAGTTTAAATATCAAAACAGTTCTATTGCAAGTTATTCAGGTTAGCATAAGTATGCATTTTAGTTCTATTTGACCCATGAATAGGACCCTATCAGGTACTACCACTCCAGGTTAGATTGGACCTGGGAGCAATGACAATTAAGGGGTGCTCCGCATTCCCTAAATTGCCAGCATTACTGGAACCTCACCATCAGATTGTTTAGTGTCATATACAGGACACTCGTCGAGGGTTTCTTATTCCTCTGCAGAATTGCATTCGGTGTATTCTACAGCCCCAGCCCACTGGGCAAGTGAGAAGTGAAACGCGGACAGCCTTGGGCAGGATTTGAACTCATATCATTGATTTCTTTTGATGATAATCCTTATATATTTCTTAGAAGTCACAAGAAATGTGGAATGCAAGAGTAATAAATTACTTTTGTGCAAATGGAATCTGAGCTCACTGTGTATGATGTCGCAGTCAGACTTGCCACTACATTATGATGACTTCTTCTTAGAAGAAAGACTAGTTAAAATCTGACCGGAAGGTTGAACAAGATAACAACCAAGACACTTTATCTGCTACCCTAGTGCAAAAACAATAACAGAATTGTAGAAATTATCAAAAGTTCCACCAGTCATCTAAGTATTAATGAGAACAGGTCAAGCATATGGCTACACAGACAGAAGTTAGGGTTCCCTATTCTGAGAACACTCATAAAAGAAATTCAGTTTTCTAATCTGGTGATTTCAGGATCAGTGACAGTCTATCAAGAGAAGCTATAACAAAGATTAAGACAGGCAAAAGCCCAAAGATACAGGACCAGTAAGTGGGATTAAAAAATAACAAGACAGAGTCTTAAAAAGATTTTAAGTTTTAACATATAAAGACAAGTGCAAAGCAAAGCAACTTACATAATAAATTGTTCATGTCTGGATGTCTAGACTGCTGTCTGGATGTCTAGTCAATTCGATGCCAAACTGAAATAAAAAGGAGAATCCAGTCTTGATACTTTTTGAAGTCTTGATTCTTTTGTGAAACACAGGATTGTGCCAGTGTAGTATCTTCTATATTCATTAAATTTAGTATCTTCTATATTCATTAAATTTAGCTCTGTACAACTTGTTCTTATCACAGTTAAAAATGACCTATGAAGTTTGTAATTTGCATCTTATATTATTATGACCTTTATATAGCACTGTTTTTAGCATTGCATTTTTTAGAAATGTACAAGACGGGATTAAAAAGTGCTGATGTCTTGAAAATGCAATGCTAAAAACAGTGCTATATTAGGTCAAATATTTTTTTAAAATCATACACCGTGTGAAAGCACGTCTGATACCCTGCCCTCATTAGCCACCAACCAGGGTGTTATCCCCCTGGTTGGCGGCTGATGAGGGAAGGGTATAGCACATGCTTTAACACGGTGTATGATGAAAAAAAAAAAATTGACCTTATATAGCATTGTTTTTAGCATTGCATTTTTAGAAATGTACAAGACAGTATTAAAAAGTGCTGATGTCTAGATGTCAAGATTCCTGTCTTGATGTCTAGACTCGAGTCTAGACATATAAATAGTTTCCTTGGTTTCTTTTGTAATTGTTTGATGGCATATCAACTTCCATGTACTTGAAACCATAAATGTAAAACAAAACCTGAATATGTGTTCATTTATCAATGAAACATGACCAAATTCTACAAAAGAATCTATATAATAGTATATGTTAATTTCGATTCTGTAAATAGCTGTGTCAACTTTTTAAGCCTGAAAAATAAATCTCTATAAAACTAAAGGGCGATTTACACAGCTTGGGTAAAATCCAAATTTTCACCAGAGAGTGGTGAACCAGTGGAACACTACTCCTAACATTGAATATAGACCAGTTACAATCCTTCCAGCAGACTGCTACAATTATTTCCAACTCATGTGGGGTGAACATGCATGGTGCCTTCAATAAGTTTCCAAACTTTTTTTGTACAGGCTGGTAAATTTGTCATAGACTCTTAAAAATTCAGTATGTTATTGCTATACATCTTATGAGATGACTGACCAATTTTTATGATTTCAGATTGAAAATAATACCTTCATCAGGAATTGGAATACCCCCTACTAAAGCCGGATTATCACAGCTGCTGAATTTCAAAAATGCAATCTGACACTTTAGAAGAATGATATGCAATGAAATTCTGTTTTAAACTTGGAAAAAATGCCACAGAAACATATGGAATGCTTCAGACTGCTTTTCGACCAGCTTGCATGAATCGAGCATCAGTTTTTGAGTGGCATAAGAGATTCAAGGAAGGCAGGGAGTCTGTGAGGGATGATGAGAGGTGTGGGAGGAGTAAGGAAGTCAATACACCAGAATTGATTGGCCAAAGGGTTAGGGTTAGGGTTACTATGCTGAAGTTTTAAGGGAGTTCAGGAAGAGATTCCGCCGGAAGATGTAAGCACTCTTCAAATCGGGTCAGTGGCATTTCGACAAGGACAATGCACTAGTCCACAACTCCATCCTTGTCACTGACTATTTGACCAAGATGGGGATCAAGACAGTTCCTCAGCCTCCCTATAGTCCAGACCTTGCTCCCTGTGACTTTTGGTTATTCCCTAAGCTCAGAGGCTGTAGTTATGAGACAATTGAGGAGATGAAAGAGGCTGTGATGAAGGTCATTGACACGCTCACACAAGAGGACTTCGATGGGGCCTTGCAGAAGTTGTTGGAACGGTACAACAAGTGCATTGCAGCCGGAGGAGATTACTTCAAAGGAGACTAGAGTTTCACGTGTGTACTCTAAATAAAAGTGCATATACGAAAAAGTCTGGAAACTTATTTAATGATCCTCGTATTTAACGGATTAACAGAGATTAATATAGAATAGTAAAGCTGTAATACAAACAATTATCTGTCAATATTTCTGAGATAAGGTATTATGTACATTATTTACATTATTCGGACTATTGTCCTCATCTTTGTTGCCCTGTTTATCACAACATTTCAGCCATTGTACACTCCGACCTTCTTCAGGTGTATAAAGGCATTGGTTAGATCTAGTGATATACCGAAAGAGTGTGAGTTCAATACCCAGTGAAGGCAGTGGAGAACTTTCTGAGGGGAAATTAACAGGAGATAACTGATAACTGACATTCATAAAACATGGCTTGTGGAACTAGAACAGTCTATCCTGGTAAGCGAAATAAAGGGTAAATTTCAACATTCCAACCACCTGAATAAGGCTGGAATGTACAACTGCCTAAACATTATGATAATCATGGTGACAAAGATGAGGACAATAGTCCGAAAAATGTAAATAATAAACTAAGTATTATATCAATGGTATATTACACACCATTTCCAACAGTTGATGTACAAAAGAAAAAAGTAACCAAACTTCATTTGAAATCCATATGATGTGCTTTAATAAACAAAATAGATTTATTATGGAATACAATTTCCAAATTTCTTGTTTTTTAAACAATATCGATACTGCTATACGGATGCACTACTTGGACGCTAACTAAACGGCTGAAGGAGAAGCTAGACGGCAATTACACAAGAATGTTGAGAGCAATATTGAACAAGTCCTGGTGGAAACAACCAACAAGACACCAACTATACGGCCACTTGCCTCCCATCACGAAAACTATACAAGTTAGATGAACCAGACATGCAGGACACTGCAGGAGAAGCAAGGATGAACTCATCAGTGATGTACTCCTATGGACCCCCGCATATGGCCAAGCAAAAGCAGGACAACCAGCTCAAACTTACATACAGCAGCTATGTGAGGATATGGGATGTAGCCCTGAAGACCTGCCAAAAGCGATGAATGATTGGGAGAAGTGGTGTGAGAGGGTCAGGGATATCCGTGCTAGCGGCACAACATAATGATGATGATGATATAGAAATAGAGGAATTGATACTATATTAATTAAATTACCATGACTAGAAAATCCAGCAAACACCGATATGTGACACACAGAACACTGAACAGCTGTCTCAACCTAATTGGGTCTCATCAGCAGTGCATACTGAGATCTCAACCTCTAGAGATTGAACCAGTAACCCCAGAATGCAGAAACCGAACTTCTACCAATGGGCCACCAATCCATGCCACACATAAGTGATGCCAAATCAACCAGTCATGGTAAGAAAGGGCGACCACATGATCTAATGTATCTTGAAAGTACGTTTTTACCTTACAGAGGACACGACCACCTCTAGGGCTACGTCTTCCCAAGTCGGCCTTATGCATCCACATAGACTATAACCTCATGGGCAGGAATTGGATTATATTGAAATAGAGGAATTGATATTGTACTCATTAAATTACCATGACTGCATTCTGGGGTTGCTGGTTTGATCTGTAGTGGTGGAGATCTTAGTATGCACTGCTGATGGGACCCAATAAGTTGGTGCACGTGGTGTAATGGTTATCATCATAGGAAATGGCCACTAGACTGATTGCCTTTCACATAGCACTAACACCCTTCGGAAAGGTATGAATCCAATTATTCTCCCTCCAGCTATGGGTAAATAGTAGGACAAACTAAGTTCTTCAGCCTTGGTGAGGCAACTATTCTAGGAGAAGGAAAAGTCTGAATTCAAACCTGTTAAACTATGTTAAAAAATTGACTTTGTATCATATCCTGCCCGAATGGAGTTGTTGGTAAATATGATAAGGTCAAAACAGCTGTTCAGTGTTCCATATGTCGCATGTAGGTGTTTGCTGGATTTTCTAGTCATGTTAATTTAATATATATATATATATATATACTTGATTAAACAATATAGATATCCTTTGTCAACACATTTTTGTATTTATCCTTTTGAGACACGGCATCGATTTTATGGCATCAGGTAGGAATTGGTTAATAAACCTCCCATAATTAATTTGTTCCCTTTTACTTTCAGCCTTCATCAGGGAGTATGTATATTGCAAAAGCAATGTGACTTTTGCATGTACATTGCTACTTTGTAAGTGTTGAGCATTTATTATTTATACTGGTGTGTTGTTGGAGCATTTAATTTTAAACTGCTTCTATAAGTAGTAGCTGTAGTTAAATACATTTTATTACATTATCTAGTACTGGATTTGAAATTGATTCTATTAAGTTCAGGTAGTTTTTTTCTAAAATGGAGCACTTCGAGAATCTGTAATTTTGGCTTGTTATTTTGTTGTTCTAAGATTGTTGTATTTTCAGTAAGAATTTTCCAAAACCCAGTTTTTGGTCAGGAATGTTTTTTTAGATGCTATGCTATTGAACTGGTATCAGAGAGATGCATTGGGAGTCATAGGGTAGTTGAGGATAAAACTGTGTATATATTGTTATTTTCAGAGAATCAATTGAATTGATATATAACGTTTGTTTTTTGCAAAATTAATGTGGCAACTCAAAAGGTTAATTACAAAAATGTGTAGACAGAGGATGTCTCTATTGTTTAATCAAATGTGTGTTAACAAAGAAACACAGTCGTAATACACACACACACACACACACACACACATATATATATATATATATATATATATATATATATATATATTAATAGTTCTATTTAATGATAAACATTTGTTTGCACACAATTAAATGGTTTCTAGTATTGCTATCTAACATTAATAATTCTATTTAATGTTAATTTGTTAGTGCCCAGTGAAATGGTTTCAAATATTGCTATTTAACACTAATGATCCTGTTTGATATTAATCACTTGTTTGTATATTGTAAAATGGTTTCAGGTATTGCTATCTAACACTAATAATTCTATTTGATATTAATCATTTGTTTGTATATTGTAAAATGGTTTCAGGTATTGCTATCTAACACTAATAATTCTATTTAATATTAATCATTTGTTTGTACACAGTTAAATGATTTCTAATATTGCTATCTAATATTAATAATTATATTTAACATTAATTTGTTTGTGCCCAGAGAAATGGTTTCAAGTATTACTATTTAGGACAAATAATCCTGTTTAATATTTGTTATGGTACTCAACCTGCGGTCGATAATGAACTCTTTCCTGACTATTAATACCAGGCTCTGTACTTATTCCGGGCAGTCGGACTGACTTCTAACACTTTGTACATATGTTGTATTATACTTCGTTAATATACTTTGTTCCACACAAACCCAAGTTGTGTTATTCTTCTGGACCCTTTACTGGTCCACAACAACATGAATCATTTGTTTGTACACTCTAGAATGGTTTCAAGTATTGCTACCAAACACTAATAATTCTATTTAATATTAATCATTTGTTTACACACAGTGAAATAATTTCTAAATAAATGAATGAACAGTTCTCTATTTGAACCATAGATAGGACCCTAATATATACAACCAATCCAGTTTAGAGTGGACCTGGGAGTGATAGCTATGAAGGTGTAATGGAGCCTCACTATTAGATGCAATTTAGTGTCATTCCTATTTAACTGTGTGCAAACAAATGAGCTCTAACAACTTGTTTTAAAATAAAACTACCAACAAACTATTCACTTACAAATCATATTTTCACAAAAACAGAATTTGGCATTAAATAACCCACAAGGGTTGATATGCCATTGAACATCAAACCACTAGCAGACCAAGATTTAAACAAGATCAACTTTTACAAGAGTATATCCATTAATTTCTTACTAATAAAATTTTCTTGTTTTTTTTTTTCAAGAACTCAGAAATTTGTGAGCCAAACATTTTGACAAGATCAATCTTTACAAGAATAGTAATTCTTTATCTCTGGAAATGTTCCATTCTCTCATGGAGCTCACAGAAAATGTTGATTATTTTGAGCTCGTATCTCAATAAATTTCAAATAAGATAATCAAGAAAATATACTGGTTAGGTAGCCAATGTCAGAGACACACCAAATGCACTGATCACCACTGCGTAATTATATCAAGACAACATTTACAGACAGGAGCAATAGGTGATATTTTTAGATATTTAATTGACTTGATAGTGCGGAATCATAAATAAATTGTTTGCCCAACATTCAAATCATTGAAGCCGAAAGATTAAACAGTGATCATGTGCATATCAGAAATTGTATGAACACATTTATTCCCCAATTGATTGGCTGTAATTATATAACATTTTTGTCCAATTTGTATTTTCCTTAATTTCTATTTAAATTTCTTCTCTTTTTTTTCCCCTTTTTTTTAGGTGGGGTTACTTTTTATTCTGTTTAAATTTCTTCTCTTTTTTTCCCCTTTTTTTTTAGGTGGGGTTATTTTTTTATTCTGTTTAAATTTCTTCTCTTTTTTTCCCCTTTTTTTTAGGTGGGGTTATTTTTTTATTCTGTTTAAATTTCTTCTCTTTTTTTTCTGTTTTTTTTTTTTTTTTGGTGGGGTGGGGTTATTCTTTTTATTCTATTTAAATTTCTTCTTTGTTTTCTATTCTTTTAATTTTTTTGATGGCTGTTTTTGCGGGGAAGGGAGGTTATTCTATTTAGATTTCTTCTCTTTTTTATGTTCAGTATTTTTGAGGTTTTTTTTAATTTCTTTTCATATTTGTCTTCACATTTTGTTTTGTTTTTGTTTTCTTATTCTATTTAAATTTCTTTAATTTCTTTTTAATTCAATTTAAGTTTTCTAATTTCATTTAGATAATTTATACTCCTGGTATTTCTAAAGACACAATTTCAGCATATGCATTCTTTGGACATTATCAGGTGTATACTATTTATCTATTGATTTTGTTTGAAATTTCTTCACTGCCATATCTGTAAGTTGGTTGGTTGGTTGGTTGGTTGGTTTTGGGCGTTAGGGGGTTTGGTTTGGTTATGGTTTGGTTTTATGCCATATCAACCATTGCAGGTTATCAAATGCCAAATACAGTTTTTACATATATATCAAATATATAATTAGTAAACACATTTTGTTATTAAACACAGTTAAAAGATCAAACAGTTCTATTTCTAACAACTCAATTTAGCATAAGTCAACAAAGTTAAAGTTAAGTTCCAAGTATATCTATGTATCATTAACAATTCAATCAAACATCAGTCATTTGTCTACACACAGTTAAATGATCAAACAGTTCAATTTCAAACAATTCAATTTAGCATAAGTCATTTTTTTGCTTACAGTCTAAGTGTCAAACAGTTCTATTTGACCTATGGATAGGACCCAGTCAGGTGCTACCACTCCAGGTCAGAGTGGACCTGGGAGTGATGGCAATGAAGGAATACTCTACATTCCTCAAAGCTCCAGCAATACTGGAGCCTCACCATCAAATTGTTTTGTGACATATCCAGGACACTCATTGAAGGGGTCTTATACTTCTGCAGAAATGCGGTTGGTATATTATACTGTGGTTGGTCAGTTTTGCATTATGTCAAACATTGTTAGGTTATTTTATGCCAATGCCAATTTTAATAGTTATGGTCTCTTAGTATGAACTGTATAAAAATATATCATATTAAACAAGTAAACACTTCATACTTAGTTGGAATATCAAAATTTTAAGAGTTAATGTGTTAATAAAGTTCACAATCATATTAGACAGATAAACACTTCATCATCATCTTGTCATGCTGCCAGTACAAATATCCTTGACCCTCTCTCACCACTCCTCCCTATCGTTCATTGCTTCTGGCAGGTCCTCAGGGCTACATCCCGTATCCTCACAGAGCTACTGTATGTAGGTTCGAGCTGGTCGCCCTGCTGTTGCTCACCCGTGTGATGGGGTCCATAGGAGAACATCGCTTATGAGCTTTTCCCTGCTTCTCCAGCAGTGTCCTGCATGCCTGGTTCGTCTAACTTGGATAGTTTTCATGATGGGAGGTAGGTGGCCATATAAGCTGCTGCTTTGTGGGGTGTTGCCTCCAGGACTTGTTCAAAATTGCTCGCAGAATTCTTGTGTAGTTGCCGTCAAGCTTTTTTTCCATTCATTTAGTCAGCGTCCATGTAGTGCATCAATATAGCAGTATCGACATGACCACTGCTTGGAAGAAACTACGTTTCATTTTATCAGTTAGGTATGACTTCCATATGACCGATTGCTGTCCATGCTTTTGATAGTCGCATGTCAATACCTTTTTTGGCCAATGTGACACTGCTTCCTAGGTGGGTGAACTTGTCAACTAGTTTCAGAGAGCTACCACCTAGTGTGGAAATGTTGCCTGTTTGATTAAAGCAAACGTATTCTGTTTTGTGCGCATTGACATGGAGGCCAATGCCTGCGGCAGCTCGTTCCAGACTATGCAGTAGTGTTTCAACTTGGACAGGTGTATTTGCCAGAATCGCTATGTCATTGGCATAGTCAGCATCAGTAATTCTTTTTGCAGGGTACTTTCTGCTTATTTTCTTTGTCAGCTCGCAGCTGTTTTCTTT
The DNA here is from genome assembly GCA_963585895.1 of Sepioteuthis lessoniana. Lineage (NCBI taxonomy): Eukaryota > Metazoa > Mollusca > Cephalopoda > Myopsida > Loliginidae > Sepioteuthis > Sepioteuthis lessoniana. The sequence continues at coordinate 24,254,819 of OY757935.1, forward strand.
GATTTTATCAATCGATGTTCTAAGTACGTAGTCTAGATAGATGATAAAGAGGTATGGGGCTAGTGTGTCCCCTTGTAGTACTCCTGCTACAATGTCGAAGTAGTCTGTGTCTCCATCCAGAGAACGTACTTTCACTTTGGTATTTCTATAGAGAATCATTATGGCTGCGATGGTCTCTTTCAGTAGGCCGTATGCTAGTAGAATTTTTTCCATCTTCCCTCTGTGAATGGAATTAAAGGCCTTGGTAAAGTCGACAAATAGGATTGTTGCCTGTAGGTTTTTTGACCATACACCTTCAAGGATTCTACAGATAGTCAATATTTGCGAGGTCATGGATCTATTTCTTCGGAAGCCATTTTGGTTCTTCCTAAGAATGTTGTCAATTTTGGGTTCTATGCGGTTTTGTAGTAGGGCATAGTATATTTTGGCAGCTATGGATGTAAGTGTTATACCTTGGTAGTTCTTAGCTAATCCGAGGTCACCCTTTTCAGTGAAAGGGAGGATGCATCCCTTCATTCTATCAGATTTGATTATAGACTGTGTTACAGTGTAGGAGCAGTATGTCGTCGAATTGTCTGGTCTTCCATAAAAAAAACACTTCATACTTAGCTGTAGTATTAATATTTTAAGAGGCAGTATATTACTGCAGTTAACATTCATTCTAAACAGGTAAATAGTTTATACTTATTTACAAAATCAATGTTTTAAGATCCAATCTATTAATCTAATTCAAAATAATTTGAACCATTATTTTAAACAGATCTATTTTGTTATATTTTGACCTTCGACCCGGCCCAAAAATACTATTCCAAGGTGATACACCGGAAGGAAGTGACACACTCCAACGGCCAGTAATCGAAAGAGATCGCGTGGGCGGATTAAGGCTTATGATATGGGACAAGGTGAAGGTCTCATTGTGCCACTACAGTCATGCACCGGAAGAGAGTAACCTCTGAACAGCATGACAGTTATTTCCGCTTGATGACGATTAAACATCCGATTCAAAGATCCAGTAGGCGATCGTGTTGGCATTGAGTTATTATTTAACTCAGTTGAGTTTGGGGTGCCAAAGCAGTTGCCAGCAGAATTCCAGACAGCAGAGACGAGATGTGGTAGGGAAGGCCACACCCGACCGAGGGGGCCCTTGGAAAAGCCCCGATGGAGAGGACCCCAAGACCTCTGGTTGAGCATCTTAGAGAACAAGAAAGACACAACGTGACGGTCATAACAGTGGGGTCAAAATATGAAGTTTATGTTCGGTCTCCAGCATCCTCTCACATGCTAACCTTTCAAACCCTTGCAATAAAGTGAGAGGTGAATATTTTTCTAAAGAAGTCTTCATGCGTCCTTCATTCCTGCGTTTTCCTTCCTGCGTCCTTTATTCTTGCGTCTGTTATCATTGTGTCGGTATGTATCCAGTATATTTGTATGCAACAATTTGACCAACCGATGAATCCCTAACAACTCTAGGTTTTGAAAGGATCACTCCACAAATTTTAAGAGGAGGTTCACCAAGACACATACTACCATTGGAAAAAATTTTGGAATTCGCCCATATAGAGAATGTTTATCTCAGTTTTTTATTTATTCAGCAGTAAATAAACTAATGACAGATAAGACGCAAAACGTTTTTTTCCAATGGTAGTATGTGTCTTGCTGAGCCTCCTCTTTAGGAGATTTGGGGAGTGATCCTTTCAAAACCTAGTGTTGTTAGGGATTCATCGGTTGGTCAAATAGATCTGTTTAAAATAATGGTTCAAATTATTTTGAAGCCTCCTCTTTTATTTAACAGTGGAACATTCTGGCTTCATAAAATTTACCTAAAAAAAAACTAGATGAAATTGTATAAATCGATGGTATAATTAAAAGCTCCTCGTATAACACAGGAAATCAAAAAGCACAAACTGCACGAAAAAAACAATTGACCTTCTGTTGCATCCAGCTAAGAAAGAGTTTTATTGGTTTATAAACATAATCTATGACCAGTTAAGGAATTTTTAAAGTCAGAAGATAGAATTAACTTTGAATAACTCTTAAACTCATTCTCCAACAACTTCTTCGTTTCAATTTCTTGTTAGATAATTTAATGATAAGAAAGGAATGATAAAAAGCAACAAGATGGAAAAAAATTAATAATCAGTAATGAAAATTCTTCATTTTAGAATTCATATAATATAACAACTATAACTATTGCTTATAGAGCGACACGAGTTCAAATCCTGGACATGGCTGATTGCATTTCACATAGCACTAATACCCTTGGGAAAGGTATGAATCAAATTATTCTCCCTCAAGCTATAGGTAAATAGTAGGGCAGACTGGGTTCTTTAGCCTTGGTTAGGCAACCAGTCCAGGAAAAGGAAAACTCTGTATTCAAACAGAGTTTAACAGAACTCCATTAAAAAATTGACCTTTTGTCATATCCTGTCCTAGCGGAAGGGTTGGTAAATGCATATACAGATTGGTAGTAAAAAGACAATATATTCTGATGCATGTAGATTTTCACTCTTTCTACTGATGATGATGAATGACAACTATGGAGATGATGGTGATGATGATGAATGACAACTATGGAGATGATGGAGATGATGATGAATGACAACTATGGAGATGATGGAGATGATGATGAATGACAACTATGGAGATGATGGTGATGATGATGAATGACAACTATGGAGATGATGGAGATGATGATGAATGACAACTATGGAGATGATGGAGATGATGATGAATGACAACTATGGAGATGATGGAGATGATGATGAATGACAACTATGGAGATGATGGAGATGATGATGAATGACAACTATGGAGATGATGGAGATGATGGTGAATGACAACTATGGAGATGATGGTGATGATGATGAATGACAACTATGGAGATGATGGAGATGATGATGAATGACAACTATGGAGATGATGGAGATGATGATGAATGACAACTATGGAGATGATGGAGATGATGATGAATGACAACTATGGAGATGATGGAGATGATGATGAATGACAACTATGGAGATGATGGTGATGATGATGAATGACAACTATGGAGATGATGGAGATGATGATGAATGACAACTATGGAGATGATGGAGATGATGATGAATGACAACTATGGAGATGATGGAGATGATGATGAATGACAACTATGGAGATGATGGTGATGATGATGAATGACAACTATGGAGATGATGGAGATGATGATGAATGACAACTATGGAGATGATGGTGATGATGATGAATGACAACTATGGAGATGATGGAGATGATGGTGAATGACAACTATGGAGATGATGGAGATGATGGTGAATGACAACTATGGAGATGATGGAGATGATGATGAATGACAACTATGGAGATGATGGAGATGATGATGAATGACAACTATGGAGATGATGGAGATGATGATGAATGACAACTATGGAGATGATGGAGATGATGATGAATGACAACTATGGAGATGATGGAGATGATGGTGAATGACAACTATGGAGATGATGGTGATGATGATGAATGACAACTATGGAGATGATGGAGATGATGGTGAATGACAACTATGGAGATGATGGTGATGATGATGAATGACAACTATGGAGATGATGGAGATGATGATGAATGACAACTATGGAGATGATGGAGATGATGGTGAATGACAACTATGGAGATGATAGTGATGATGATGAATGACAACTATGGAGATGATGCTGATGATGATGATGAATGACATGCTGGAATTGAAAATTACACACCAAATGAAATGGATTTCTTTACTGAAAAGAACACTTGTGGTAGATGTGAAAATTCTTTTCAGAAGGAAACAGCCTCCCCCAAGATTTGAACTTAGATTATTGACTCCATTTCTTATGATGATAACAGAGTGTGCATGTTAGTCAGTATATTCTTATGCGTAACTTAAGTCTGTATGTATACATGTGTGATTATATGAGTATGTATATCTCTGTGTGTGTGAGAGTGTGTGTATGTGTGTAAGAAAGATTGTGTTTTTGTGTGTGCGTGTGTGTGTGGGAGTATGTGTGTGTGATTCTGTGTATATTTCTCTGTGCATTTCTCTGTGTGTGTGAGAGTGTGTGCATGTGTGAGTGTGTAGGTGTATGTCTGTGTGTGTATGAATGTATGTACATTTGTGTGTGTATGTGTGTGTGTATGTGACAGTGTGTGAGTGTGTCTGTGTGTCTGTGTGCGTGTGAGAGAGTATTTGAGAGTGAGAAAGTGTGCACATGTATGTGTGTGTGTATGAATGTGTGTACATTTGTGTGTGTGTGTGTGTGTGTGTGTGTGTGTGTGTGTGAGAGAGAGAGAGAGAGAGTGCACATGTATATGTGTGTGTGTGTGTGTGTGAGAGAGAGAGAGAGAGTGTGCACATGTATATATGTGTGTATGTGTGTGTGTGTGTGCGTGTGTGTGAGAGAGAGGGTGTCAGTGTGTCAGTGTGTGCGTGTATGTCTGTGTGTGTGTGTGTGTGTATGAGTGTGTGAAAGTGTGTGTGTGTGTGTATAAGAGTATCTGTGAGTGAGAGAGTGTGCACATGTATGTGTGTGAGTATGCGTGTGTGTGTGTGTGTGTGTGTGTGAAAGAGAGAGAGGGAGAGAGAGTGTGTGTACATGTATGTTTGCGTGTGTACGTGTGAACAACAATAAAGTTCATATCAATATATAGTAAAGTAATAATAAGGTTGATATATTCTTTCATCCCTTTCTATTACCATCGGCTACTCACTTGTAATTTATTTCTATTCTTCTTCAAATGAGTCAGCTATAAACTTAATTGACTGCATTAAAAGAAAAATGGAAAACCTCTCAATAAATGCTCCATTTCTTTTTTGGCTCATTTTTTTATTATCATTTCAGAACAAGAGATTTTGTTGCATTAGGCTCTGTAAGGGTTGACAATGAAAAGGTTAAGAAAGTTCTTTGTCTATTCCAGAAATTCCTTGTGGCACCTTTGACATAACCTATATAATCCGATCCGATGTTAAAAGAAAAAAAAACAAAATATTTAAGGAAAGCAGTTGTTTTGACAAAAAAAGAAAATCAATAGGTCTGCAGATTTTTAAAAAATAGTGTGCCAAAAAAAGAACAAAAAAAAGACGAGAAAAGAATATCATAAATTATAAATGAAATATTGATTATTTCATAAGAAATTTCTCCATGAAGACTCAAACCTCCCTCTTGCTGGTATTGATCCCAAATGTCAATCAAGTACATAATATTTGAAAGGAAAAGGTAGGGGGTTCCTAACTTGTCACTTTTTTTTTATGAAATGCTACTAAGGTTACATATTATTGCCAAGGTTAAAATAGCTCTTAAGAAAAATATAAAGAACTGAAAGAACCTCTACAAATTGGTTTTCTGCCAACAAACTTGCAAGTTTGGCATGGTGTCCTGAATTATTGCAACTGTCTATGTTACTCAACTTGTACCATTATTCTTCAAAGTTGACAAGAAATTATCAATTGTATCTTTTTTTTTTTTCTACCAGTCACCTTATAAGTAAAATCAAAGTATATTTTCTCTTTATTTTTTTTTCAGAAAAGTTAAACTCATTAATCTTCCCATATTTTGGCACAAAAACCTTCATTTCTGACATAGAATTCAATTTGGCTTTTCATTTCTTATACAAAAACTGATCACATTAAATTGATCACTTTCTCTTTTTTTTTTACTGTAAAAAATGACCTATTTTTTTATTTCTTAATTAAATGCTGATCAAGTATTTTTTTATTCCTCATATAGAATTTGATTGTTCATAAAAGTCACTCACCTTGTCAGCAAAGCTTAGAACTTACTAACGGTTTCCCCAATGGAGTGATATGACACTAAACTGAATCTGATGGTGAGGTTCCAGTTCTTGAGTTCTGAAAAGTATGAAACATTGCCATTACTTTTTCATCATAAATAAAAGTTCATCAAATTTTTTTTTATTCCTCTGGAAAAATTTCATCTTAAATAAATGTCGAAACACTTTTTCATTTCTTAATTAAAAATTGATATGCTTTTTAATTTCTCATGCAAAATTTCATCATCAATAAAAATTGACCTAGTTTTTCATTTTCATATAAAATTTGATCAGCAATTATTTAAATCTTTTTTTAAATGTAATTTTATGATGATCTATAAAAGTTGAGCAACTTTTTGATTCCTTAATCAAAGTTGATCAAGTTCTTTATTTTTAATTTCTGATATAAAATTCAATCCCACATAAAAATTGATCAAGTTTTCATTTCTCAATTAAAATTGAATTTAGTTTTTCCTTGCTTTAATAAGATTTGATAATTCATAAAGCTTGATCTAATTTTTCATTTTTCATTTAAAACTTTGATCTATATTTTTTTTTTAGATCCCATGTAAAATTTAATCAAATATAAAATCAAATATAAGATTTTATCAAGTAATTTTTTCAGAAAATATGATGCGATTATTTAGAGAAAAGTTAAACGCATGAAAAACTTAAACTCTCTTATATTTTAGCATGATATCTTTCATTTCTGTCATTAAATTTAATTTGGCTTTTCATTTCTTATTTAAAAGCTGATCACATTTAATTGATATTTTTTTTCTTTTGAAAAACTGACCTAGTTGTTTTATTTCTTAATCAAAAGTTGATTGAGTTTTTTTTTTTTTTTCTGATATAAAATTCAATTTTAAATTAAAGTCAAACTACTCTTTCATTTCTTGATTAAAAGTTGATCTAATTTTTTATTTCTATTGCAAAACTTCAATATAAATAAAATCTTAGCTGGATTTTCATTTTTCATATAAGATTTAATTAGTTATTATATTTATTTCTCAATTAAACATTGATCAGTTTTTCATTTCTCACATAAAACTTCACCATAAATAAAACTTGATGTAGTTTTTCATTTCTCAGTTTAAAAATTAATCTATTTTTTTTTTATTTCTCATACAAAATTTAATTTTATATAAAAGTTGATCGAGTTTTTCATTTTCTACATAACATTTGATCATTTATGAAACTTGATCTAATTTTTCCTTTTTCATATAAAACTTGATAAATTTTTTTTTTATTTCTCACGTAAAATTCAGTCTTACATAAAAGTTGATCGAGCTTGACATTTTTTTTAGAAAATTTGATCAGTTATAAAACTTGATCAGATTTTTCATTTTTCATATAAAACTTTATCTATTTTTATATGAAAAGTTAATCAAATTTTCTTTAATTTCACATATAAAATTTAATCAAATATAAAAGTTGATCAAGTTTTTCATTTCTCTTGTAAAACTTGATCCAATAAAAAATACTGGTTTGGTTCTTCTACTGTAATCCAGGCAAGTATAAGAAGATATGGAGGTTCCTGATTTGCAATGATATTCTTTAGAATAACAGATTATACACTGAACACATTCAGCTGTAAAAGAATTAGAAAAAACTTTTGGGATTCCAATAACTGTTTTGAAAGTATCCAGCTATATTGAATATGTTGACTGCTGATTCTTTATATTTTGTTTGGAAAAATATCAAATCAGGAATGTCAGCCAGTCCAAGTTTGGTTCCCTACAACACCTGGTGTTTCAGAAAGTTAAAATTTTTATCAAAAGAGTAAGTAATATTTCAGATCATACAGGTTTCCATATAGATTCAAACTAGAAGGTTTATCTTACAGCTAATGCTATGTTTTTGAATCTGTTATTATAATTATTATTATTATAATTATTATTATTCACTCCTTTAAGAGTTTTTCACACCAGCATAAGTGTAATATTACGGACGGGTGCCGTCATTGAATTGTGGCAGTCTCAAGGTTGGAGAACGCGTGAGCACATCGGTTGTCATCAGTCGTTGGGTACTTGGGTCTGATGATCAAAAATGTCATGAACCTCGCTCATGCAGGCAGAGTGACCTTTAGAGTCAATGCATGATTTTAATTTAATCACGCGTGAACTTTTTTCACTGGTGATGATTGAACCTTCGGGAACCTTCGACTTGATCTATCAAATCGCTATATAAGGAAACCAAGTAGTGAGATTTTGGCAATTCAAGACAGGTTTCCAGGCAGGTTCAACAGAGGTCCATGATGCCCCAACCCATGTCATACCCAGCCTGTCAGCAATTTGACTGATGTGAAAGTATCAACAGGCCAACGATAATGACACCGCCGTCATTGCCAAGAAGAAGAAAGTGAACCTTTCTACGTACGCTAGCTGAAGTGCACAGACGGAAAGGAGACATTTGATAACGACAAAAAAAGAGAAGTCGAGGAAGAATGCTACTGAACAAACTTTTTTAACTACAGTCCGCTGTAGTCCCCAAGAATAAAAGCGACTTCTATTTTCTTCCTTGAAATTCGAGTTTTGAGTGTTTCTTTTCTGCGATTTCATTTCTTTTAGACATAACGTTTTTTTGGTCCTATGCTACATTAGCTGAAGGTTTCTCACTGGAGTTTGAGTGACAGCAAGTCTCTTCAAGTCTCCATGATTCTTCTCTGTAATCTGGCCAATCTTAATAATGCTGTTGTCTGGATGGTCATAACTTGTCCTCTTATTTCCAAATCTTCCAATTCCTTTACCAATCCTTTGGGGATTGTCCAAAGTGCACCAATCACAATTGGTATCTCTATCAACTTCATGTTCCATAGTTTTTAGTTCTCCAGCAAGGTCTAGGTACTTACCTCTCTTTTTTCTTTCTTTTATTTTCACCTTTTTGAGTCATGAAATAAGTAAGGTCAACACACATGTAAAAAAAAGAGATATTTTATTCCTGAAAGAATACAGTATGTAGTTTGGTACACTGACTAATGTAAATGATCTTAGTAGTATTTGTCTACAGAGTCTTTAAATAGTCTAAGTCCATTTTGAGGGAGGATTCAGCAACTCCATAGCATCTCTTTTTCTAAATTGACTAATTCCCTGGAAGTTGTATTTTTTCCTTTTCAGGTTTATCTCCATAGTCCCCAATGAAAAAAAATTAAAGAGAGAGAATGAAATTGATACGTAGGAAATGACAATATAGCCAAATTTAGTATTTAACTGGGTATTGTTTTAAGGGAGCTTTAGTGTGCAATATTAGACAGTAAGTTAAAACAGTAAGTTCTGCAGCTTTCTAGTTCAAATACTGATTTGAAAAGATAACACAGACAATAAAGTTTTTAAAAAGGAATTTTATACAAAAGAAACAAGAAAGAAAGGGATAGAAAAGATAAAGTGTTGCAAATTTTTGTGCAATCTGCTGGAACTTATCTGAGACAGTGTCCGGGAAACAAAGTTCTTTGAATTTGAGTATTTTTCATTTCTTTTTTGTTTTGTCAAAATGTTTCAGAGTTCATTAAATTGCTAGTCTTCTTTGAGGTATTTTCAACAGAATTCTTGGTTGAATTTTTTTCCATTATTTAACTTGATAGAATTTCAGTAGTCAATTTTTGTTTAATTTTATTCTTATTTCTTGAGAAGCTTCAGCCTGTTTAAAATATGTACCGGCTATTTAAGAGGCAAGTGACGAAAACCATCTGCTGGCTAATTTTTCTTGCCTTCAGTTTGCTCCCCAAATTCATAGTGAGGGTTCAATAGTAGTTCTCGACAAAAAGAGGAGGTAGCTTTTTGGTTTGTGCTGTCTAAGACTCCTTCTCCCTTTTCCGCTCAGGCCAAATCAAGTCTGCACATGGTCGGCTTGTTTTTTTCTACAGAAAATGTCTTTTTTAGACTGAAAATGTCTTTTTTATACTAAAAATGTCTTTTTTCATTTACATAAATGTTTCTCTTTAGGAGCTATTAAAAACATCAGTACATTGAATAAGTCATAAATAACCTTCATTAGTTTTTCTTTTTGGTTATTTATATCGTCCTTTTCCTTATCTGGTTGTGATGTGTCTTTATAGTCTTTTTCAGGTCTTTAGTTATATATGGTGCGACCTGCTCACAAACATAAACAGATCAGATTACTCGCTCGCCCTAGAAAATTTACATCCGGGTACGACCGGAAACGACTAAGCCCTTTTTCGACCCTGACCTGCTGTTACAGCTAAGAAAAGGGAATAAATCAAATTTAACAATATTTACAAATCACTTCTGCCAGAAATAACTCAATAAAAATGGAATTAATTATCTTCAGTAGCCTATATTAGGCTAAAGGAGGACTTTACTTCTACACCCATTTTTTTATAGAAGAACTTATAGGTCTTATCCACCACGTTCGCTCGACTTTACGTGACCAAGCTGCCAACACCAACTTCTAACCACGACAGTCGTCCAGTTGCACACATCTACGACTCGATCGACATCAGCTACCTGCAACAATCGTCTAGCTGCAATTCTAGGTCTCGACCAACATCAGCTACCCGCGATGATCGTTCAGCTGCACACATCTACAACTCGACCATACCAGCTACCAACATCACCCATCTAGCTGAAGACACAAATACTACTACCACAAACTTTACACCGTGCTTGTAAACATGACAATAAATTGTCATTTTTGTTATATTTGTTACCTCGCCTTTGTTTCCTTCATTGTCTTTGGCTGTCATTACTCGCACGCTTTAACTTTAAATATTTGCAGGGTCAATGTGCTTATCGGCTCCACAACATATACATTAATCTCTTGATACATTTATCAATGATACAAGCCTTCCATATTTCTTTGCCATTTCTGAACTCTTTAAAGAAAATGTTTTCTCCTCGTATATAGGATTTTGGATCTGTTTTTTTTTTGTTTTTTTTTATCCTTCTTTAGCAGCAGTTTATCAAACACTGATCTTATTTTTCTCACAAACATTAACTCTGCTGATGACAATCCTAAATTAGTATTTGGGTTCAGTATCAAGTGGTATACCCTTTTAAATTAGAGGATATCATCAACGGATTCGTTTCCATCCGACTTTTTTTAATATTCATTTAGGAGTCTCCACAAATCTTTCTGCATGTCAATTAGATAATGGATTATATGGTGTGGTAGTGATGCATGCACTCCAAAAGTCTTTACTAAAACTTTTGAACTCCTTTGCCATAAATTGTGTCCCATAATCCAAAATAGATGTATCAGGAATACCAAGGGGGTGTCCTCGTGGTGTAATGGTTAAATCGATGGACTGCAGAATCGTAGAAAGCGAGTTCATACTCCAGTCGCGCTATTACGTTCACTTTCGGGCAAATACCCTTGGGAAAGGTATGAACCCCCATATCCTCCCAGTTATTGGTTAAATAGTACCACTACTGTTCTTCAAGGAGAATGGCTTTGGTATTAAATAACCTACAAAGGTTGATATGCCATTAAACAAAGAAACCAAACCAAACCAGGAATACCAAATCTAGTGTAGAGTTTATGCAAAAATATAATTGTACCACTGCACCTAGGGTTTTTACATTTTCCCACTTCTGGCCATTTCAAGAAATAGTCAACCACAATTAAATAATATTATCTCTTCACTGGACCTGCAAAATCAATATGCAGCCTTGACCAAGGTCGGTCCGTCTTTGGCCAAGGGATAAATTTCACTGCTATCGCACAACCTCAGCAGATTTAACATTTTCTTCGGTTTCTTTGTCCATGTTCGGTCAAAAAAAAGCTTCTTGTTAAAGTTTTCATCCTCATTATACTGGGATGACGGGAAGTTTTTTAATATTCTTTTTTTCATCATCCTTGGTATCATTACTCATTCACTGTACATCAAAATTCCATCACAGATGGAAAAAATCATTTCACCATCTTTTTGTACTGTTGGTTGATGATTTGTTTCTTTTTCTCTGTCATATATTTCTCTATCTTTGCTTTATTCCTAATCCCCTTGATTATCACTGTTAATTCCCATACGGAGTCACAAAGCACACTTTTTATTTCTATTTCTAATCTTAGGGTAGCTTTCACAGTTTCCTCTAATGATTCACAAGGTTTGGGGATTAACCTAGATAACCCATCGACAAGCCCTAATCTCTTTGATGGGAGGAACTCTGTATTAAAATTATAATTTAACAGTACTGTTCCTTATCTCTAAAGTTGATTTGCAGTATGTGTAGGAATCCCTTTTTTGGAACCAAAAGTAGACATTAACAATTGGTAGTCTATTTAGAGCATAAAGCTTCTTCTATGAATGAATCAATGGAACTTTTTTCCCGCAAAAATTATCCCCAAGGCCTCTTTTGATTTGGCTTTACCCTTTTTTCAGCTGGCAATAAGGTTCTCGGTGCATGTGGGATTTCTTTTATTTGGTCAATGATTTCCTTGTGCAATACTATCTCACTTGGAACAATAATATCCTTCTTTGGATTGTAACGCATCAGACTCAAGTCTGATGTTGATATTTTTCTGTTTTCTCTAAAGCACTCTGACATTCGTCACTCCAGTTCCATTTTGAATCTTTTTTTAATAATTTGTTTAGAGGAGCTATTAATATGCACATATTTCGGATAAAATTACCATAGTAGTTTGCTAGTCCCAGGGAGGATTATAAATTGGCCATATTTGTTAGGGCAGGCATGTTCTTTGTAGCACTGAACCTCGATAGCTCTGGCTTTTTGCATCTATACTCTGTCCAAAATACTTAATCTTAAATTTTAAAATATCACATTAATCCAAATTAAGTTTCAAGCCATATTGCTTTATTTTGTTCAAAAACTTCTTTGATATGTTCGGCATGTTGTTCTTGGCTTTCACTCTTAATTAAGATGTTATCAAGGTAGGCTATTGTGAAATCAACGTCATTCAATAACATATTCATGATTTGCAGGAATTGGACACAGCGACATGAGTTCAAATCCTGGGTGAGACTGATTGCATTTCACATGGCACTAATACCCTTGGGAAAGGTATGAATCTAATTATTCTCCCTCCAGCTATGGGTAAATAGTAGGGCAGACTAGGTTCTTCGGCCAACTAGTCTAGGAGAAGGAAAACTCTGAATTCAAACCTGTAAAACTCCGCTTAAAATATTGACTTTGTGTCATATCCTGCTCAAGCGGAGGGGTTGGTAAATATCGTTATACAGCCTTTTATCTAATCCTTATCAACGGATTTCTTCATCCAACGCATTTTCCAATAATGTTTTCCATCAATTATTTGCACTACATCTCAAAGGGAGCAAAGCACCGGCTCTTTTTCTGTCCATGTCTATTTGGTGATGCAGAGATATCATTTCAGATAAAGACTTCTTAAAATTCTTTGAATCTAATCGAGGGTACCCACTCACCCTACTACTACTCTTCCTGGATAAAGTATGTATCCAGAAAAGGGTGAAGAATTTATCCACCAGAGCGTTATGATAAAACCATCAAGAATCAGAATCAATGTTGATCACTGTATTAGTATATTACGTACGTACATTCATACTCCCTGGTCTTCTCTGACCTAGAGAGGTAGTTCCCGTGAGGGTTCCACCTACGGGTCAAATAGATCTGTCGGAGATAAATAATTTTCAACTACATTAATACAATGGCTCTTAAAAATGATATTGTAATTAAGTATGAGGTATGAGGATCATTCAAAAAGTTTTAAACCACTCCAGGTTTTAGATTTGTCACACACCTTTCACCTTTGTATGGGCCTCACTTAATCAGAAATTAAAACAGAAATCTGAATTAGTTTTTTCTAGTTTTATGAGAAGTGGTAATATTTTGTCACAACCATGGTTTTTCTTTTCTGAATGGGGGTTAGAACTTTTGGAACGAGCCTCACTCGTACCTGTTTCAAATGATTGTGAGGATACATTATGAAAACCATAATTGTTAAACTATTTTAACATAAAATGACCTCCAAATTGTTGATATGCTATAAAAAAAACTATTGACCAACCAATCAATATACATACACATACATTCACACACACACACACACACACACGCACACACACATATATATATATATATATATATATATATATCCGGGAGACGGGGGTTCAATCTCTGGTCGAGTCATACCAAAGTCTCAAAAATAGTACTTGATGCCTCCTTGCTTAACACTCAGCATTATAAGGTATGGATCAAGGGTAAAGTGGAACAATTCGGGAAAAGGAGTAGCGCCCTTCCCTACACCTTGAAAAAGAGAGCCTTCGGGTCACCCTCGACTACGGTCGCCAACTACTATATATATATCGTCATCCACTGACTATTTCGTTGTATAACAACTCTACAGTATTGCTAGACCAATGAGATGCTTCAAGCTGAGATCAAAAGTCGGCCGACTTTCTTTACTTCAATTGGATACCTTACCCGAGAGCCATCGTCATTTTCAGTGTAAACGAAGCAATTTCTTACGTATATCTTTCTATATATACGTCGTTGGCTACCTAGAGCACTCAGAATATATATATATATATATATATATATATATATATATATTCTGAGTGCTCCAGGTTGCCGACAACGTATATATAGAAAGATATACGTAAGAAATTGCTAGAAAAACCGTCCTATCCGATAACCGCAGATCCTGGGTAAAAAGTCACGTAGACAATTTCGACATCCCCATGGGGGCCTATGATTCGGCTCAGGTAGCAGACTTAGTGGGGATCTATATCCTAGATATGCTGGGTCGTATTGTCAACTCGCAACAAGTGGGGCTTTACCGATATGACGGGATTATTTATATCCCAGACAGTAACGGTCCGAAGACCGCTAGTATACAGAAGAAAATTATTAGGGCCTTCAAACTACTAGGGTTTAGAATTTAAATAGCCTCAAATTTAAAAATAGTAGACTTTCTGGACGTCATATTGAATTTAAATAATGGTACGTTCAAACCCTTTAGTAAGAATGATTCCGCCCCTAGATACATAAATATCTCCTCGAACTACCCAAGATCGGTACTGAGACAGATACCCAATGCGGTGAACCAAAGAATTAATAAGCTGTCCTCAGTTAAGAAAATTTTCGAGGAACACAAGAGTAGATATGATGACGCCTTGAAGGACAGTGGATTCCAAGGTAGACTGGAATACTTAACCCCGGTGGACCTCAATTCGAGAGCTAGGAATAATAATGGTGGGACCCACACACCCCTCAAGGTAGTTGAGACTATTAATAATAGTAGTCACGGAAATAGACGAGGAAAGAATAGAAATAGAAAAGTAGTCTGGTTCAATCCGCCATTTTGTAAGCTCACTAACATTAACATAGGTAGATACTTTCTACACCTACTAGATAAACATTTTAATAGAGGCAACCCATTGAGTAGGATTTTTAATAGAAATACAGTGAAAATTAGCTACTCCTGCACTAAGAAGATGTACAACATACTAAGCAACCATAATAGGAGGCTACTCAATGTGCTTACCACGAGGGATAGGAACCCAAACGTGGAGTCTTGTAACTGTAGGAATAAGGAAGAATGCCCCTTAGGCGGACGCTGCACCACGAGGAATGTCGTATACCAAGCATGCATTTCTCCTAGGGAACAGCAAAGGGACGGGGAGAGAGTCTATATAGGGATCTCCGCGGGAAACTGGAAACAAAGATGATACAGCCATAGATACTCATTTTCCAACCCGAAACTTAGATACCAGACTGCTTTATCGAAATACTTCTGGGGCCTAAAGGATCAGGGGCTATCCCCACAAATTAAGTGGAAAATATTAAGACACTAATCTGCCGCCAACTGCTTTAACGGTAGATGTAACCTATGCTTAGACGAAAAAATTAGCATAATTAATTTCAAGAATAGAAAACTTTTATTGAACGAAAGAAATGAGCTTGTCTTTAAGTGTAGACATAGAGGAAAATTTAAATTATCTTAAATAATAAAGAAATATTAGTAAATTATAGAGATCAACCCAACAGCAGATATCACCAAGACAGGGAAAGATAGAGATAGATAAGGGCCAGATGAACAAGGAATATTAATCCAAAAATAGGGCCTGCGATTCTAGAGTGGTTAATTCCCCTTGACCATTTTTTAGGGTAAATTTTAAAAAATACACTTGACGACTATAATGAATGTCCCCACCTTATCTGGTTTAAGTATCTCGATCCTAATTGAAACTAGAGGAACACCTAAGATGGCAACAGCTGGGTTAATTAACAGACATATCAGAAATAAAGGTAAATCATATATAAGATAGCCATTAGTTAAACGATCTTAGTCTGTTTAGAATAGCACACCTGCCAAGTAGAAGAAACCACAAACAGGATACAAAATTAGAAGGGACTGACCAGTAGATTAATTCCACTCCTGTTTCTTAATCGTTCTAACGTATAACATGTTCACACCCTCTGCTCACGCCTATGAACGAAAGAATTTGTAGCTTTGTAATTTGAGTTCCACTTTATGTTTTTCATTTTTATGTTTTTATTTTTATTTTTATTTTTATCTTTGTTTTCTGATTTTTAATTTATCTTTAATTTCTTTAATTTTCCTATTTATCTTCTGAATACGAACTGTAACTCCTCATTTGCATCTCTGGGACAATACAGAGCATGTAAAAAGAGTCATCTGACAAGACGGAGAATATACCAACAATATTCCCCGCCGAAATAAATTTATTATGACGGCTTAACCGAGTTTGAGTCTCCATTTAATTGTACTATATATATATATATATATATATATATTGATATCAAAGTTATGGGAGAGTATTCTGGTACAATAATTGTTCTATAGTACAAAGCTTTTCTAGCTTTGGTTTTGCAACCAGTCAAGGAGAAGGAAGAACACTGAATTCAAAACGTAAGCAGTGTTGTTTAGGACAATCTGTGACACATTAGAGCATCATTCTTCTGTTGACCCAGTCGGCTGGAGCCGTAGAATACACTGACTGCTTCTCTGCAGAGGCGTAAGACCCCACCAACGAGTGTCCTGATTTTGATGCTAAACAATCTGATAATGAGATTTCAGTAATTTTGGAGCTTTGGGGAATGTGAAGTACCCCTTCATTGACATTGCTCCCAGTCCACTCTGGCCTGGAGTTGTAGAACCTGTTAGTGTCCTATATATGGATCAAATAGAACTAAACTGTGTGTAAGCATATACTATACTTATACTAAAGTAAATTGTTTGAATTAGAACTGTTTGACTAAACTGAAGAGCTTGAAATAGAAATGTTTTTGATAATTAAACTGTGTACTTATGCAAAACTAAATTGTTTGAAATAGAATTGTTTTTTTGTATAAAAAGAATTTAGCATAAATAACCAAAGGTTGATATGCCATAAACCCAAACAAATACACATCAACTGCATTGTTTAAAATAGAACTGGTTTGAGATTGAAAATGTACTCATGCTAAACTGAATTGTTTGAAATAGAACTGTTTTGACATTTAGAATGCGTACTTATGTTAAACTGAATTGGTTGAAAGAGAACTGTTTTGACATTTAACTGTGGGTAAGCAAAAACTATACTTTTACTAAACTGAATTGTTTGAATTAGAACTGTTTGACTAAACTGAATTGCTTGAAATAGAAATGTTTTGGACAATTTAACTGTATACTTAAGCTAAACTGAATTGTTTGAAACAGAACTGTTTATTTTTATAAAATGGATCTTGCATTAAAAAACCCACGAAGGTTGATATGCCATAAAACCCAACCAACCAACCAACCAACCAACCAACCAAAGCTGTACAGGCTTCTTCCTGTAATTAGGTATAATAAACATGTCATGGACATTTGTGTCCATTGAATTTTGTGGCAAATCCATACAAAGATGGAATTGGTAAATGTTCATCCCTTGTGATTTCCAGGAAGGATGTTTTGCAGACATTGGACGAAGAAATATGTTGGAGGTCAGATTCGTCAGCCAGATACCATCAAAAGCCAGACTGCATCTACTTTGTCGTGGATTTGAAAATGAATTAAGAGAAAGGTGTGGGAGACAGTAAAGAAAAGAACATGTTAGCAGTAATAGTAGGAGTAGGAGGTGGAAGAGGAGGAGTTGTAGTAATATAGGAGGGATGTTGTGAGGATACTTTACTAATTGAAGGCTTAGATCAAAAGGAGCGGATGAAAGTGAAAAGAAAAAAAAAAGGAATGAACAAAGAAAAAGAAAAATGAAGAATTTTTTTTGAGAGAAAGAAAGTACAAAATAAAAAGGGAAAAGGGAGATACTAAAATGGGAGAAAGAAAGAAAGAAAGACAGAACGAAAGAAAGAAAACCTAGAAAGAAAGAATGAAGGAGAAATGATGCAAAGAAACAAAGAAAGAAAGAAAGAAAGAATGAAAGAAATATGAAAAGATGAAAAGAAACAGAGATACTAAGATGGAAATCCAAAAAGAAAGAAAGAAAGAAAGAAAGAAAGAAAGAAAGAAAAAGTATGCAAAGAAAGAAAGAAAGAAAGAAAGAAAAATCATTCAAAGAAAGAAAAAAAGAAAGAAAGAAACATAGAAAAATTCTGCAAAGAAAGAAAGAAAAATGATGCAAAGAAAGAAAGAAAGAAAGAAAAATCATTCAAAGAAAGAAAGAAAGAAAGAAACATAGATAGAAAAATAATGCAAAGAAAGAAAGAAAGAAAGATCATGCAAAGAAAGAAAGAAAGAAAGAAAGTCGAGACAGAGAGACAGAGCAAAAAACGACAAAAGCTAAATAATAAAGTAGATAACTGGAGAGAGAGAGAGAGAGAGAGAGAGAGAGAGAGAGAGAGAAAGAAAGACAGAGAGAGAAGTAGAAAATTGTACCAGTGAATAAATTGGTGCGATTTCTGATCATAGAAAATAAAAGCAGCTGTTATTGACACGAGGGAGTTATTTTAGTACTGGGGTAGAATTCAACATTTTTAAGAGCCAGTTATCCCTTTAACATCCATAAATATTTGCCGATTGAATTAAGTGAATTCATAAGAAAAATGTATACCATATCTTTTGGCTTATAAGACAACTGGGTTTTGGGCTATTCTCACCAGATAAAATTACCCCATCCAAGGCAACTACTTAACTTATACAAGGTTATGTATGAACTTTGTATATGGTGGTCTTTCAGCTTGAATCTTGTTTTGTATTTCCTTCTTTTTCCTGGTGGAACCATAAAGGGGTCTTGCCATTTAGTTTGGTTTGGTTAGGTTTCTTTGTTTAATGGCATATCAACCTTCATGGGTTATCCAATGCTAAAGCCATCTTTGTTGAAGAACAGTGTTTGTTTGTTTGATTGTGTTTTATGGCATATCAAACTTTGTAGGTTATTAAATGCCAAATCCATTTTTACACAAATAAACAGTTCTATTTCAAAAAATTCTATTTAGCATGAGTACACAGTTTGTCAAAAACGTTTCTATTTCAAATTATTCAGCTTTGTCAAACAGTTCTATTTCAAACATTTCAGTTTAGCATAAATACAATATCAATGTCAAAACAGTTCAATACCAAACAATTTTTTTAGTATACAAAAACAGTTCTATTTTAAACAATTCAGTTTAGCATAAGTTCACAGTCTAAATGTCAAAATAATTCTATTTCAACCCATTCAGTTTAGCATATGTTCATAGTTTAGTTCTATTTGACCCATAGATAGGAGCCTATTAGGTGCTACCACTCCTGGTCAGAGTTGACCTGGGAGCAATGGGAAGGAAGTGGTACACTGCATTCCCTAAAGTTCTAGCTTTACTCGAATCTTACCATCAGATTGTTTAGTGTCATATCCACTTGTTGGAGGGGTTTCTTACTCATCTGCAGAGATACAATCAGTGTATTCAACAGCCCCTATCAACTGGGCCACAGGACACATGTGGGGGGGTCTTACTCCTCTACTGATTAACAGTCTGTATTCTACCACTCCAGCAGGATACTTGTTGGTGGAGGGAGGCCTTACCCCCTGAAGGGATGCAGTGAGTATATTCTACAGCCCCAGATGACTGGGCAAGAAGAACAGTGGTACCATTCAATCGATACCTGAGAGTTTACAGGGGTTCATTCATTTCTCAAGAAAAATAATCCAAGAGCAAAACAATTGCCTGACTGGAGTTTGAACTCACTTACTATGATGCTGCTGTCCAGCATGTTACCCACAATACTTCATGGATTTCCCCAGAATCTTGAGATAGCCAAATTCTAATACAAGTACTGTAGCATTATTCTGGAAAATACTGGTATAACACTATAGTTTGGTCCGGTTACCGGTTCCAAATAATATACTCAATATGTTTGCACGGCCCCAAATGTAGTACTATCATTTGGCCATGGGTTTTCTGGGTCGAATCCTGCATCTGAGACACCAAATGTAATACTATTGTTTGGCCAGGCACCAAATCTAACGCTGGTTTGCATCATCTTGGGCACAGTACCAAATATAGTACAAGGGTTTGGCCCTGCACTAATCATAACACTATCGCTTGGTCCAGTACCCAATGTGATACTATGTTCTGGGATCAGTTGCCATTTGTAATGCTATTGTTTGGGTACAGTATCAAATGTAACAATATCTTGGCACTGCACCACTGTAACAATATCTCAGTAAAAAGTACCGACTCTAACACCAGGGCCAAATGTAATACCATTGTGCACAACAACATTTGCGGTAACAAATGTAATAATAATAATTGGTTTTATCCTGGTATCGGCACCAAATGCATTTTCAGATAGTTTGTTTATTGATCCTCTCTATGCCCACACTGTGTTTGAAAGGGAATGACACAATCCATCAGGAACTTCTTCTTACAGTCAGGATGATCCTCTGGAACAAAGCTGCCTGAGTGTTGGCCACTCAAAAACAAGAACTCTCTGTCAACAATTAACAATCATTTTTGTTTGACATTCAAACTGTATACAGTAGGATGAGAGAGAGAGAGAAAATCTGTAAAGGTCTTTGAACAGACACAAAGAGTCACTCCCACTCAGCTCAACCAAACTCTCTGAATGCTAACTACTAACTAGTACAATTTTTCCTGACAACTGACAAAATTCGCTAAGTTTTATCTATCTAAATTCAGGATATCAGTAGGGTGATGTCATCTCACTAAGTTATTGCATCATCCCACATGTGTCCCCAAATGTTTACCGTGTTTTCATTCCCCTAACTAAACCTGTGACATGACATGAATCTATTTTGTTACATTTGGTCTTCCTGTGTAGATGACAGTTCTCTGGTTGAGGCACACTAGCTTGAACTTTCCAATTTGACTTACATTTTTGTTTAAAGATTTCAGATAGCTTCTATTTAAGAAAAACCAGATGATAAAATAATTAACCATCACAGTAACAGGGACATACTGGTAACAAAATGAGAGCACAGACCTCCCACACACATAACAAGCAATATTTACCTACCCCTCCGCTTGGGCAGGATATGACACAAGGTCAATTTTTTAAGTGGAGTTTAATAGGTTTGAATTCAGAGTTTTCCTTCTCCTAGACTAGTTGCCTCACTAAGGCTGAAGAACCTAGTCTGCCCTACTATTTATCCATAGCTGGAGGGGGAATAATTGGATTCATACCTTTCCCAAGGGTATTAGGGCTATGTGAAATGCAATCAGTCTTGTCTAGGATTTGAACTCATGTCACCGTGTTCATTTCCTACGACGATAATCAATACACCACAGGCACCTCCTTTTTTTTTCTTTTTTTTTTTTACCCAACCCCTCCGCTCGGGCAGGATATGACACAAGGTCAATTTTTTAGTGGAGTTTAATAGGTTTGAATTCAGAGTTTTCCTTCTCCTAGACCAGTTGCCTCACCAAGGCTGAAGAACATAGTCTGTCCTACTATTTACTCATTGCTGGAGGGAGAAATAATTGGATTCATACCTTTCCCAAGGGTATTAGTGCTATGTGAAATGCAATCAGTCTCACCCAGGATTTGAACAAACATATGTGAAATGCAATCAGTCTCACCCAGGATTTGAACACACATATATGAAATGCAATCAGTCTCACCCAGGATTTGAACACATATATGTGAAATGCAATCAGTCTCACCCAGGATTTGAACACACATATGTGAAATGCAATCAGTCTCACCCAGGATTTGAACACACATATGTGAAATGCAATCAGTCTCACCCAGGATTTGAACACACATATGTGAAATGCAATCAGTCTCACCCAGGATTTGAACACACATATGTGAAATGCAATCAGTCTCACCCAGGATTTGAACAGACATGAGAAGCATCTGCTTGTTTTCCACTGCTTAGTTACATCCCACAGACTGCCACAAACACTTCCTCCTTTAGTGAACATATTTAACAAATTACCACAGACGATTATATAAAATAATGAAACCATAATACAAATTAACTATTACATCAATGCTATATCACATGCTGTTTCCAACAGCTGATAAACTGAATGTAAACACAAACCAGAACGTCACAGCACCTAGATAGCCAGTCAGACAATTACATGTAATATATCACCTTAACCTCTGATGAACCTGGCAGATGTTGTTGATAGACACATCTGGCCATAGATAAAATCAACAAAACAATTACCAGAAACAAGGAATGAATGGGCGCAAGTAGTAACCAATGGAGAACAAGCATTGCATGGGTGTAAAGCATGGCCAATGAAAAATAAGCATTGCATGTATGTAAGCCATGACCAATGAAAAACAAGTATTATGTGGGAGTACATCCTAGCCAATGAAAAACAAGCATTGCATGAGTGTAAGCCATGACAAATCAAAAACAAGCATTGCATATGGGTGGCATGGGAGTTTTAAGACTATATTAATTATAGAATTTTGATTAAATTCAGTTCCTGCAGGCAGTTCTGACTTGTAGAGCAGACTGGGTTCTTAAGATTTTGGTTAGGCAACCAATCTTGTTATCTAATACCAAAGCCGGACGAGACTGATAGCATTTCACATAGCACTAATACCCTTGGGAAAGGTATGAATCCAATTATTCTCCCTCCAGCTATGGGTAAATAGTAGGACAGACTAGGTTCTTCAGCCTTGGTTAGGCAACTAGTCTAGGAGAAGGAAAACTCTGAATTGAAACCTGTGAAACTCCACTTAAAAATTGACCTTGTGTCATATCCTGCCCGAGCGGAGGGGTTGGTAAATATGACCTAATACCAAAGCCATTCCCCTCGAAGAACAATAGCTATTTAATCCATACCTGGGAAGATAAGATAAGGGGGTTCATTCCTTCCCCAAGTGTATTTGTCCGAAAGTGAGCATGATTGTGTGACTGGAGTTTGAACTCACTCATTACGATCCCGCAGTCCAGCTCTTTAACCATTACACAACAAAGACACCCCCCCACTCCCATAAAGATTGTGTTACTTCATGGCACAAAAAGAGTTTCTCTAGAACAAGTATGCTGAATACCAAGGGAATGATTTTGATAAAATTCTTGTTTCATTTCTGTCTTGATTAAAACTGCTCTAATCTCCAAAGCTTTTTGAATATACCATGTATCTTGGCTCTATATCATCCACACATGTGAGCCATTTTATCACTCTCTATAATGTTTCACTGTTTTGCCCTCACAGCTAAGGCTTTTGAATATGTTGACTGTACCTTTGCAGAATGGTAAGACACCAACCCCAATGAATGTCCTGGTATGACGCTAAGCAGCATCTGAGGGTGAGGCTCTAGTCCAAGAACTTTGAGGAATGTGGAATACCCCTTCATTGCCATTATTCTCAGTTCTGCTCTGACTCGTCCATTCTTACTATTAGAACCCCATCGATAAGTTAAATAGAACTAGTGTCCTGGATATGACACTAAACAGCATCTGAGGCTGAGGCCCTGTCCTGGAGCTTTGGGGAATGTGAAGTACCCCTTCATTGCCATTTTTCTCAGTTCCACTCTGACTCATCCGCTCTGATTATTAGAACCCCTTCGATGAGTCAAATAGAACTAGTGTCCTGGATATGATACTAAACTGAATCTGATGGTGAGGCTCTAGTCCAGTAACTTTAGGGAATGTGGAATACACCTTCAGTATCATTACTTCCAGGTCCACTCTGAACTGGAGTGGTAGTACTCGTCAGGGTCCCATTTATGAGTTAAATAGAATTATTCTGTCATTTGAAACTATTTAACTATGTGCAAACAAATTATCAATATTAAAAAGAATTATTAATATTAGATAGCTGTACTTAAAGCCATTTAACTGTTGAAAAACAAATGAATAATATTAAATACAATTATTAGTATTAGATTACAATAATTGAAAACATTTAACAGTAGATAAACAAATGATTATTAACGAATAGAATTTTTAGTATTAGCAAATACATGAAACCATTTCACTATGTGCAAACAAATGAGCTCTGAATCATTTAAAAATAATGTTACCTACAAAATATTCACATAAAAATCATATATATATATATATATATATACAACAGTGTATGGTTATCATTATCTTCCTTGTGTTGTATAGCCATAACCAACTATACACATATACATGCAGAAATGTAACGATGACACAGTAACGATGACCGGATACTGTTCTTTAGAAAAATATACCTCTCACTTTATTCAAAAGGGTTGTGTGTGAGAGGTGAGTTGGAGACTAAACAGAACTGCAACATATTGACCCCCCAACCCTATAACTGGCTATAACAGAATTTCTTTCTCATTCTCCTGGGCTGCTCAACAGTGGGCGGGGGAGGGGCGCAGCCTCTGCTGGGACATAGTTCTCATTCCAGCATCTTATCTCCAACTGATCTAAGCTTCCTGTTGCCGGTGTTATATAATAATTTGACGTCCACCTACTTCTTGCGAGCATTACATTTCACACTCAATTCAACCTGTCAACAGTCAAGGTTATCCCCTGATATCTTCGACCAGATGCATCTGTTATTTACACAGGTGCATTTCTCATCTGACAGCCCGGCCGGGTCGGAGGTCAATATGTTACACTTGATAGGTTTGTGGCAGACCAAATGCAGTATAATTTGGAGAGTACTCAATATCTGTGATAGAACTATTATATACTAATAACAAACATATATTAGTTTTTATATATATTTAATAGCATGAATGCTTATCTGCGACTGCTGATTTCATGCTGTCTTATTACGACAATCATCAGGCAGAGACAGCATGAAACCAGTGGTCATAGATAAGCGTCCATGCTATTAAATATATATAAAAACTAATATATATTTATTTATTATTATTATATCTCTCTCTCTATATATATATATATTCTTCTTTTGACCAGCCTATTGGTATAATGGTTAGTGTTCACCAATGACCAGGAGACTGGTATTCAATCTCAGGTTGACTCATACTTAAAACTCAAAAAAAAGGTACTTGATGCTTCCTTGCTTAATACTCAGCATTATAAGGTATCGATCAACAGTAAATGGAGTAATCCAGGGAAAGGAATAGTGCCCTCCCCTGCACCTCAGTGTAGTAGCTATTGAAAAGCAAGCCTTAGTTTTTCTCTGCAACTACAGTCAGCTCACTTATATATATATATATCCTATTTACCAACCCCTCCGCTCGGGCAGGATATGACACAAGGTCAATTTTTTAGTGGAGTTTCACAGGTTTGAATTCAGAGTTTTCCTTCTCCTAGGCTAGTTGCCTAACCAAGGCTGAAAAACCTAGTCTGTCCTACTATTTACCCATAGCTGGAGGGAGAATAATTGGATTCATACCTTTCACAAGGGTATTAGTGCTATGTGAAATGCAATCAGTCTCATCCAGGATTTGAACTCATGTCGCCGTGTTCATTTCCTACGATGATAACAATTACACCACGGACACCTCCACTATATATATATATATATAAAACAGAATTTGGCATAAAATAACCCACAAGGATTGATATGCCATAAAACATAACCAAACCAAATCATTTCACTGCTCTCCATTTAAGTGAGTTTCATAAATCCACAGCCTGAACCCCATTAAAACTAAACATCAGAAGAAAAAGTTAAATAAGTGAGGATATTAAAAAAGAATCCATTAGGAATAAACTAATTGATAAGATGCTGTCTGTGTTGGAAAAGACCTAAAAGATACAAGGCTACTTATTCATCTTCAATCCGGATTGCTTACTTTAGAGCTATTAAAGAAAGAAAAAAAAAACGAGATATTATATAAAACTGGCGGAAGAAATGACTGGATAAATATAATATACTGAAGTAAACTTTCTTCAACATGAGTTGCAATTGATAGATAGCAAAGAATAGATAATGATAGATAGATAGATAGATGTGAATAGACTCAGATTGATAGGTGGACAGATACATATATTGATTGATAAAAAGATAAGATAGATAGATAGATAGTTAAAATCCTGGATGAGACCGATTGCATTTCACATAGCACTAATACCCTTGGGAAAGGTATGAATCCAGTTATTCTCCCCCCAGCTATGGGTAAGTAGTAAGGCAGACTGGGTTCTTTGGCCTTGGTAAGGCAACTAGTCTAGGAAAACTCTGAATTCAAACCTGTTAAACTCCGCTAAAAAATTGACCTTGTGTCATATCCTGCCTGAGCGTAGGGGTTAGTATAGATAGGTAGATAGATGTGAAAAAACTCTGCCTAAAAACTGACCTTATGTCATATCCTGCCTGAGCGTAGGGGTTAGTAAAGATAGAATGATAGATTGATGTGAATAAATTATGACAGACAGATAGACATAGATATGAATTGACTGAGATAGATAAAGAGAGAGAGAGAGAGAGAGAAACAAAGCCTTCAAAATTTATCTGTTCCATTGAACTCCGAAGTTTATTAAAAAAAAAACAGACAAATAAACAAATATATATATATATATATATAGATATAAAATCCAGACCACTTACTTAATAGTGATAAAAGAAAGAAAGAAGAAAAAAAAGAGAAATCATATAAAACTGGCATAAGAGCCCCCTGAGATGAAAATAATATACTAAAGTGAATTTTATTAAACAGGAATTGAAATCACTTGAGATAAAGATATAATATCGTATTCTTCTCTTGACTTAGACATTATACATTAAATGCATACAAGAACTATTAACAATTGTGTCCCAACAGATTAAGTGTGCAGATAATGTCCTATGAATAAGCAGTAGAGGAAAGGGGTACAAAAACGGTAAAAGTATGTCCATCACCAAGAGAAGAGACCAAGTCTTCACTGTTCAAAGAACAGAGATGAAAAGAACAAGACCAAGGGAAACAAAATAATAATTGTTTTCTTACACCTATTTTGAGTATCTAACCAGCAAGCTAATGCCTTCCCTATATATCATCATCATGTGCTGGGAGCTTGAATTTCCCTGACTCTACCTAGCCATTTGTCTCTATTGTTCATTGCATTCAGCAGTTCCTCTTGACTACATCCTGTCTATACAGAGCTGTTGAAAATAAGTTTAGCCGGACATCCAATACTTACTCATCCGTGTGAAGGAGTCCACAGGAGAGCATCACTTGTGAGCTTGCTTTTACTTCACCAGCAGTTTCCCACATGTCTTCTTTGTCTAATTTGAATGGTTTTAGAGATGGGAGGTAGGTGGCCGTACAGTTGCTGTTTTGTGGGATGTTGCTTCCTGGATTTGTTTAGAATAGCTTGTAGCATTCTTGTGAATTTGCCATCAAGCTTTTTTTCTATGCGCTTAGTCAGTATTCATGAGGTGCATCCATATTGCAGTATGGACACTGCTTAGAAAAAATGGCATTTTATTTTATTGGATAGGCCTGACTTCCATCTGACCAATAACCTATCGATAGCTGACCATGCCTTTGCTAGTTGCATACTGATGTCATTTTCCATGAATGAAATGCTACGACAAAAGTTGGTGAATTTGTTCACTCATTTCAAGAAACCACCTGTTAGGGTGGAGATGTCCCTTGTTGGATTTTGATTAAAGCACATGTACTCTGTTTTGTCTGCATTGACATGGAGGCCTCTACTGCCTGCTGCCTTCTCCAGACTATGCAGCAGGGATTTGGCCTGGGCGCTATGTCATCACCTTAGTCCGTGTTCATCATCGTTTGTGCAGGAGAGGCATTGCCATCATGGCAACACAACTTCAAATGCTGGATGAGGTTAATTGCATTTCACATAGGGCCAGCATCTGTGGGAAACGTATGCATCCAACTATTCTACCTTCAGCTATGAGTAAACAGTAGCGCAGATTGAGCTCTTTAACCTTGCAATAGTGACCAGTCTAGGAGAAGGAAAATTCTGAATTTGAACCTGTTAAACTTTGATTAAAGATGGACTTTGTGCCGTATCGAACTCATGCAAAGGGGTGTGTTTTATTTACCTCTGCTTCCCACCAGACAGCACTTGACACAAGGTCATGATACAAGGTTGGCTTATAGGGGAGGATAAGGAAGGGGGAAGTTGGGCACAAGCCAAAGCTCAAGCCCTGCTGGGTCTTGTGCTGGTTATCTGGCTCACTTAGTGCAATGTGAGCTTGATGAGCCTGCTGGACATGAACTCATTCAATATTTTACGTGAGTCCAGCATGGATGCCTTCTCATAGCTTAAACTGGAGTCTAGTTTTATGTTGTGCAATCAGTGTAACTCACCCACCGAAAGGTGGCCAGCTGAAGCCGGGGGGACTTTCAGCTTCAGATCTGACCATGATCTTCGATGCCCCATCTGGCATTCCTGCCAGATGGCCCAGCTAAAAAGTTGGAAGTGCATGAAGGCACAGATACCTCTCTCTGGGTGCAGTGGGTGTATATATATATATATACATATATATATATATATTAGATTTAATTAAAATTTGGATTATAATGAAAATATTTTTTTTTAGTTTATTTTTTCATTTAAGATTTTAAAATGTAAACTATTGTTTATCACTTTAATTTTTCTGGTACAACACTGGATAAGTAACATGATAGAATGTTGATTATAATCTATTTTATGAACAGTATATTTTTTCCTTTTTTCTTTTATATTATGAAAATGCATAATTCCTTAATTCCTTAAATGTCCAAATTAAGACAAATTTCATTTTATTTTTATTATGTAAAGACCAAACCATTTGTTTTTCCTGTCTGGTTGACAAATGACATTCAATTCCTGCATCAAGATGTATCAATTAGATAGATAGATATGAACAGACTGATATTAATATATATATATATATATATATATATATAGAGAGAGAGAGAGAGGGAGAGAGAGAGAGATGGGTAAAGAGAATAATTGAAGTGAACTACTGTGGCATGCCAGCAATGAGCCATTCAGTCAAAATATTATAAAAGGATAATGCAGAGAGAAGTAGATTTATGCCTTTCCTCAGAGAACTTAGGGATAGTGTAAATTGCATATATACGTCATTTGTATAAAGACCACAAAGGTGTGCACATTCATATATGCTTGCACATAGATAGATAGATAGATAGATAGATAGATATGAATAGATTTAGATAGATAGATAGATAGATAGATAGATAGATATGAATCTGTTTAGATAGATAGATAGATAGATAGATAGATAGATAGATAGATAGATAGATATGAATCTGCTGACATAGATAGATAGATAGATAGATAGATAGATAGATAGATATAAATAAATTGAGATAGATACATTGAGAGAGAGTGAGAGGAGAGAGAGAGAGTGAGAAAGAAGGAGAGATAGTGAGAAAGAAACAAAACATTCAAAATTTATTCATGCAAATAATCATTGTGCAAAAAGGCTTATCAAATCAAATAAATATATATGCACATCTGTGTGTGTGTGTGTGGAGGGGGCCTGCTTTTTCATATTCATGTCAAGCATTATGAATTCTGACTTGAAGGATAGAATAAGATGATAAAAAAAAGAAAATGAAGAAAGCAGTAAAGAAGAGATCAAATAAAAGAAAGAAAAAAAATTGAAAAAGGAAGGGAGATAACTCTCAAGCTGAAGTATACACTTTAAAATTAAATAAATAAATAAACAAGCAAACCAAAAAAAAAAAAAACAATAAATATGCAGGAATGAAGTGAATGATACAAGAAATGAATGAAAATGCTGCAAAAAATATCAATAAAGAAGTATCTGATTTCTTTTCTTTCTTTTTTTTTTTCCGATACATTTACTTTTGAATAACTTACTTTGTGAATTCAACAGTTTTTTAGGGCTGTTAGAGACTTTCAGTGATAGTAATAGCAATTTTAGTTGTAGTAGCAGTAGCAGCTTGAGATTGACTAGAATTCTCCACATCCCGGAGGCAGAGACTTTACTTTGTGATTATATAAAAAAAATGATTAGCTTGTCAGAATATATTGAATGCAAAAAGGTAGAAAATGCTCAAGACGGTATAACCTGTTTAAATATCAACATGTAATGCTGGCACCATACCTGCGAGTGTCTAAAAACATTGTTACTTGATTATATTATGGAAGCATTATCTGATAGTGTGTTTGAATAGCACTATAGGGTCTCTTGATAATGTAATTATTTCAACTCAGGTACACAATGTTGAAGTGAGGGCATCTGGGAATGTTCACTATAGAGAATATTCATCTTGTTTGCTTCTGTTATATTATTACGAAAATATATATGAGTAAGAGAGCAGGCTTATGGAGAAAAAAAAAAAACTTGTCGGGAATTTTGATAGAATTATATTGGTCTTCTTGTTAAAGGCCAAATGATCGAGTATTTAGTGAATGGAAAGAAAGACAGAAAGAAAGAAAGAAGTGATGTAAGATAGGAGGAATAATAAGAGGATGAAGCATGAAGTAAAAAGTTTTAGAGAAGAAACAAAGGAAAGAAGGAAGGAAGGAAAAAAGAAAAAAAGTTTTCAAATCAAAGAAAGAAAGAAAGAAAGAAAGGAGCATAAAAAAATTTGAAAGAAAGAGAGAAAGAAAAAAAGAACGATGCATTAAAAACTCTAAAAGAAAGAAAGAAAAAAGCATTAAAAAATTTGAAAGAAAGAGAGAAAGAAAAAAGAAAGAAAGAAAAAAAGAAAGAAAGAAAGAAAGAAAGAAAGAAAGAAAGAAGACAATAAAGTATTAAAAAATTTAAGAGCAACAAACAAACAAGCAAACAAACAGAAACAGTTTTCAAAAGGTAGAAACAGGTTGTACTGGGTTACATGGTACCAATAGTATGGAACAGTCCTTAACCTGTTCTTTGCAGCTGATTTTAAATTTGAAAGATTTCCTTTTTCTAGATGAGTTTCCCTACTGAGGTTAACTGGGCTGATGTGGGAAAGAGATGGATCCATGTCTTTCTGAACGGCATTAACACAAAGGGAATACAAGTAGCCTCATCCAGGATTTGAATTTGGGCTGCCAAATCCATCTCTCATAACAATTATGCAGATATATATATATATATATATATATATATATATATATATATTATTAAGTAATGGTACTAATGCATATTTTATGTATTTATGCGGTGCCTTCAATAAGTCTCCAGACATTTTTGTACAGGCATTAAAATTGTCGTAAACTCTTCAAAATTCACTATATTATTGCTATACATCTTATGAGATGACTGACTAATTTTTATGATTTCAGGTTCAAATGAACAGTTACAGCAGGAATTGGAATACACCCTACTAAATCCTGATTGTCACAGCTGGTGAACTTCAAAAATGCAAACTGGATGTGAGGACACTTTAGAAGAACGATATGCAATAAAATTCAGTTTTAAACTTGGAAAAAATGCTATGGAATGCTTCAGACTGCTTTTGGAGCATCTTGCATGAATCGAGCATCAGTTTTGAGTGGCATAAGAGATTCAAGGAAGGCAGGGAGTCTGTGAGAGATGATGAGAGGTGTGGGAGGAGTAAGGAAGTCAGAACACCAGAATTGATTGGCCAAATAAAGAATTTAATGGATAAGGACCGTCGTGTGTATATAGAGACAATAAATGCACCGTTTGATGTCAGTGTGGGAACTGTACACACAATCATTCATGAGGAACTGAAGATGCACAAGATTTGCCCAAAATTTGTCCCAAGGGTGCTCAGAGAAGATCAGAAAGAAAGATATTATCATGACAGCAGGGAGAGGTCGAGCTGATCAGTTCAGATCCTACAGTTCTTGATGCTCTGGTGACCTGCAATGAAAGTTGGATCTACTGCTCTGACCCAGAAACCAAGACACAGAGTTCCCAGTGGAAGCATGCTGGCTCTCCCAGACCCAAGATGGCCAGACAGAGCAAATCCACCCACAAATTTTTGATTATACTTTTTTTTGACAGCACTGGCATGATCTACATGCACTGGGTTCCCACTGAACAGACAGTCAACAAGGAATACTATGTTGAGGTTTTAAGAGAGTTCAGGAAGAGATTCCTAGGGAAGAGGCCAGCACTCTTCAAATCGGGTCAGTGGCACCCGGAGAATGCACCAGTCCACAACTCTATCCTTGTCACAGACTATTTGATCAAGATGGGCATCAAGACAGTTCCTCAGCCTCCCTATAGACCAGACCTTGCTCCCTGTGACTTCTGGTTATTTCCTAAGCTCAAGGAAAAACTTAGAGGCTGTCGTTATGAGACAATTGAGGAGATAAAAGAGGTAGTGACGAAGGTCATTGACACGCTCACACAAGAGGACTTCGATGGAGCCTTCCAGAAGTTGTTGGAATGGTACAACAAGTGCATTGCACCTGGAGGAGATTACTTAGAAGGAAACTAGAGTTTCATGTACTATCAATAAAAGTGCTCATACGAAAAAAGTCTAGAAACTTATTGTAGGCACCTCTTATATTTATATCCTAGCAAACTTTTTAATTGATTCTATTTACTTTTTTGAATGTACATTTTTTTGTCCTGAAGATGATGAAAAAAAAATTATAAGATCCATAAAATCAATCCTTGGTGTTAAAAACAAAGAACTCAGACTTTAACACTCTACACACGGAGACGCCTTTATTAAACCCTTCTTCTTACACTCACACATAAACCAATATGGCAGTTTGTTTACTTCCAGTCATCGAATAATGCCTTCTCTTCTTGAGAGTATCAGGGGAGATAATTTGCATACTTAACACTTGGTTTTGTTAAATGTAGACAAACCACAATTGTATTTGTTGGCAATACTTTCATATTTTAATGTATTATAAGAATAAATGGATGATGGTGTAAAAAAAAAAATTAAATAATAATAAGATCCAACTCTGATTTAGCAAAATATTGATAACTCGTGAATAAGTTTTCTAGATATACCTTTATCTTATTGAGGAAATATACTGAAGATAGTGTAAAAACATTGAAATATCAATAAAGTCCATCTCTGCTTTTCTGAGATATTTATAAACCCTTGTGTTTATTTAATGCCAAATCCTGATTTATATATATTTAAATAATTTGTAAGCAATTTGTTTGTTGGTAAATTTATTTTTAAATAAATTGTTAGCACTCATTTGTCTGCACAAAATTAAATGATTTCAAGTATTTCTATCAAACACTAATAATTCAATTGGATATAAATCATTTGTTTGCACCCATTTAAATAGTTTAAAATATTACTAATTAACACTAGTAATTCTATTCATCAAGTATTCAAATCTAATATAAATAATTTGCACACAGCATTTCTGCAGTCAAAATACAGGGTGTCTCAAAATAGATGCAACCCATTAAAATAATAATTCATATTGCATCAAGTCATCTTTCATCTCAGTCTTAAAAAGTAATCATATCACTTCAGAAAGGTCAAACTAGATGACAAGGACATAAATTGATTGACTTTATCCGACAGTGCACATGAAAGACCGAGTTCTTGGGAACTTCTTCAGAGAGCCTTTTTCAGACTCCTTCTGACAGAATCTCTCACCACATCCACATTGTCAGGACATCTTGCAGTCAACATCCTGCCAGATCTGGGATTTTCTACCTTCTAGTTGAGGTTATTTACAAACCCTGCGGCTTAAAATTTGTGTACCCAGCAATAAATTTGGTTTTTCTGAGGATAATTGTTAAAGTTAAACTTCCTGCAAATTTTTTTTGAATGATTTTATCTCCATATAAGTAGTGATACAAAATATTTTTTTACCTTTTTACCTTTTTACCTTGTCTAATGTATTGTGATTGAGCATTAATAGTTGTTATAGTATACTATTTTCAAATCTAAAACAAAAAGAACACAAAATTATTATTAATAGAGTTATTAGCAGTCACATGGATTCCATATATATTGTGTGAGCAGAAATTATAGGGCAGTCACATCGGTCCATTGTATATTGAGACACCCTGTATTTCAATCATTCTCTTACAAATCAGATTGGAAATTGCTTTATTCTCAAAGAGCATTTTGAAAGACTTTCCTCGAATAAAAATCTTGTAACAATATGTTATTTTTTATATAAAACATTATCAGAATTTTAGTATTGATTCTGAAGATGGTTTTAAAAAATAACATTGATGTACCCATAAAATCCTTCTCATGTTTTCTTGAATATTGATTACCAACTTACAGAATGGGACAAAAAATGACAGTGAAAAAAACAGAATCTTTTTTTTTCCCCCAAATCTTAATGAAATTCAATGGCTTAGGTATAGATAAGAAGTGATTATTTTTTTTGATTATTGATACAAAATTCTCTAAACTGTTTCAAAAGTCAAAATTTTTTAAAAAGAAAATTCCCTGAAATGCCAAAAAATAGGAAATTTCTTGGAATTTTCTTTTCCTTGATTCAATACCCTAATTTCATGATTAGTTCTTTGCTAATAACATTTTGCTACAACTAAGGGAATTTTTACAACATCAATCAAGGAAAATAATCACTTCCAATGTATATCCAAGCCACTGAACTTTCATTCAAATTTGTGGCAATAATAAAAAATGGTTTGCTTTTTCTTTTTTTCTTTTTTTTTTTTCGGGGATAAAGAAGGAGATGTCCAATACTGTACTTTCATCCTATTACATATTTCAATAATAACCTGAAGATGTTGTAAAAACATCAAAATACAAATATAAAGTATCTGATTATAAAAATGCCACAAAAAAATAACAAAAAACATAAAAATTTTAAATAAATTTCATCTTTCCTATTTGTTAATAAAGCCTTTTTAGTTTACAAGAATATTATTTTGAATTCAAGTTTTAAAATGTTAGATTAATGTACATGTTTATAACTAACTCTAATCCATTAAACAAACTGAGCACATTAGATTAGAGGTCACCAAGCTGTGGCTTACAAACCACGTGCACTCCTCAACACACATTCATGCAGCCTTTTCACGTTGGTTGATTGGTTGGTAAGTTTTATGACAAATCAACTCTTATAGGTTATTCAATTCTAAATCCTGTTTTTTAATATATATATATATATATATATATATATATATATTTGTGTGTGTGTGTGTGTGTATATATATATATATATATATACATATAATATAACAAGAAGAAAACTCAACCAATGATATATGTATATTAAAAAAACAAACATATATTCACTTAGTCATAGGTCAACTACGGAAGCACCTTTTTTCTAGGTTCTTAAAACTTTTGAAAATTTTTGTTTTGACTTACTATCCTTTTCACCAAAACATATATATATATATATATATATATATATATATATATATATATATATATATACTGTTATCTATATTTGCTTTTTGGGGGCGGGGAGGGAAATGTCAAATGAATTTGCCAAAATGAATTTATGATGACAATTTACCCATGGTTGAGTTTTCTTCCACTTATATTGTATACAATCTTTATGTGAGTTTTCTTATGTAAACCCGAAAAGGATTATATAACAATAACCATACATCAAGCACTCCGATAGACTTATATGAAATCCCTCAAATACTCAATACACGAGGGGTGTCCTCGTGGTATAAAGGTTAAAGCGATGGACGGCGGAATCATAGTAACCAAGTTCGTATTCCAGTCGCGCTATTACGTTCACTTTCGGGCAAATACCCTTGGGAAAGGTATGAACCCTCTTATCCTCCCAGCTATGGGTTAAATAGTACAACTACTGTTCTTCTAGGAGAATAGCTTTGGCATTAAATAACCTACAAAGGTTGATATGCCATTAAACAAAGAAACCAAACCAAACCAATCAATACATGAATAATCCACCCCTATTGTTTTTGGATGCCAACTGGATACACACACACACATACACACACATATATATATATATATTGTCATCCACAGACAGACTGTTTCGTTGTATCACAACTCTTCAGTGTAGCTAAACATATCGGACTCTTAAAGCTGGGATCGAAACCCAGTCAGCTTTATGTTAGATTTAGAATCATACCACTCAACCAACAAGCAAATATCTCTATATATCTTTATATATGATTTGTAAGCAAATAGCATATAGGTGTCTATTTTCAAATAAGTTATTACTTATTTGTTTGCACACAGTTAAATGGCTTCAATTATTGTCATGTGACATTAGTAATTCTATTTATCAGGTATTTCTATCTAATGCAAAGAATTTGTACACAGTGGTATGGCTTCAAATAAGTAAACATATTCAATAAATAGTAACTAATTATCCTTCATAAATATTTCTCTAATTTAGTACATAGTAAATGATAATCCTTAGTAAATGATTGAACAGTTCTATTTGATCCATAGAATAGACCCTAACAGATATTGCCACTCCAAGTCATAGAAGACCTGAGAGTAATGCTAATAAAGAGGTAGTCCACATTCCCTAAACTTCAGGATGGCCCAGTTAGCTGGGGGTGCAGAATATACTGACTCTACAGAGGGGTAACCCCTACCCCCAATGAGGGTCCTCAATATGACCCTAAACAATCTGATAGCCAGGCTTCAGTAATGCTGGAGAT
This sequence comes from Sepioteuthis lessoniana, assembly GCA_963585895.1. Taxonomy (NCBI): domain Eukaryota; kingdom Metazoa; phylum Mollusca; class Cephalopoda; order Myopsida; family Loliginidae; genus Sepioteuthis; species Sepioteuthis lessoniana. Next base: position 24,291,325 of record OY757935.1, read on the forward strand.
TTAGGGAATCAGGAGTATCCCTTCATTGCCACTTTCCCAAGTTGGCACTGACCTGGAGATAGGGTCCTATCTATGGGTCCAATAGAACTGTTTGACATTTAAACTGTGTACTTATGCTGAATTGAATTGTTTGAAATAGAACTGTTTTTACACTTAACTGTTTGAACAAATGACTGATCTTTAATTAAATTGTTAGTGATACATATCAATACTTGAAAACATTGAATTGTGTGCAAACAAATGATTAATAGCTGTCTAAATTTCTGAGATGAAGCTTGGTGTGTAGACCAAGTATAGAGTTGAATACAATATGGGAACCGATAATTAAGAAGGCTAGATGGAAAAAAAAAAAATCTGAATATGAGCATAGGTAAAAAATCATACATAATAGTAGTAATTCTAGTCAAGTAAGAACATTAAGTTTATCAGTCCCAAAAATTCATTCTGAATTGTCCAGCAGGACACATGGCATGACGGTTATAGACATTGGTTCCCCAAGCTTCTAAGGAGACAATCATCTGGAAGTTGCAGGTTCAATCCTGGCTGCAGGCAAGTAACAATACAGGGATACTTAACACTTGTACCCAGCTATGGCTAACGGAATCCGAACAGGCGACCCCTCGTAAATTCAATAAAGGATGTAGTCCAAAGTTCTATGAAGGTTTCCAAGTTCAACAAATACCTGAAGAAGGCCAGAGGACATATCAGCCAAAACATTGTGGAAATAATGATAAAGACAATAGTCCAAAACCCTTAATGATAAAAATGATGAATAGTAAATAGAATTATCTGTATTAAATAGAAATAAGTGAAACCATTTAACTGTATGAAAAAAGATGAGCTCAGGCTCATTTAAAAATGTTATCATCAAAATGTGTTTAGAAATGATATATTATATATATATGTATAAAAAGGATTTGGCATTAAATAACCTACAGTGGTTGATATGCCATCAAACCAAACCTAACTTAGTTGTCGTAGTTGGTGACCATAGTCGAGGGTGACTCGAAGGTTCTCTTTTCAACAGCTACTACACCGAAGTGTAGAGGAGGGCGCTACTTCATTCCCTGGATTGGTCCATTTTACCTTTGATCCTTACCTTATAATGCTGAGTGTAAAGCAAGGAGGCATCAAGTACCATTTTTTGAGTCTTTGGCATGACTCGACTTGGGATTGAACCCCAGTCTCCCGGACCATTTGTGACCACTCTGCTCATTAGGCCAATGGCCTGGTGAAGCTTAAACCAAACCAAATCAAACTTAAACCAAACCAAACTAAACCAAACTCCAGAACTCTGAATTCAAACCGGTTAAACTCCTCTTAAAAATTCACCTTGTGTCATATTCTGCCTGAGCGAAGGGGTTGGTAAATACATATATATATATATATATATATATATATATATATATATATAGATATATGTATCATCCTGATATTTTTGATCATTTATTTTTTCAAATGTTATATGATTATTCTTATAACTATATCAAAATAAGTTTATTGAGCTTTATGTATTGAAATTATATAATTTAACATTATATCCTTATTTTTCCTTGATAAAATGTTCTATGAAGCTTTAAAATGAAAAGTTATTTCACATTTAGAATTTTTCACAAAATCATTCTTATATTTATGCTCACAACTATAGGAAAGTAGGAAACATTTTTAAATGAGCCAAAGTTAATTTAGTTGCACACAGTTAAATGGTTTCAAGTCAAGTAAATAAATAAACAGTTCCATTTGACCCACAGATATCAGGTGCTACAACTCCAGGTCAGAGTGGGTCTGGAAGTAATGGCAATGAAGAAGTACTCCACATTCTTCAAAGCTCCAGGACTAGAGCCTCACCATCAGATGGCTTAATGTCCTATCCAGGATATTCATTAGGAGTGAGGTCTCACCCTTTTGCAGAGATGCAATTGGTGTATTCTACTGCTCCAACCAACTGGACAGTTTATCTTTTCTATTTGTTTAGTTTGGTTTGGTTTTATGGCATATCAACTGTTGTTGGTTATTTAATGCCAAATCCTGTTTTTACATATATATCAAATATATGATTTGTAAACATGATTCTGTAGATAAACACAGTTAAATGATTAAGCAGTTCTATTTCTAACAATTCAACTTAGCATATGTCAAAGTCAAATGGTTCCAAGTATTGCTATGTATCACTAACAATTCAATCAAACATCAGTTATTTGTCTACATACAGTTAAATGTTCAAACACTTCCATTTCTAATAATTCAAATTAGCATAAGTCATTTGTTTGCACTCAGTTTAAATGTCAAACTGTTCTATTTTGCCCAGAGATAGGATCCTATCAGGTGCTACCACACCAAGCCAAAGTGGACCTGGGGTCTATGGCAATTAAGGGGTACTCCACCTTTCCAAAAGCTCCAGCTCTACTGATTACAGATTACTTTGTGTCATAAACAGGACATTCATTGGGAGTGGAGTCTCACCCCTCTGCAGAGATGTAGTCGGTATATTCTACAACCCCAGCCAACTGTCCTGTTTTCAATTTATTAATTAAACATTCTTAGCCAATCAGAATCTTATTTTGAATTCAACTTCGATAAATGGTGGCATATGAAAATCCAAGATTAGTGTATATGTTTATAGCTAATTCTGGGCCAATAAACGAAGTGAACACATCAGAAAAAATCTATGGCTTTATAAGCAATAATATTGACAGGAAACGTAACTAGATGAAAATCAATAGTGAATGTTAGATGCAAATATTTTTATGGCAACCTCGGATTAGCAGTGCGACTGTGCAGAAAAGAGAAAGTAAGTAAATTGATTATAGATTATCTATTGATTATACTTATATCTATTCAGACCTTGTCGTAAAAATATTTGCTGGAATATTGATTACATAACTGAAGACTTTGCATTAAAATTCAGAGACAAGACTCCAAATAGGCTTCTAAGTGAATCAAATTTTTATCACACTCTTCTATCTGTGTGAGTATGCATGTGAGCGTGTGTGTTTGTGTGTGTGCATATATGTGTGTGTGTTTTTGCTATACTCATAACCATGTGTGAGTGTGTGTGTTTTTATTATACACATATTGGTGTTTGTGTGTCTGTATATGTGCGTGTGTATGAGTGTAAGTGTACATATTTTTATTGATTTATATCTGTTTCTGTGTGTGTGTGTGTGTGTGTGTGTGTGTGTGTGTGTGTGTGTGTGTGCAGGTTTTTATCATACTCATATCTGTGTGTGAATGTATGTATGTGTGCATGTGTATAAGTTTTTATCACTCTTGTATCTGTGTGTGTGCGTGTGTGCATGTGTGTGTGTGTGTGTGTGTGTGCATTTTTTGTACTCATATCTGTGTGAGTGTGTGTTTTTATTGTACTCATATCAGGGTGTGTGTGTGTGTGCATTTTTTGTACTCATATCTGTGTGAGTGTGTGTTTTTATTGTACTCATTTCAGGGTGTGTGTGTATGTGTGTGTATGTGTGTGTGCATGTTTTTATCACACACTCATATTTGTGTTTGGTTTGGTTTGGTTTCTTTGTTTAATGGCATATCAATTCTTTTTAGGTTATTTAATGCCAAAGCCATTCTCCTAGAAGAACAGTTGTGGTACTATTTAACCTATAGCTGGGAGGATAAGGGGGTTCATACCTTTCCCAAGGGTATTTGCCCGAAAGTGAACATAACAGTGCGACTGGAGTACGAACTCGCGTACTATGATTTCGCAGTCCATTGCTTTAACCATTACACCACGAGGACACCCCCTCGTATTTGTGTGTGTGTGTGTGTGTGCAGCTGTGTGTTTTTATTGCACTCTTGAGAGAAGGTATGGGCTTTTATCGTATTCTCATATTTGTGCATTTATTGGGGGGTGTAAGTATGTGTTTTTCTGACCCTCTCATGTAAGTGTGTGAGTGAGTGTGTGTGTGTGTGTGTGTTCAGATGTGTGTGTGTGTGCAGATGTGTATTTTTATAGCACTCTTCTATCTGTATTTTGTGTGCACATATGCAGGTATGTTTCTTTATTGCACTCTTCTATATGTGTGCATGTGCTTGAGTGTGTTCATGAAGTATTGAGACTGAAGCCGTATTTTCCAAATCAGATATCGGCCCTTTTTGCCAAGCGTAGAATAGGCGGATTGCATTCTCTGCAGAGGGTTAAGACACTCAACTGAAAAAATATCTTCAATAAATTGCAGTCTGCACTACTACTCTTCACTGTGATTACTCCTAGGTCCACTATTACTCAGAGCGGTAGTACCCAATAGATCTGTTTCATTATTATCAGTATTAGATTGGAACACTTGAAACCATGTAACTGTAAGTAAATTATTTGTATTAGATTAGAATACTTGATACCATATAATTGTTTGTTTTGTTGTTTAATGGATTATCAACCTGCTTTGATTATTAAATGCCAAATCCATCCTTCTTGAAGAGCAGTAGTGGTATTGTTAACCCACAGCTGTGATGATAAGAGAGTTCATTCCTTTTCCAAGGGTCTTTGTCCAAAAGTGAATATAATAATGCGACTGGAGTTTGAACTCACTTACTATGATTCCACTATGCAGCACTTTAACCAATACACCACAAGGAGTCCCCCATATAAGTAAGTAAAGTAAAGTCCGTGACCGTAGTCGAAGGCTACCCAAAAGATCCCTTTTCAATAGCTACTACAGACAGGTGTAGGAGAGAGTGCTACTCAATTCGCTGGATTGCTCCACTTTACCCTTGAAACATACCTTATAATGATGAGTGTTAAGCAAGGAGGTATCAAGTGCCATTTTTATGAGTCTTTGATATGACTTGACCTGAGATTGAACCCCAGCCTCCCAGACCATTGGCAAACACTCTACCACTAAGCTAATGGACACCCCCATATAATGGTTTACAGTTTGGTTTGGTTCCATGGCATATCAACCTTTGTAGGTTATTTAATTCCAAATCCTTTTTATTCATATATATTAAATATATAATTTCTAAACATATTTTGTGGATAACATTTTAAAACTAGCCTAAGCTCATTGCTTTTCACACAGTTAAAGAGTTTCAAGTATTTCTATTTAACACTAATAATTCCATTCAACATGATTCCTGTTAACACACAGTTAAATGATTCCAAGTATTGCTATGTATCACTAACAATTCAATTAAACATCAGTCATTTGGTTACACAGTTAAAAGTAAAAACAGTTCTATTTCAAACAATTCAATTTAGCATTAGTCGTCTATTTGCTCTCAGTTTAAATGGCAAACAGTTCTATTTGGCCCATTGATAGGATCTCATCAGTTGCTACCACTACAAGCCAGAGTGGACCTGGGAGCAATGGCAATGAAGTTCCAGCATTTCTGAAGCCTCACCATCAGATTGTTTAAAGTCATATCTAGGACACACATTAAGGAGACTTACCTCTCTTCATAAATGCAGTCGGTGTATTCTGCAGCCTCATTTGACTGAGCCATGTTATCAAAAAGGAACTGTAATTTGAAACCATATAATTGTGTACAAATTATTAGTATTACATTGGAAATTGTGTGTAAATTATTAGCATTTAGAAGAATTACGACAAACTATTTTTTTTTACAAATGTTAAACATTAATTAGTGAAACCATATAATTGCTTGTTGAAAACAAAGACTCGTGAGGGTTGACATGCCATAAAGCCAACCAAGTTTGAAAATGAGGACTTGATGATAGTAAATTTTTGAGAGCATGTGAAAAGGTACAAAAAATCCATTGTGAATAAGGACAAAAAAGTTAATTTTGGATAAAATGGTCCCCCACCTTCCCTGAAAGCCCCTGATAAGTGACATTTCATTTCTCAGTTATGGCTCCCCAAGCAGTTTAGCAGCATGGGACACCCAGTGAGAATCAAACTCATAGAGAGTGGGCATCTCTAATGGGCATCGCATGGAATGTCTCGTGACAATGCCAGAAAAATCCTTCTCACTCTCTTTTTGCCTTTGTTCTTTGAACAGTAGTGACATATCTCCTGGCTGGTCATTGAACAGTAAAACCAACAAACTCAAGTAAGACTTTTTCCGTTTTTTTCCCCTTTTACATACTGCTTGTTCATGGAACAATATATGCATATTTTATCTGTTAGGACACATTTGCACATTCTTCTCTATATTATTTGTATCTTTATTATGTATACAAACTGTAAAATGTTCTTTTATGTGTAAATGATCTTATAATGTTTATCTTTCCATTTATTCAGTGTTAGTATATCATGGATGAACAAATAATAATTTCCATCCTTGGTGAATGTGGACTTGATTAAATATCTTCCTTACAACCAAAAAACCTATTAGTCTGATAGGCGAACTTACCAACCATTTCATCACAATCTTAGTACAATTTAGCACAAGGCTAGAAATATAAGTCACCCAGTGAGAACTTAATTAAATAACAATAATCCATTAGCCTTGCTTGTTAACCATAGCAACATCTGAAGAGCCATTCCACTGTATGTAAGAATGAAATAAGCTGGGTTTTTTTTCAACATAGATATTTTTTGTTGGCAGCAATATCTTACATAAAAGTTTGGTTTTTTTTCTGACATAAATATATTTTTGTTGTCAGGTATATCTTGTCTAAAAGATGTCTTTTTTTTCCAATATTAATGTATTTTTTGTCAGGTATATATTGTTTAAAAGATGTCTTTTTTTTTCCAACATAAATATATTTTTGTTGTCTGGTATATCTTGTTTAAAAGATATTTTTCTGACATAAATATATTTTTGTTGACTGGTATATCTTGTTTAAAAGATTTTTTTTCAACATAAATATATTTTTGTTATCAAGTACATCTTGTTTAAAAGATTTTTTTCCGACATAAATATATTTTTGTTGACTGGTATATCTTGTTTAAATGATGTTTTTTTCTAACATAAATATATTTTTGTTGTCAAGTATATCTTGTTTAAAAGATATTTATTTTAAATATAAATATATTTTGGTTGCTTTAGAGTTGTTGTTTTTTTTTAACATAAATACATTTTTGTTGTCAGGTCTATCTATTCAAAAGTTGTTTTTTTTTCATCATGATTAAAGTTTTGTAGTCTAGAATATCATTTTTTTCAAGATAAATATATTTTTGTAGTATGGAATATCTCATTTAAAAGTTGCTGTTTCTTATATATATATATATATATATATGTATATAATGTGTACATGTCAAAAAATAACATGACCTTGCACTCCAAATGGAATGACCTAGTGGTGTCTATAAGAGTGTTGCTTAACTCAGGGGTGGAGTCTTGTGGTGCCATGGGTAATATGCTGAACTGACATCATGGTAAGTGAATTCAAACTCAAGTCATACCATTATATTCATTTTTTGATAAATACCCTTGGGAAGAGTATGAACCCCATTATCCCCCCACCATTAATCAAATAGTATCTCTACTGTTATTCTAAAAGGATGACTTTGGCATTAAATAAACCAGAAAGGTTGATAAGCCATAAAAACAAACCTTACTTACGCCCACCCCATCAACAAATGTGCTCTCACACACAGAAACACTCACTCATTCACTCACATCTGCAAACACTCTCTCTCTCTCTCTCTCTCTCTCTCTCTCTCTCTCTCTCACACACACATACATACATACATACATGCACTGTCACACAATCATTCTCTCACATCCACACACTCACACACACACACAGGCACACACATACATACACTGTCTTCCACTCATTCTCTCACATACATGCATACACACTCAAACACACTCATATACACTCACACGTTGGCTCACACATACACATATACTCTGTCATATACTCATTCTCTCTGTCTTACACACACACACACACACACACACACACATACACACACATTCAAATATATACTCACACATACACATATGCACTGTCATACACTCATTCTCTCTCTTTCACAGACACACACACACACACACACACATATATAGTTACACATACACACTTACACTGTCGTGCACTCATCCTCTCACACATGCACACACACATACACACGCGCATATACTTACACATACACACATACACAGTTGTGTACTCATCCTCTCACACAAGTACACACACACGCACTCACACATACATATACTTACACATACACTGTCATGCACTCATTCTCTCTCTTTCACACACACACACACACACACACATGCACACACACACGCATATACTTACGCATACACACATACTCTGTCATACACTCATTCTCTCTCACACACATACACACACATACATATACTCACATGCTGCGTGCAATCTTGAACAAGTCCTGGCAACAACACCCCACAAGACACCAACTGTACGGCCACCTGCCATCTATCACGAAAACTATTCAAGTTAGATGAACCAGACATGCAGGACACTGCTGGAGAAGCAGGGACGAACTCATAAGAGATGTACTCTTATGGACCCCTACACATGGCCATGCAAAAGCAGGACAACCAGCACGAACATACATTCAGCAGCTGTGTGAGGATACGGGATGTTGTCCTGAGGACCTGCCTAGAGCGATGAACGATAGGGAGGAGTGGCGAGAGAGGGTCAGGGATATCCGTGCTAACAGCACAACATGATGATGATGACACTGTCATTCTCTCTCTTACACACACACACACACACAGACTCATACACACAGACATACATTCACACGTCCACTATCATGTAGTCATTCTCTTACATACACACATACACACTCACACATGCATGTGATGTAACCCTCTCCCCATGGCATAATGGCTAACATGCCAGATTACAACAACATACTGAGAGAGTTCAAACTAGAGTCATATTATTATGTTTACTTTTTGAATTAATACACTTGGGAAATTATCAAGTCCCTTATCCCCACCACCATGACTATAGATTAAATTGTACCTCTACTGTTCATGTACCAGAATTTTTGTTTTGCATTAAATAATCCATGAAGGTTGATGTGCCATTAGACAAAGAAACCAAACCAAACCTTAACTAAAAAGCACATTTTGCATTAAATTAATCTTTTATATATTCATTATGTTTTCGACATGATTGGTTAAATTCAATGGCATGTCAACCAATCTGGGGATATTTTTTGCCAGGAGGTTAGGGAATTGCATTCATTGCACATTTGTATTCACATTTTTGGTGTAGTTGTTTCTTAAAGGGTTTGCTTTTTGTACAGAGGAATAATCTTCAAATAGACTTATTTGACCCATGCATGAGACCCTAAAAGGTATTACCATTCCAATGAGGGAGTATTCCACACTTCTCAGAGCTCCAAAACTGGAACTTCATCATTAGATGCAGTTTTGTATCATATCCATGACTCCCCTTATTCTGGTGGGTGGAGGTTTGAAACTCGAGGGAGTTTTAAGTATTTGATTCATTCTCATTTCTCCTGGGTCACTTGAAGTGCTAGCACCTGCTAGGGTACCATCTATAGATCAAATAAATCTGTTAGAAAATTATTTGTATTTGATAGGAATACTTAAAACCATATAACTGTAACTTATTTATATTAAGAATAATTACCTGAAACTATAATTGGTTTATTTTCTTTCTTTCTTTCTTTATTTATCATTGCTTTGGGTTTTTTTTGCACAATTTCTTTTAAGCAGTAGTTGTGTCAGTTCTCCTGTATGAATACACCACATGGTTGCTGATAAAACGTATAGAGAAAAAGCATGGCGGGAACTACACAAGAATGCTATAGGCTATACTGAACAAATCCTGGAAGCAACTAACCACAAAACAACTGTTGTACAGCCACCTTCCTCCTATCTCAAAAAGCATCCAAATAAGGCATGTGGGACATTTCTGGAGAAGCAAGGATGAACTCATAAGTGATGTTTTCCAATGGACCCCTTCAAATGGCCGACCAACAGGAAGTTACCTACAACCGCTCTGTATGGACACAGGATGTAGTTTGGAAGACCTTCTGGGTGTGAGGGATGATAGGGATGAATGGTGAGAGAGAGTCCGGGAAATCTGTGCTAGCAACATGACTTGATGATGATGATAATTGTAAAATAATGATTATTATCATTAGTTACTTGAAACCATATAATTGCTTGAAATACATATAAGTAAAGTTGGCAACCTTAGTCGAGGGTGACCCAAAAGCTCCCTTTTTGATAGCTTCTACACCCAGGTGTAGAGGAGGGTGTTAATCCATTCCCTGGATTGCTCTACTTTACCCTTGATCCTTACCTTATAATGCTGAGTGTTAAGCAAGGTAGCATCAAGTACCATTTTTTGAGTCTTTGGTATGACTCGAACTGGGATTGAACCCCGGTCTCCCAGACCATTGGCAGCGTACAAATTATTCATGATCATCATCATCATGTTGTACTGCCAGCATGGATCACCCTGACTCTATATCGCCACCCATCTCTAATATCCATCACTCACAGGAGGTCTTCAAGGCTATATCCTGTATTGGTACAGAGCAATTTTATATAGGTTCTAGCTGGTTGTCCTGCCTTTGCTCATCCATGTGAAAGGGTTCACAGAAGTATATCACTTATGAGTTCACCCTTACTTCTCCAGCAGTGTCCCACATGTCTGTTTCTTCTAACTTGGATAGATTTCATGATGAGTGGTAGGTGGCCGTACACCTGCTGTTTTGTGGGGTGTTGCTCCCAGAACTTGTTCAATACAGCTTGCAGTATTCTTGTATAATTGCTGTCAAGCTTTTTCTCCATATGTTTAGTTTGCGTTCATGTGGTGCATCCATTTGCAGTATCGACACAACCGCTGCTTGGAAAAAACTGTGTTTTATTTTATAGGTCAGGTCTGACTTCCATATGACCAATAGCCTATCGATAGCTGTCCATGCCTTTGCTAGTGGTGTTTTGTGGGGTGTTGCTCCCAGAACTTGTTCAATACAGCTTGCAGTATTCTTGTATAATTGCTGTCAAGCTTTTTCTCCATATGTTTAGTTTGCGTTCATGTGGTGCATCCATTTGCAGTATCGACACAACCGCTGCTTGGAAAAAACTGTGTTTTATTTTATAGGTCAGGTCTGACTTCCATATGACCAATAGCCTATCGATAGCTGTCCATGCCTTTGCTAGTGGTGTCTTGATGTCTTTTTCAGTTGATGAGACGCTGCTTCTGACATAGATGAACCTGTCCACTAGTTTCAAAGGCCCACTCTTTAGTGCGGAGATGTCACCTCTTTGATTAAAGCACATGTATTCCATCTTGTCTGTGTTGACATGGAGCCCTATGTTAGCAGCTGCTCATTCCAGACTATATAGCACGAATTCGGCTTGGTATTTGCTGGAAGCACTATGTCATCGGTGAGGTCTACGTCTGTAATTGTTTGTACAGAGTATCTTCTGCTTCTTTCCTTTGCCAGCTCAACTGTGTATAAATAAATATTATTCATTAAATAGAAATAGTGACTTGAAATCATGTGGAGGCGTTCATAGTGTAATGGTTATGGTTGTAGGAAATGGATTCAGCGACCAGAGTTCAAATCCCAGACTTGGTTATTTGCATTTCACATAGCACTAATAACATTGGAAAAATTATGGATCAAACTATTCTCCCTCCAGTAAAGTGTACAGCAGGCTGGGTTCTTTAACTTTGGTATGGCAACTGGTCGAGGAGAAGGAAAACTTGGAATTCAAACTTGTTCAACTCTGCTTAAAATTGACATTATGTCACATTCTGCTCATGCAGACAGTTTGGATCAATACATATAAAGTAAAAAAAGGTGGTTACCTTAGTCGAGGGTGACCTGAAGGCTCCCTTTTCAATAGCTACTACAGTAAGGTGTAGGGGAGGTTGCTACTCCATTCCCTGGATATCTTCAGTTTACCCTTGATATATACCTTATAATGCTGAGTATTAAGCAAGGCAGCATCAAGTACCATTTTTTGAGTCTTTGGTATGCCTTGACCTGGGATTGAACCCCAGCTTCCCAGACCATTGACAAACACTCTACACCGTACTTAAAATGATATAACTGTGTTTAAATCATTTGAATTAAGAATAGTTACAGGAAACTATTAAATAAAAAAAGTGAAGTAGGCAACTATGGTCGATGACGACCCCAAAACTCTCTTTTCATAAGCTACAACACCAAAGTCTAGGTGACGGTGCGTACTATTCCTTTCCCTGGATTGCCCTATTTACCCTAGATCCATATCTTATAATGCTGTGTATTAAGCAAAGAAGCATCAAGTATTATTTGTTGAGTCTTCAGTATTACTCAACCCGGGATTGAAACCCAGTCTCCCAAGACATTGGAGAATACTCTACCCATTAGGATTTATAATTGTTTAAAAAGGATTATAATTGGTTACTTGAAACAACATAATTGTGTCAAAATTATTAGTATTAGATTGGAATACTTGAAACCATGTAACAGTGAGCAAATTATTTTAATTACAAATACTTATGTGAACTGATAATTATTATTAGTTACTTGAAACCACTTGAGTGCATATAAATTATTATTTGATAAGAATGCTTGAAATCATATAACTGTGAACAAATTGTTTATATTTAGAATAATCACTTGGAGCTATAATCGTTTAATATCATGAATTACTTGAAAATATATAATTGCTTGCTCACAAAAAAAAGAAAAGACTTTGGCATTGAATAACCCCATAAGAGCTGATATGCCATAAAACCAACCAATCAACTTTGGATGTTTAAAATATTTAACAGATCTGTGTGTTAATAATCTAACAATGTTGAAATGCTGTTAAAGCAATCAGCTGTTCAACTAAATAAATAGATATAGTTATTGCCCATTGGTATGTGATAAATTCATTTTGAAAATCATAATTTAATAGTACTTATTGTTGGTAGTGTGTTTATTCCTTTAAAGAAATATGATCAATTAACATGTGTTAATGTAAGAGTTTGCGTTTCAACCGGTATAGTTTTTTAGATTGAACTTAGCCTCCCGCACCAGTCGCTTCTGGGTGGAAGGTGCGGGAGGAACTTCCGGCCTGAACACTGGCTGACGCGAATTCGGTTTTTTTCAAATTGACCAGCATGCATGACTGACGTTTTTCTTTGTGGGTCACTAGCAAGGCAAAAAGAGGTAAGCACATGAATTCTCTTGATTAATTGATTCAATTTAAATCATCACTTTCATGGTGTGTTTCTTTTTTTTGGAAGATTTACAAGTGCATTTGTTTTGTTTCAGTTTTCACGTTGAAGAATGTATAGTTGTAGAATGTATAGTTGGAGAATGTATAGTTGGAGAATATGTACTTGTTTTTACGCCGAACACATGCGTGAATAAAGATATACAACTTCATCAGTACAAGACTCGTGTCTTTAATTTTTGGCCCCAGTTGCTGCTGTAAAAACATGATTAATTCTAAATTATATAAAAATATGAATATATATAAATAAGTCGGCCAAGGCTTCCTTTTCAATAGCTACTACACTGAGGTGTAGGAGAGGGTACTGCTCCTTTCCTTGGATTCTCTACTTACCCTTGATCCATACCTTATAATGCTGTATTAAGCAATGAGGCATCAAGTAACATTTGTTGAGTCTATGGTAAGACTCAACCTAGGATTGAATCCTGGTCTCCCGGACCATTGGCAAACACTTATTATTATTATCATAATTATTATTATTATTATTATTTACTTGAAACCATATAATTGCTTGCAACAAAAAATTATAAGCTCTTGCATTAGATAAGTCAACAAATGTTGTCCATGGCATAAAAACCAACCAACCAACCAACCAACCAACATTGCACGTTTGAAATATTCTATATTAGGATCCGATCTATGGATCAAATAGATTTTTTTGGAAACCATCAGCATCAGATAGGAATAGTAGAAACCATATAAATGTCTGTGGTATTTAATAATTCACCTAATGTTGTCTATAGCATAAAAACCAACCAACCAACATTGTACTTTTGAAATATTCTATATTAGGATCTGATCTATGGATCAAATAGATCTTTTTGGAAACTCTCAGCATCAGATAAGAATGGTAGAATCAATACAGATGTCTTTGGCATTAAATAATTCAACAATTACTGACTAGAGCATAAAACCAACCAACCAACCAACCAGCATTGTACCTTTGAAATCTTCCATATCAGGATCTAATCTATCGATCAAATAGATCTTTTTGGAAATCATCAGCATCAGATAAGAATAGCAGAAACCAGATAAATGTCTTTGGCATTAAATAAACCATTATTTCTTTCTATGCTGACTTTTCCATCTCACCTCACCATGTGCGGCCCCTGCCGCAAACTACTGGTCTGGCCTCAGCAAGCTCCGAAAATCAACACGGTTTTTTTCAAATTCCAAAATCCTCAGCGCTTCCAGGCATAACATCATTCACGTCCCCGGTCCCTTTTCCTATCTGGGGTTTTTATTGTGACATCTCTGATTGTCACATCTGCTGCACTTGCGTGAACACCTGCACTCAATGTGTGCACCTAACTAACCCATGCACTAAGCCGAAAGGTTCTCAACCTAACTAAACCGAAAGGCAAGATATATAAAACGAAAAATGATAATATAAAAAAATCCCTCCGCAATTATATTACACCTTCAGGTCTCCCTTGACAATGGTTGACAAACTGATTATTATTAGTAGTAGTAGTAGTAGTAGTAGCAGCAGTAGTAGTAGTCTCCGCTGTCAAGGTAATCTTCTTACTAATATATCTATTAGTTTATATGGATCTTTACCAATGTGATCAAATCAATTTTAGTAAATATTAATATCTGCTTTTATCTCACACTTTTTTAAATATATCTATCCATTAATCTATTCTATGTCATTCATAAATCTAATTAATAGTATTAATAATGTTGATAAGTAAGGAGGCACTTGCAGCATCATAGAAAAAGACCCAGTGATACAAGTTCAAAAACCTGGAGGAGGCTGTTTGTATTTCACAAGGGAAAGGAATGAATCCATTAATCCTCCCTCCAACAGTAGGTAAATAGTAGGGCACAACTGGGCTCTTTAACAATGAGCAACTGTTCTAGGAGAAGGAAAACTCTGAATTCAGGCCAGTTGTATTCCACCCAAAAATTGACCTTGTGTCACATCCTGCTCATGTTGGAGAGGTTGGGGGAATAGAACCTAATTAGTAATTTTCAGCGAGATATGAATGATTATTTTCGCCAAAGAAATAATTTAAATTATTTTTTTTAGAAATAGATAATAGAAAGTTTATTTTCTTCTTAACCAAGAATACTAAGATTTCGATTGGAATCTAAGAGATTCGAAATAGAAATTATTGAAATAATTACACACATTAAATATATTTATACCATTTTGTTTTTGGTTACAGTTTTGATGCAGTAGAAATGGGAGATAATTTGATTGTATACAACAAAGTCACAGTCTAGCAAGTCAGCCATTATGCCATTGCTCAGTTGGCTGGGGCTGTAGAATATACTGACTGCTTCTCTGCTGAGGGGTAAGACAACGAGTGTCCTGGATATGACACTAAACTATCTGATGGTTGGGTTCCAGTAATGCTGGAGCTTTGTGGAATGCAGAGTACCGCTTCATTGTCATCACTCCCAGGTCCACTCTGGCCCAGAGTGGTAGCACTTGATAGGGTCCTATCTATGGGTCAAATACAACTTAATTGAACTTTTGTTAAACTGAATTGCTTGAAATAGGACTGTTTTTTACATTTGAACAGCATACTTATGCTAAACTGAATTGTTTGAAATAGAACTGTTTATAGATGGAACTAAACTGTGTACATATACTAAACTGAATTGTATGAAATAGAGCTGTTTTTGACATTGAAACAGTGTTCTTATGCTAAAATGAATTGTTTGAAATAGAACTTTTTTGACATTTAACTGTGTTGAAAATTGTAAATTTGTCAGTTAATGTCTGCTTGAATTTGATTGGCTGTTTTGAAGTTATACCATTAGCCCCCGCCCCTTCTATTATTTAAGTGAAACCCACAAGGGATCTCTCTCTCTTTTCTTTTGTTTTTTTTTACCATGAGCTAAAGTCTCAGTCTAGCTTCGCGATCTCTTGTTTATTCGCCTTCAAATTTAGGTAGTTTTTCTTAAGCAAAATAGGCTCATAAGTCTTAGGCTAAGCCTCTTTTTCTGGCAGGGTTTTATGGTTACTTGTTGAACCAATAAGCCTACTGCAGGCTATTTGTGGTTTTGGTATGCAGTCCTCTTCAAAAGAAAGTTGAGTCTAAGGTCTGGAGGCAGTATTATTGGACTTTTGCCAAAAAAGGAAGCTGTTGGCCAGCTCAGAAAATATGGTAAAAGCTTCTATAGGCTCAACAGAAGACAATCGGAGTTGAAACAGAAAGATATTCATCTAAAAGGAGAAAGCAGTGATCTACTCAAAGTTCACTTACAGAAATAGTAAACATTGTTTTTAACAAGTCTACCCAGGAAACTAGAAGAGCACAGTTGTCCAAGTTGATTCTACACAAGAAGGAGATGTCAAGAAGACGAATAAACCCTAAAGAATTGGGTTCTAAATGAACTTTGATATAAAATACCAAAGAAAGGTAATTCATCATTAACAAAAGTTAAACTGACAGTAGTTGATTGACGGCATGGCTTCAAGCAAGTCAGTTGTTGTTGTCAGGGATGTTACGAGATGTGTTGGGGGTATAAAACAAAATTTTGAAGTAGTACATGTTCCTCGCAAATAATTTCCCAAACAAAACAAAAATAAAACCTGAATAACTTTAAAATAGATTTATTATTCAGATTGAATAATATGTAAAGGAACTCACAATGTGGTTGTTATTGTTGCTGTTGTTACTGTTTTCGCTCACTTGTTCAGTGTTTAATTTCTGTAGTGGTAAATTCCTTTTTCTTTGTCTTTGGTGGAAGAAGAAAGAGTAATGTGTCTTTGCTAGACAGCATGGTGACTCTCATGTTTTGGTGGAGTGAGGGAACAGTTCAGTAGCGTGTCTTCTTTCTGTCAGCAGTGGCAATCTGTTGAATTGGTTTATCACTTTCTTTTATAACCCATAAGTGAAAAACGGGTATGAATGTTTTTTGGGGGAAAATACTTGATTGGTTTAAAAATATGTGGGTGCGAATTTTGTGTATGTGGTTTTGATCTTTTTATTCTAGAATGTTCTATATTGTTTCCTTTGTTGATTGGTTTAAAAATATGGGCACAAATTTTGGGTATGTAAATAAAATTTACACTACATGGTATTTCTTTTTACCCTTCTTTTTTTTAGTTATAATATTGTCATTATTTCAATGTATATCTTTTTTGTCACCTTATTCAATATTCTTGACTAGTATAGGGAAAAATATACAAAACCAGATTTTGTAAAGTTTATTTCTCTTGGAATGAATTACTTTGTGGGAACTGGTTGTTTTTGTTTTTAAGAAATAGACACACTTTTCTTTCAGATAACTAAAGTAGGCTTCCCTTTCCCCTTTTTTCCCTCTTTTATTCTTATACAGTTGGTGACCATAGTCCAGGGTGACCCTAAGGCTCCCTTTTCAATAGCTACTACACCAAGGTGTAGGGAAGGGCACTACTCCTTTCCCTGTATTGCTCCACTTTACCTGTGATTCATACCGTATAATGCTGAGTGTTAAGCAATGAGGTATCAAGTACCATTTTTTGAGTCTTTGGTAGGACTTGACCTGGGATTGAACCCTGATCTCCTTGGCCATTGCCGAACACTTGGTCTAATGAGTAGAGTGTTCACTAATGGTCCGGAAGACCTGGGTTCAATCTCAGGTCAAGTCATACCAAAAATTCAAAAGATGGTACTTGATGTCACCTTGCTTAGCTCTCAGCACTCTAATGTGAGGATCATGGGGAAAGTGGAGCAATCCAGGGAAAGTAGTTGAGCCCTCCTCGACATCTTGGTGTAGTAGCTATTGAAAAGGGAGCCTTCGGGTCACCCTCGGCTTTACTTTTTGCTTATTTTTATACATTTCTCTATCCCTTCACTTATCCTGATGGTTACAGCTAGATTCCTTGTTCTAGGCAGAGATAAAGCCTAGTATATTTTTTCGAATTGAGCAAGAGTTCTCATGACTATAGTAAACAAAGACTATACTTATACTAAACTGAATTGTTTGAGATTTAATTCAGCATTAAATGACCTAAAAAGGGTTAATAAGCTATATTGTGTACTAATTATACAACCCTTACTTTGGGATTTATACACCAGGGCTTCTCAAAGCAATTCATATAGACCCTTGAGGGTGAATAAAAGTGTTAGTGTCCGCAGAGAGTGAATTTACTTGTTCACATTTATAAATCCCTTGGTTTATACAAGTCAACTTTGGGCCAACACAAGTTTCAGTATTTTGTAAATCTATTCTCTATAGAGCAATCAGATGAAAATGTTTTAGATAATGACTTGTTTATCTATATAAACCACATGAAGAATTCGCTAGAAGTGTTTAAAGCTCAATCCAAGGATCTTCTAAACATGGAAATTCCTGAATGGATTATTTCTCCATTTGACATAGAAGTGAAAAGTGAAAATTTTTCACCTTTCTTAAAAAAGAATTTATTGATATGACTTTTGATCTTGAAATGAAGCCTATACACACATTTAAAAGAATTGGATATTGCTGAATGAATAAAAAAAATTGTTGCATAATATCCCAAGTTTTGTACAACAGTTGAGCTCATTTTGCAAGTTTTTCCAAGTTCATATATCGTAGAATCTGGGTTTAGCAATCAATATTTACATGAAAGGTTTTCCCCTTACATTGCTCTACATCGGATTATCTCAATGTTGCCCATATAGACACATATTTTGACAATATGAATAAAAGCATAAGGGTCTACATGGAGGTGAATTTTTTAGTTTGGATTTATAAATCCCTTTACATATCCAAGATAAATTGAGTTAATACTCGCTTACTTAGGGCAAACACAACTTTCAGTATTTTGTAAGTTTGTCTTCTATAGACCAATTAGATGAAAATGTTTTAGATAATGACTTGTTTATCATGAAGAATTCACAAGAAGAGTTTAAAGCTCAATCCAAGGATCTTCTAAACATGGAAATTCCTGAGTGGATTATTTCTTCATTTGATGTACTTCAAAATCAAATAAAGAAATAATCTATTCAGGAATTTCCATGTTTAGAACATTCTTGAATTGAACTTTAACTTTTTCTTGCAAATTCTTAATGAGGTTAATATAGATAAACAAGCCATTATCCAAAATATATTCATGCAAATTTAGATATCTTCATTAAACAAGAATTTATCAAAATGACTTTCAATTCTGAAGTGAAGTCTATTTACACATTCATTTTATGTGAGAATGATATTGAAATAGAAAATGGATAAAAAAAAGATTAAAGAAAAATAAAGATATTTATTTCCCACCATTCTTCCATATTTAGGGATGCTTTTTGGATGATTTTCCCCTTTCTTTTTCTTATTTAGATATTCTAATTCTGTTGGTCAAGTCTTTGATGAAATTTTATACACTTGATGGTGAGCTGGGCCGTCTGGCATTCGTGCCGGATGGGTGCTCGAAACCAAGAGCAGACTCGGGGCCGAATAGGCCCCCAGCTTCGGCTGGGCAACCTTCGGGTGGGCGAGCTGCACTTTTGTCCTCTTTGTACGGCACTAGACCAAGCGTCTAGTTTAAGCCGTAAACTGGCATACGTGCCCGGACCCACATTTGGGTTCGTGAAACTGCTTGCCTCATCAGGCTCACATTGCACTAAGTGAGCCGATGAGCAGCACAGACAAGCAGGGTTCGAGTCTCGGCTCGTTCCCGACCTTCCCCTCCCCTTTATCCCCACTTTAATCGGCCTTCGGGCTTTTGACCTTGTGTCAAGTCGTGTCTGGTGGGAGGCAGCGACAAATACATGTCTACTTCAAGTCTGTTGATGAAATCTGATATACTTAACCATCGAGTGGTTGTAGCTTACCCATATCTACATAAGCTAAGACCCTGTTTATTCCAAGAACCAATTACAATCCCAACCAACAACCTTTTGTGGCCACCACTCTGATATATATATATATATATATATATTTCTCCCTCTCTGTCTTCTCTGTCTCTCCTTCTATTTCTCACTTTCTTTCTTTTCTGTGTTCCTTTTTATGACCCCCACCTTCTTTTATTTTATTTTATTCTATTTTTAATTATCTGTTTCTTCCTATGCTAAACTTTAGAAAAACCCATTCATTCTGAAAAAGTCTTTCTGAAATAAAGACGAAATATCAATTGAAATATACTCTTTTCCATTTATTTTTCTTCAACTCCTTTGATGTACAAAATCAACCATTTCTCCATATTTAAAGGAATTGGATATTTCTAGATGAAGAAAGAAACTAGCAAAATATTCCAAGCTTTTTGCATCTGTTGCATCCACTTTACAAGATTTTCCACGTTTGTATTTGGTAGAATCTAACATTAACCTTGTGGATTATTTAATAAACAAACAGAGAAGCAATTTGAACATACAACATGCTGATTTGCAGCTCAAACTCACAACGATCATCATCATCATCATCATGTCATACCGCTAGCATGGATATCCCTGACCCTCTCTCGCCACTTCCCCCTATCATTCATCACTGCTGGCAGGTCTTCAGGGCTACATCCTGTATCCTCACATAGCTGCTGTATGTATGTTTGAGCTGGTCATCCTGCTTTTGCTTGGCCATATGCAGGGGTCCATAGGAGTACATCACTTATGAGCTCGTCCCTGCTTCTCCAGCAGTGTCCTGCATATCTGGTTCATCTAACTTGGATAGTTTTCGTGATGGGAGGCAGGTGGCCATATAGTTGATGCCTTATGGGGTGTTGCTGCCAGGACTTGTTCAATATTGCTCTCAACATTCTTGTGTAATTGCCGTCTAGTTTCTTCTTCTCCAGCAATTTAGTTAGTGTCCAAGTAGTGTATCCATATAGCAGTATCGACATGACCATTGCTTGGAAGAAACTGTGTTTCACAATACTGCAACTTAATATTTATGATTTCCTTAATGCCCAGCAGATCCATCCTTGCCATTAAAAAGTTATTCAAGAATTAGAGGTGCATTTGCATTTATAGTTTACTGATTCTTTTCTCGCGTAAATTGTATTAAATTCTAGTAAATTAGTTATATTTTGGAATTTAATATTCAATGAAGTTATTTTCAGGAGATGAATAGAAATTGAATTTGTTTACTAGAGATGCATGAAGTAAAATATTTGGGAAGCTCCAGGGTTCATCTATGGATCTTTATATATGATCATTTCCGATTATCTAGAACTATTTTGGGATAGTCTCGTGGGTTAGTGGCTAATGTGCTGAAATGTAAGCAAGTTTGAATTCTGATCATGCTATTACGTTCACTTTTGGGCAAATGCCTTTGGGAGAGGCATGAACTCCTTTAGACCATACCCAGCAATTGGCTAAAGAGTATCACTGATGTTCTTCTACAATGATGGCTTTGGCACTAATTTACCCATAAAAGTTGATATGTCATTAAACAAAGAAAGTAAACCAAGCCAAACCAAATCAAAATTGATTTGCCCTGTTGGCAGGGGCTGCAGAATACACCAACTGCACTTCTGCAGAGGGGTAAGACCCTCCCAATGAATGTCCTGAAATGACTCTAAACAATCTGATGGTGAGTTTCTTGTGATGCTGGAGCTTTGGGGAATGTAGAGCACCCCTTCACTGCTATTGCTTCCAGGCCCACTCTGGCCTGGAATGGTAGCACCTGATTGGGCCCTATCCGTAGGTTAAATAGAACTAAACTGCATACTTATGCTAAACTGAATTGTTTGAGTTAGAACTGTTTGAATAAAATGAATAGTTTGAAATAGAAATGTTTTTGACAATTAAACTGTACTTACATTTAAACTGCATGCTTTTGCTAAACTGAATTGTTTGAAATGGAACTATTTTTGACATTGAAACTCTACTTACACTAAACTGAACTGTTTAATATTGAACTGTTTTGACATTTAACTGTGTGTAAACAAAATCTGTAATTATACTAAACTGAATTAGCTGAAATAGAACTGTTTGAATAAACTGAAGAGCTTGAAATAGAAATGTTTTTGATAATTAAACTGTGTACTCATGCTAAACTGAATTGTTTGAAATAGAACTATTTGCATGAAAATGGATTTGGCGTTAAATAACCTACAAAGGTTGATATGCCATAAAACCCAAACAACCAACTAACCGACCAAATTTGATATATCATCTGTATATTTAATCTTGAGTTCAAGATACTGGCTGTCTCCAAATCACTGTGGTTCAAGTAAAGTAACAGAAATATGGTGTGCCTTTTCTTTTCTTAGGACAGATAGAAAGCAATCATGTTAATGATGTTGATACATCTAAAAGGAAATCTTAAAAATTTGTGCCAACAGTATTAAATTTGTTGATACGTTTCAGTAGAAATAGGTTATTCAATAAAACCACCTTCACACTTGTGGATTGCCTCAGTGCCCCCTTCAGAGTGAGAGACTGCTATGATCATCAGGTGGTTCTCACTCATGCTGGCAGCCTTCATTGGGTGCATCTACATTCCATTTTCTATCTTTGCTCTATTTACTATGACTGAGTATGTGTCCCTTTGATTTCATTTCTTGCAATTGAGTATATTTCCATTTCATTTCCTATAACTGAGTACATCCCCATTCTTTTTCCTAGAATCGAGTACATCTTCATACTATTTCATACAACTGAGAACATCTCCCCTCCATGTTCTCCAATTAAGTACATCTCTATTCCATTTCTTCTGAATGAGTGTATTGTTCCATTTTCTAAAACTGAGTACATCTCCATTGCTTTTTCATATAACAATAAACATAATGCTAAGCCCACCTCCTATGGCATATCAACCATTGTAGGTTATTTAATGCCAAATCCTCTTTATACATATAAATAAAAGATAAAGGATTTGGTTTGGTTTGGTTGGGTTTTTTGGCATATCAACCATTGTAGGTTATTTGATACCAAATCCTGTTTATACAAATGTTATATTATAGCGTATGGTCGCAAGGAAAAGACAAACACAGGTTTTTAAACAATTATTTTAACAAAAACAAAAAAGAAGGCGATAAAGCAAAGAATCAACTGTACAAATTTCTAGTGTACAATATCAAGTAAAAGAGTGAATGTGGTGTGTGTGTGTGTGAAGCCAGAGTTTATTGACGGACATGTATGTTATAAGTTAAGAAACTCACTTGGTGGGTATGGTGTTATAAGGGTGGTAAGGGTATCAGATGATCTTGGTGGTAGTAGCATCCGTGGACAGGGCAGTGTTGTAGCTAGGTCAGCAGTTGTTCACAGCAGGTGGTGCGTCAAAAATCCATCAGAATTCAGATGATTTCTTAATGGCTGTAGCGTGTTCTTCCCTTCACCCTATGTAGGCCAGTCTGATGCCTTTGAAGATTTTTGCTGCTTAAATAGCTACCCTTTGGATCAAGTCGGTTCTGGGAATTTTTTAGGGGGAAGATTTATGATTGGTTGAAAAAGGGTATTTTGTTAATGTGAATTAATTTCTTGTATTCTCGCCCGGAAGCCCTGCACGGAGCCTCTTGCGCAAAGACACATTTTATTCTTTGACTCGACAGCAGCCATCAGGCTAACATCTGGTTGAATGCTACCCTTCTCCAGCCACGTGTATGTTTTTGAATGAAATCGTAAATTGTGAGAGATCTGAATCCTTCTATATAACATATATATTAGATGATTTATAAAGACATTTTGTTGATACATTTTTTACAAGCCTGAGCTCATTCTTTTGTACACAGTTAAATGGTTTCAAGTATTTCTATGTAACACAATTATTTAAATTTACTATTAATCATTTGTTTTCACACAGTTAAAAGCTTCCAAGTATTGCAATGTATCACTAAGTAAGTAAAGTTGGTAACCTTAGTTGTGGGTGACCTGAAGGCTCCCTTTTCAATAGCTACTACACCGAAGTGTAAGGGAGGGTGCTACTCCATTCCCTGGATTGCTCCACTTTACCCTTGATCCTTACCTTTAATGCTGAGTGTTAAGCAAAGAGGTATCAAGTACCATTTTTTAAGTCTTTGGAATGATTCAACCTGGGATTGAACCCCAGTTATTAGTGAACACTCTACTCTTTAGGCCATTCTGGTGGTAGCAGTTTGTTTTTGGTTATTTTCATGCAGATACCAATACTTTGTCAATATCAGTTCATGCGTTTGTGGAATTAGATAAAATAGATAAAAGTAAGTTCAAAGAATGTGGAAGTTCCCCGAGGCCCCTGACAAGAAGTTTGAACTGCGCATACCTGAAAATGAACCGAAGGGCATGAGAAAAAAACTCAGCTTGTACTTCCAACTAATTTCATTCCAATTTGAGGCCGGGCCCGAACCACACCTCAAGGATGCAGATGGGTCCGTTGCTCCCGCGGAAAGGTCTTGGCAAGGGAACGCCACCCCTTCAGGCACCCAGCTGCAGACCTTCGCTCTAATCAAAATTGATCTTGGCTCCTGCTATCTGTTTGTACCTTGCAACCACCTTCTTCACAGCCTTTATGTCCAGGTGGCGGGACACAAAGACAGTGATATCGCTGTAAAAGGGCCAGCAAAAGAGATACTGTATGTGTTCACTTAGCAGCACTCTAGTTCACTCTCTCACCAATAGCAGCCGTCTCTGTTAACAGCAACCTATGACATATCAACCCCAAAACAACAAGTATATTTTTAATACTTTGTGTGGAGGATGCAACCATTGCATTTAGATTCAGGAAAAATTATCTCCCCCGAAGAATGGTTTTCGAACCCAGAAATAGATTTAAAAATCAAAAAGATATCTCTTCTCTCTGCCTCCTTCCTTTTCTTCCTTTGCATCCTTCACAGACAAAAAGACGCCAGCAAATTAAGATGGGGTAAGAAGAAACCAACGGAGTCAGATATCTAAGACCAAAAACCCAAAATAGACTACAAGCAAACAACAACCATAAAGTTCCCGTTATCCCCATACTTTTCCGATGCACATGTTAACATCTCTTTTAGTCAAAATTATTCTTGCTTTTTACTAAAAATTTGCCCATAAGTGAATGCTACTATACTTCTCCAACAGTTTCTATCCTGTCTTGTTTGTCTTTCTCAGATGGTTTGTGAGATGGGAGATAAGTGGCAGTATGGCTGCTGTTTTGTTGGGTGCTGCTTCCAAGATTTGTTCAAAACAGCTTGTAGTACCTTCATGTATTGCCCATTTAGCTTTTATTCCAAGTGGTGCAACCATACAGTAGTTATTAATACAGCAACAGCTTGGAAGAATTTCTTTTTTATTTTATCAAAGAGAACAAATCTGTCAATAGCAGCATATACTTTATTTATGTGTAGGTTCACATTGCTTTCAGTAGATGAGCGCTTAGACTTATTTAAGAATGTTATCAATAAAATCATATATGTTTAATATATATGTATAAAGAGAATTAGGTATTAAATAACCTATAATGGTTGATAATACCATAAAACCATCAATCCCAGTCAGGTGAGACCCCTCCAACAAGTCTCTTCGATATGACATAAAACTATCTGATGGCAAGTCTCCAATCTTAGAAACTTGGGGAATGTGGAGTTCCCAATCCTTGCCATTGCTCCCAGGTCCAGTCTGACTTGGAGTGGTTGCACCAGATAGGGTCCTATCTATGGATCAAATAGAACAAACTGGGTGCAAACAAATGACTGATGTTAAATTGTAACTGTTATATAGTAATACTTGAAAACATTTAACTGTATGCCAAAAAAGAATTCAGGTTCATTTAAGAATGTTATCTACAGAATGTGTTTACAAATTATACATATATTTGATATATATGTATAAAGAGAATTTAGCATTAAATAACCTACAAGGGTTGATATGCCATAAAACCTGACAAAACCCAAAAAAAAACCATCCTTCATGCTATATTTTCCATTTTCTCTTTGTGCTTTCAAGTTGGTTGCTTTTATGAGATGATCACCGGATGGAGACACAGAATACTTCGACATTGTAGCAGGAGTACTACAAGGGGACATGCTGGCTCAGTACCTCTTTATCATTTGTCTAGACTATGTACTTAGAACATCGATTGACCAAATCAGAGAGAATGGCTTCGAACTGACGAAGAAAAGAAGCAGAAGGTACCCTGCAACAACAATTACCGACGCCGACTACGCCGATGACATAGCGATACTGACAAATACACCTGACCAAGCCGAAACACTTCTGCATAGTTTGAAATGAGCAGCAGCAAGCATAGGCCTCTATGTTAATGCACACAAAACGGAATATATGTGCTATAATCAAACGGGTGACATCTCCACTCTAGACGGAACCCCTCTTAAACTAGTAGACAAATTCGCCTACCTAGGAAGCAGCGTCGCATCAACCGAAAAGGACATCGACACGAGGTTAACGAAGGCATGGACAGCTATCAATAGGCTATCGATTATATGGAAATCAGACCTAACCGATAAAATGAAACGCAGTTTCTTCCAGGCAGCGGTCACATCGATACTGCTATATGGATGCACTACATGGACGCTAACAAAACGGCTGGAGAAGAAGCTAGACGGCAATTACACAAGAATGCTACGTGCAATCTTAAACAAGTCTTGGCGGCAACACCCCACAAGACACCAACTGTACGGCCACCTGCCCCCTATCACGAAAACTATTCAAGTTAGACAAACCAGACATGCAGGACACTGCTGGAGAAGCAGGGACAAACTCATAAGAGATGTACTCTTTTGGACCCCCACACATGGCCGTGCAAAAGCAGGACGACCAGCATGAACATACATTCAGCAGCTGTGTGAGGATACGGGATGTTGTCCTGAATACCTACCTAGGGCGATGAACGATAGGGAGGAGTGGCGAGAGAGGGTCAGGGATATCCGTGCTACCAGCGCGAGATGATGATGATGAAGTTTGACATAAAATTTCTGTCTCTCTCTGTATAATATATGGAAGGAAATATTGAAGTAGAAGCTTTTTTTCCTCTTTTTCTTTTTCTTCCCCCTTTTCTTTTTCTTCCTCCTTTTGATTTGAAATCTTTCTCAATGAACAAATGTAACATAAATTCTATACAATATTTTTAATAAGCCATACAATGTAATTTTAAAAACAAATGCTGATTAACAGCTTAAACGGACAACTCTCTCTCAATATATAGATTTTTCCCTAGGTTATTGTATTTTTTTAAACATCCATTGTTAATTAAACATCACAGATATCATCTCTCCTAGTCCTGATGATGGTTCATTAGAGCCGAAAGGCAATAGGGTCGACTTTGTTTCTTGATAAATCTTTCCTTCTGCTTGGATTACCTTGTTATCAATTTAATAAGTACGTATAAAGAGGATTTGCCATTAGATAACCTACAATGGTTGATTGGCCATAAAACCCAACTAAATCAAATCCTATATATTTAATATATATGTATAAAGAGGATTTGGCATTAAATAACCTACAATGGTTGATATGCCATAAAACCCAACCGGATCAAATCCTATATATTTAATATATATGTATAAAGAGGATTTGGCATTAAATAACCTACAATGATTGATATGCCATAAAACCAAACCTAACCAAACAGTAGAATTATTGATGTCTATTGTTTGTAATCTAGGCAGAATAGAAATGGTGCCAATACTTCTCCTGGCAACAATGTCAAAGAAATCAATGTCATTATCAGAGGAGTAAATCATGGCCTTTGTGTCCTTGTAAAATGTCTTTACAGCCGTAAGAGTTTCTTTTTGCAAAGCATATGTTAGAAGTATTTGCTCCATCTTTCCTCTGTGTATGCAATCAAATGCCTTAGAGGAATCTGTAAATATGTTGCCTTATAATTTTTGGTGTGACTTAACAAATTGTCAGAATCTGAGAAGTTGTGGATTGATTTCTCAGAAAACAGTCTGATTTCTCTCAAGAACTTTCACAACTTCAGGTCACATAAAATTGAGAAGCAAAATATTATGAATCTTTGCAGTTATTGCAGTTAGAATTATACTGCTGTATTTCTAAGTGATTCTGAGCAGGCCTTTCTTTGAGAAAGGGAGTATGCAGCCTTTTGTCCATTTCCCTATTAGGGTTTGAAACCATGTAACTGTGTGTAAATTATTTGTGCTAAGAATAGTTTTTTGAAGCTGTAATTATTTACAAAGATTTATTTTTAGTTACTTAAAACCATACAAACAAATGTAGGCCCAGTCAGCTGAGGCTGTAGAATACATCAACTGTATCTCTGCGGAGGGGTAAGACTCCGCCAACATGACTCTGTCGGCTGGGGCTGTAGAATACATCAACTGCATCTCTGCGGAGGAGTAAGACTCCTCCGACATGACCCTGTCAGCTGGGGCTGTAGAATACATCAACTGCATCTCTCCAGAGGAGTAAGACTCCTCCAATATGACCCTGTCGGCTGGGGCTGTAGAATACATCAACTGCATCTCTGCGGAGGAGTAAGACTCCTCCAACATAACCCTGTCGGCTGGGGCTGTAGAATACATCAACTGCATCTCTGCGGAGGGGTAAGACTCCTCCAACATGACCTAGTCAGCTGGGGCTGCAAAATACATCAACTGCATCTCTGTGGAGGGGTAAGACTCCCCCAACAAGTGTCCTAGACATGACACTAAACAATCTGATAGTCAGGCTTCAGTAATGCTGTAATTACACTAGAAATTACACTAGTAATTACACTAAATTGAATTGTTTGAAATTAATTGTTTTTTATTTAAAAAACAAAAATCTGAATTGTTTGTGTAAACAAGACTGTACTTATACTAAACTGAATTGTCTGAAACTTTTATCAAAATGACATAATTCGGCATTGAATGAACTGAAAAGGGTTGATATGTCAAAAAACAAACAACAACCAACCAACCAACCAACCAACCAACCAACAAACCAAAAATTATTATGATATGTGAATAGGTAGTTATAGTTACTATATAAATGTGTGAGGGGATTGAATAATAAATAAAAGTGATAACAACACAACAATTAAATAAAACCACATTTAAAAAAAAAACAAATAAAGATAAATGCAAAATAAATAACAATCTCTCTGGAGGCCTTTGACAGGAAGGGCAATGTGAGCATGCTCAGAAAAAAAAAGAGGTTTTCTTGTGCTAAAAAGAACTCAAAGAAATCAAACCTCCTCTTGAAAGGCAGCTATTTTATTGCTTGGGGAAGTCTTCTCTCTTCAAGACTTAGTTGCTAACTTCCATTGTAGTAAATCTAAGTCCGAATAGCTTTACTCATTTCTTTGTCTCTTCTCACTTCCTTCATTCCATTTCATATAACATGACCTGTAAAAGAAAACAACACATATTGGGGTTTAAAAGAAGAAATTACTGACCAGCAACCATTAATACCCATAAAACCCAAACCCCATATGTGTATAAATTGAGGAGGTGCCTGTGGTGTAATGGTTATCGTCGTTGGAAATGGACACGGCGACACGAGTTCAAATCCTGGACGTGACTGATTGCATTTCACATAGCACTAATACCCTTGGGAAAGGTATGAATCCAATTATTCTCCCTCCAGCTATGGGTAAATAGTAGGGCAGACTGGGTTCTTCAGCCTTGGTGAGGCAACTAGTCTAGGAGAAGGAAAATTCTGAATTCAAACCTGTTAAACTCCGCTTAAAAACTGACCTTGTGTCATATCCTGCCCGAGCGGAGGGGTTGGTAAATATGATATGTGTATAAATTGATTGTATTAGATAAGATTAAAATCATTTGTGAATATAACAATAAAGTATATGGAAGTGCCCTTGGTGTAATGGTTATCATCGTAGGAAATGGACACGGTGACACAAGTTCAAATTCTGGTCGAGACTGATAGCATTTCACATTGCACTAATACCCTTGGGAAAGGTATGAATCCAATTATTCTCCCTCCAGCTATGGGTAAATAGTAGGGCAAACTAGGCTCTTCAGCCTTGGTAAGGCAACTAGTCTAGGAGAAGGAAAACTCTGAATTCAAACCTGTTAAACTCCGCTTAAAAATTGACCTTGTGTCATATCCTGCCCAAGCAGAGGGGTTGGGTAAATAGGATTAGATAAGAATGCTTGATATCAGATAACAGTGTGCATATAAATAATTATTATAGTCAAATTAGTGTGGTTTTAAAAAAATGATTACAATGAAATGTTGAAAATATAAATATTTATGATTGTAATAAAAGATTTATAAATGAATCAAATATTTTGAGCTTAAAACAACCAGAAAAGATATTTTTATCATTCAGGGTTTTTGGACAATAGTTTTCATCTTGATTGTTATATTCAAAAATGTTTTGGCTGATGTGTCCTCTGGACTTCTTCAGGTGTTTCTTGTCAAACTTGGGAGCCATCATGGAATTTTGAATTATGTCTTTTATTTAATGGGAGTCACCTGCTCTGATTCCATTAAGTAGTCCTGTATTGTCACTTGCTTACAGTCAGGACTGAACCTGCAGATGACTGTCACTTAGAGGCTTTGGAAACCAACACCTATAACCATTACGCTATGTGTCCGGGTGAGAGTAATAATACTGGAATACTTAATCCTTGTGCCTGGTTATGATTAATGGAATCAGATCCAGCAACTCCAGTGGATTGAATAAAGGATGTGGTTTGATGTTCCATGTAGGTTCCTGAGTTCAACAAGAAACACATGAAGAAGGCTGGAGAACACATCAGCTGAAATGTGAATATAACAATAAAGATGAAGATGATATTTCAAAAACCCTGAATATTAGAAATCATCAATCTTCATCTCAGAAGCTCAGGCAACAAATAAAGAGATGATATCTCCAATATAAGTCATTTATTTGCATACAAATAAACCAAATTAAAACATCTAAAAACTTTGCATCTTATATTTTTAACAGCCCATTTGGCAGGGACAGTAGAATACACCAACAGCATCTATGCAGAGAGTTAAGACCTATCCATTGAGTGTCCTGTATATGATACTAAACAATCTGATAACAAGACTCGTGTCCTGGAGCTTTGGGGAATGTGCCTTAGCTCCCAGGTCCACTCTGATCCGGAGTGGTAGTACCTGATAGGGTCTTATCTATGGGTCAATTAGAACTCTTTGACATTTAAACTGTTTCAAACAAATGACTTATGCTAAATTGAATTGTAAGAAATAGACCTGTTTCATCATTTAACTGTGTGTAAACAAGTGACTGATGTTTAAATGAAGTGTTGGTGATACATAATAATATTTGGTACCATTTAACTCAGTGCAGACAAATGATTTACTGTAAATAGAATTATTAATGATAGATAGAAATACTTGAAACCATTTAACTGTTTGCAAAAAAAATGAGTTCTGATTCATTAAAAATGTTATCGAGAAAATGTGTTTGCAAAACATACTTAATATATATGTATAAACAGGATTTGGCATTAAATAACTAACAATGGCTGATATGCCATAAAACCTAACCAAATCAAATATATTTTATCTGTTAAAGTGAAAGTTTTGCAATTTAACATTAATATTCTTTTCATCTGTTTTGTTTATCTGTTTAATCAATTCGATTGATTTCATTGTATATTGTTTGGAAGTGCCCCTGGTATAATGACTATTGTCTTAGGAAATAGACATGGCAACATGAGTTCAAATCCTGGACAAGACTGATTGCATTTCACGCAGCACTAACACCTTTGCAAAAAGTACAAATCTAACTTCTCTCCCTCCAGCTATGGGCAAATAGTAAGGCACACTAGGTTTTTTAGCCATGATATGGTAACCGGTCGAAAAGAAGGAAAACTCTGAATTCAAACCTGATGTTTAATTGAATTGTTAGAGATTGCAGTGCTTGGTACCATTTAACTGCATGCAGACAAAGGATTAACAGTAACTAAAATTATTGATGATAGATAGAAATACTTGAAACCATTTAACTGTTTGCCATAAAAAATGAGCTCTGGTTCATTTAAAAATGTTATCAACAAAATGTATTTACAAAATATACTTAATATATATATATAAACAAGATTTGGCATTCAGCTCCATCATTTAAAAAATTGACCTTGTGTCACATCCTGCTTGTGCAAATAGGTTGGTAAATACATATATATTGTTATTTGAATAAACTTGATATAATAATTCTCCATTATAGATATCTTTATGAATTAAAATACTTTATCTGGCTTAGTTTCTGTGAAGTGACCAAAGAATTTGCACAAAGATTTTCGTAATTTGTTTCATATCTTCCTCTCTTATTCAGAGACCCGGCAACAAATTTTTGAAAAAGAATACTGAAATGACAAAAAATGCTAAGTTTCATCCGTTGAAAAGGTAATACAAAAACATAATTAGATACTTGCAATAGTTTAAAATGTACAAAAACTTTTGCACTGTATATATGTGGGCGCATACATTCATGCATAAATACATACATGCATACGTATGTATGTATATTAGGAGATACCTGGGGTGTAAGAGCTATCTTTGTAGGAAATGGATATGGTGACACAAGTTCAAGTCTTGAACGAGACTAATTGCAGTATTATTAGTATTAATGCCCTTAAGAAAGCAATGAATCCAACTATTCTCCCTCAAGCCATGGGTAACTAGTAAGCAGACTGGGTTCTTTAGCCCTGGGTAGGCTACTAGTCTTGGAGAAGGAATTCAAATCTGTTAAATTCCAACAGAAGATTGACCTTGTGTTACATTGTGTTCATGTGGAGTGGTTAGTATATATATATATATATATATGTATTGTCATCCGCAGACAGTCTGTTTTGTTGTATCACAACTCTTCAGTGTGGCTAGACACGTAGGATGCTTGAAGCTGGGATTGAAACCTGCCCAACTTTACGTTAGACTTAGTATCATACATCAGCTCAGGAATTATAGTGCATTATGTAGTAGCTTTCATTTGTTTACATTTTTGCCTTAATGGATACCAGAGTGCTCAATTCATTCGAAAAGTTTTGCATTATGCAAGTGGCAACCGTAAATTTATTCACCAGAAATTTACGGTAGCCACTTACATAATTATTTAGGCTTAAAAGAAATCCCAATAATCGGTCACATTAAGATCGTGAACGATAGTTGGTGTTTTTTAAAAAGAATATATATATATACATATATATAATTAGTGATATACTCCTGTGGACCCCTTTCACATGGACGAGCAAAGGTAGGACAACCAGCTTGAACCTAAATACAGCAGCTCTGTGCTGATACGGGATATAGCCCTGAAGACCTGATGGATGCAATAGATGATAGGAAGAGGTGGTGAGAGAGGGTCAGGGATATCTGTGCTGATTGCACGACATGATGATGATGATGATATATATATATATATATATATATATATATTCTCTTTAAATAGACTTGATGAAATGAATTTTTTTATTGGGTAATTGGTTGTTTTTATGGCATGTCAATCCTTGTTGGTTATTTAATGCTAGATACTGTTTATACATATATAAATCAAATAC
>OY757935.1:24329688-24399688 GCA_963585895.1 Sepioteuthis lessoniana
AGCAAGAGAGAGAGAGTAAAGGAGAGGGAGAGGGAGAGAGTGTAACAGATAAGTTGAAGAATAAATTGATTGGTTTATAGATTTTTGGTTAGAAAGCTAAGTACTTTTGATGATCATCTCTAATTGTAGATCAGATCCAATGTGGTCAGCACTGGTCATCTCCTGACCTTGGTGTGAGATTCTGCTTCCCTCAATTATGTCTGCATATCCGTTTGTTCAAAGATATATGGTTTCAAGTATTCCTATCTAATACTAATAATTATAAAGTAATTATTTCTATTTAATGATAGATGTTTGTACAAAGATATATGGTTTCAAGTATTCCTATCTAATACTAATAATTATAAAGTAATTATTTCTATTTAATGATAGACACTTGTACAAAGATATATGGTTTCAAGTATTCCTATCTAATACTAATAATTATAAAGTAATTATTTCTATTTAATGATAGACGCTTGTACAAAGATATATGGTTTCAAGTATTCCTATCTAATACTAATAATTATAAACTAATTATTTCTATTTAATGATAGACACTTGTACAAAGATATATGGTTTCAAGTATTCCTATCTAATACTAATAATTATAAAGTAATTATTTCTATTTAATGATAGACGCTTGTACAAAGATATATGGTTTCAAGTATTCCTATCAAATACTAATAATTATAAAGTAATTATTTCTATTTAATGATAGACGCTTGTACAAAGATATATGGTTTCAAGTATTCCTATCTAATACTAATAATTATAAAGTAATTATTTCTATTTAATGATAGACGCTTGTACAAAGATATATGGTTTCAAGTATTCCTATCAAATACTAATAATTATAAAGTAATTATTTCTATTTAATGATAGACGCTTGTACAAAGATATATGGTTTCAAGTATTCCTATCAAATACTAATAATTATAAAGTAATTATTTCTATTTAATGATAGACGCTTGTACAAAGATATATGGTTTCAAGTATTCCTATCAAATACTAATAATTATAAAGTAATTATTTCTATTTAATGATAGACGCTTGTACAAAGATATATGGTTTCAAGTATTCCTATCAAATACTAATAATTATAAAGTAATTATTTCTATTTAATGATAGACGCTTGTACAAAGATATATGGTTTCAAGTATTCCTATCAAATACTAATAATTATAAAGTAATTATTTCTATTTAATGATAGACACTTGTACAAAGATATATGGTTTTAAGTATTCCTATCTACTTATAATATAAAGTAATTATTTCTATTTAATAATAGTTATCTGTTTGCACAGTTATAAGGTTTGGTTTGGTTTCATTGTTTAACGGCATATCACCCTTCCTGTAGTCATTTAATGCCAAAGCCATTCTTGTAGAACAGAAGTGATACTATTTAACCCGTAACTGGGAGTGGGGGAGTGATTAAAGAGGGTTTCTACGATTGCCAAGGGCTTTTGTCCAAAAGTGGACTCAATAGTACAACTGGAGTTTGAACTCACTTACTACAATATCGCAGTCCTGTATGTTAGCCACAACATCATGGGGGCACTCCCAACAACATTGTTCTGGATGATTCTAATTTTGTTCTTCATAAACCTTTTGAATTTAGAGCACATATCTTCACTTTCTTTCATTCCTTTAATTTTCAGCTTTTTTAGAAGGAGGTCAGTGTTTTTTTGCTTCATTTGATTTTTTGTCTTCTCATCCTAACTTGGTTATTCCGCAGGTTTCAGCCTTCATCCTTCCGTTCATGCTTTTCTTTCTCCTTCATATTTTGTTAAAAATAGCAAAAATATTTCCACCAATTTCCTGAAGGGATTTTCCATTCAGCTGTAATTATATGATTTTAATCAATTCGCTTTCATTTTTAACTCGAGTCAAACAATTCTGCAATCTCTATCATTTTTTTCTTTTTTTCAGCAAATATTATGGATTCAACCATGGAAGGCATTTAAATCGAACCTTCAAGGTATTTTATCCAATTAGGACGAGACAGTAAGATTCATCGACCCACACAGGAAAATGAAAACTTGCATTGCAAAAACACAAAACTACTTTGTATTTTTCTCTTGATTGTTTTTTTTATTAATAACTAGTTGTTTACAGAATCCAGGTCGGATTTATAAAACTAATTTGTCAAATCATTCATTGCATATACAGTGACAGAGCAAATGTTAAGAACATATATAAATATATATATATATAGAAATTAGTTATTTTACCAATGAAATACATTGCACATTATTTTACAGTAGAAATGCATTAAATTTTTCTTGACTTTTGAAATGCATTGCAAATCATTTTATTGTAGAAATGTATTACACATCATTTTCTTATAAAGGTGCATTACCGTTTTTTTTAATCATAGCAATGCATTACATATTATTTTACTAAAGAAATGCATTACTCATTACTTTATAATAGAGATGCATTATACTCTATTATTATCATTATTATCATTACTATTATTTTAGAAATGCATCACACTTCATTTTACTAAAGAAATGCATTACTTATTTTATTACAGAGATACTTTATTATCATTATTATTATTTGACACCTTGAGATTTTTTCACATCAGCATTAGCTGATGGTCTTTTATTATTATTATTACTTTTATTATATTTATTACTATAGAAATGCATTACATTTTATTTTACTAAAGAAATGCATTACATATTTTATTATAGAGATGCTTTACACTTTATTATTATCATCATTATTATTATCATTATTATTATTATTTGACACCTTGAGATTTTTTCACATCACCATTAGCTGATGGTCTTTTATTATTATTATTACTATTATTATATTTATTACTAAAGAAATGTATTACATTTTATTTTACTAAAGAAATGCATTACATGCTATTTTGTGATAGAGATGCATTACACTTTTATTGTTTACTCCTTAAGAGTTTTTCACATCAGCTAATGCTGATGGTCTTTCACTGAAGTTTGAGTGACAGCAAGTCTCTTCAAGTCACCAGGACTCTTCTCAGCATTCTGGCCGTTCTCAATAATGCTGTAGTTTGGATGGTTTCCACTCGTCCTCCTCCTTCCAATTCCTCCAGTCCTTTTAATAATTTTTTGGGGACTGTACCAAAAGCACCAATCACAATTGGTATAATTGTCACTTTCATGTTCCATAGTTTTTTTCAATTCCGTAGTAAGGTTGAGGTACTTATCCTTCTTTTCACATCCTTTCATTTTCATTCTGTGGTCAGCTGGGACAGCAAAGTCGACAATTTTGTAAGTTCTCTTTTTTTCTGTTGATTATTATTAGGTCTGGTCTTCTGGCCTAGATTAGATGATCCATGAGTATGTCAAAGTCCCATAGGAGTTTATGTGTGTTATTTTCTTGGACAGGTGCCTGGTTGTGCATATATCATTTGTTCATATGGTCATATTTCAATTTCTTGCACATCTCCCAGTGGATCACCTTGCCAACCAAGTCGTGTCTAGTGTTATACTCTTTCTGAGCTAATTTGCTACATTCGTCTATTATGTGATTGATCGTTTTATCTCTATCACAACTTAACCTACATTGGCTATTTTGTTGCGTAACACGGCAAGTAGAAAAACACTGAAATCTATGGGAAATTATTTTCTACGGAAATGCATTGCAAATTATTTACAATAAAAATACATTACTAATCATTTACTATAGAAATGCATTACTAAGTATATTCTATAGAAACTCATAACAAATTGTTTATTATAGAAATGCGTAGTTAATCATTTACTTGCCATTACTGAGAGGATTTATAAAAGAAATACATTAAAACTTTTGTTCATTACATATAAAAGTGAATTGCAATTACTTCAAATTCGTTTTGTTTTGGATTACCATAAGCATAAACCTAATGAGTAGAGTGTTCGCCAATAGTCCGGGAAACCAGGGTTCAATCCCAGGTCGAATCATACCAAAGACTCAAAAAATGGTACTTGATGCTGCCTTGCTTAACACTCAGCATTATAAGGTAAGGATCAAGGCTAAAGTGGAGCAATCCAGGGAATGGAGTAGCGACCTCCCCTATACCTTGGTGTACTAGCTATTGAAAAGGGAGCCTTCAGGTCACCTTCAACTAAGGTCGCCAACTTTACTTTTTACTATAAGCACAGGGAATAGTGGCTAATGTGCTGGACAGTGAAATTGTAGTGAGTGGGTTCAAACTCCAGTCACACAATGGAGTTCACTTTCAGATTTTCACTATTATACCACATTAAAGTTTTAAATCCTGTTATGCGTGAGCTATGATTTTAAAATAATACCCCTACTGTTCTTCTGCAAGGACGATTTTGGCATTAAATATCCGAGAGATGTTGATTTGCCATTAAACAAAGAAACAAACCAAACCAAACCAAACCAAACCAAACCATAGTTACATGTAAAGTGTCCAGGTCATTGTTCTAAATAGATTCAATAAAATTTGGTTATCCGCCATTGACAAGACCTAAACATCACGCTTCTTCAGGTCCTAACCTTTACTTTTTTCCTCTTCTAACACTTCTTCTTCATTGTAGCACCTAAGTTAGAAAAAATAAACAAATAAACAAAAAAAGCAGATCTTAATCAGCTTTCACCTTCTTCTTCATCATCTGACATTTCTAAAAAGCTGGCTAAAAATAAAAATGACTCGCAAAGATAAAATCAATTTCTGGAAAACTTGAAGGACATGTTCAAATGCCAGAACAAGCTAAAGAAG
This sequence comes from Sepioteuthis lessoniana, assembly GCA_963585895.1. Lineage (NCBI taxonomy): Eukaryota > Metazoa > Mollusca > Cephalopoda > Myopsida > Loliginidae > Sepioteuthis > Sepioteuthis lessoniana. The sequence continues at coordinate 24,334,391 of OY757935.1, forward strand.
TCCTCGAAAATTTCACGAAGAATAATGAACAGTACTCTTTAGATGTCAGTTGATTTTTCTTCAGATTTTCTGAGAAATATTTGAATCGGTACCGAAGTCAAGAGAGAAAAAAACCTGTCGGCCTAAAGTCAACCCCAAAAACATTACAGTTTTTCTCTGCCAGAGTCAGAGAATCCAGTTCTTAAGATCAATTCTCTTGGCAGGGCTTAGAATATGATGCCCGTATCCCTAGCAGAGGGTGAGGGGAAATTCCACCCTCCGAGCCAAAAAAAAAAGGGTGTTGTGGGTATGAACTATACTACAGCTAAATAACAACCTTGAATAAGTAAAGTAAAGTTGGCGACCATAGTCGAGGGTGACCAGAAGGCTCCCTTTTCAATAGCTACTATACCGTGGTGTAGGGGAGAGCACTACTCCTTTACCCTTGATATGCACCTTGTATTGGTGAGTTTAAGCAAGGAGGTATTAAGTACCATTTTTAAAGTCTTTGCTATGACGCGACCAGGGATTGAACCCAATTCTCCCGGACCATTGGCGAACACTCAACCCACTAGGCCAGAGTGGCTAATTTGTTCCAAAAACTTGTCAGAGATTTGTCAATATTTTCTTATAAATGTCTGTGAAGAATCATAAGTGAGTTTTAATGATGTTTGAAGTTTTTATTCTTGTGTTTTAATTTCTCAAGTAAATTTATTTGCATTTAAAGTCAATAATAGTCTTTTTCTTGCTTCATTAGAGTGAAAGAGTTGGTAGAGTGTTCGCCAATGAGCCAGGAGACCAGGATTCAATCCCAGGTTGAGTCATACCAAAGACTCAAAAAATGGTACTTGATGCTGCCTTGTTTAGCACTTAGCACTATAAGGTAAGGATCAAGGATAAAGTGGAGCAATCCTGGGAATGGAGTAGCACCCTCCCCAACACCTCGATGTAGTAGCTATTGAAAAGGAAGCCTTAGGGTTACCCTTGACTTAGGTCACCAACTTTCATTTATTCCCACTGAAAATACAAAGCTTACATTTAAGACAGAAAATCAATACTTTTTTCAAACATCATATTCACACCCTTCCTGGAAGAAGCGTTATTATGACACAGTTGGTTAACTCTCCATTGCAATCATTATTTTTTCTTACTCACACTTTTTTATTTGTTTTAAGCTGGAGCTGTATAGGTACTACTGCATGGATGCACCCTTTTGACACTTACAAAGCACATGAACAAAAAGCTACAAAAGAATGTTACATGTTTTGAATGAATCCTTGAAGCAACGCCCAACAAAACAGCAGCTGTGTGGCCACTTGCCTCCCATCTTACAAACTATCCATCCAAGAAAGATGAAAAAAACATGCTGAGCACTGCAGGAGAAGCTAGGATGAACTTATGGACATGTACACATGAACATGCCAGTGTTGGCTGTCTAGTAAAGACCTATATACGTCAGCTCTGTGCGGACACTGGATTTAGTTTGGTGGGCTTGGATGATAGAGAAGGATGAAGAGAGATTCAGGGAAATCTGTGCTGTTAGTGTGACTTGATTAGGATGATGATGATGATAATCATGCAGTTGCCAGAACTAGAGTTTCACCACTGGAGGCAGTTTAGGTATTACTGTATATTCTAAATATCTTCAGTGTTCCATCACAATGATTTTTAATCACATTCTTGTAATTTGTCCTTATGAACAATCATTCGTTTGCACAGTTATATAGTATCAAGTATTCATATACAATTTGAATCATTTTCAAACAAATCTAGTTCATCTATACAGGGGAGATTAAGAGGTATAACCATACCAGGTCAGAGTGAACCTGGGAGTAATAGCGATGAAGGGGTACTCCATACACTACAGAGCTCCAGAATTGGAGCTTCACCATTAAATGCAGTTTAGTACTATAACCAGGATATTCCAGATTCTACTGATCTGAAAATTCATAATACATACTGAGGAGGCTACTGCAGAATGGATGTGATTAGCTGTCACTTGCTCTTTAGTGAAAGTCACCTGACACTTCTTTCAGAAAAAAAACTCATAAAAAATACTGAGGAAGGTGCTGGTGTATTCATTAGACTTGCTTTAAACTTATCTTTACATCAGCTGTGTAAAACTAACATAAGTGAAAAGCTAAGCCTCAGAGAATCAAATTTAAGTTTTATAACCTCTTGTCTAGAATATAATTACCCAGTACTACAAATGGCAAAGGTGAGTTTTAGTGAATCAAACTACTTTTTTCTAGTTGGGTGCATTTCTTAGGATGAAGGGATTAGCAAAAGACTCACATCAGCAAATGTTTGGGATACCTCTTAAACTACCAATTCCTTCAGGGCTTTTTTTTCCCCTTTCTTTTATTTCTTGGGATAAAGGGATTCGCAAGACACTCACATCAGCAAATTTTTGGTACATCTCTTGAACTACCAATTTCTTCCGGGGTTTTTTCCTTTTCTGTTATTTGTCAGGTCTTTGGTTTGATGCCATCTACTTTCTACCCTCAAGGCCAAGGATTGATCCATAAGATCTTTGCACATCTCTTCTTTCCCATTGAAATATGACGTTATTATCCCCTCTTATTACCCCTTAAATTCTTCTTACCATCGGATTGTAGTTGGATATGTTTCTCTTTTCGATTCATCTATTTGTGTTCTCTCCCAATCGTTCTAGCCAGCAGTATGACCACCTTTTATTCTGTTAGTGTTATACTGAGGAAAATGGCCGCTATAAAAGGGGGAATCCGACCTTAAATTTTGTTCAATCATCTTTGATTTTCTCTCTGGATATGCAGACATAATTGAGGGAAGCAGAATCTCACACCAAGGTCAGGAGATGACCAGTGCTGACCACATTGGATCTGGTCTACAATTAGAGATGATCATCAAAAGTACTTAGCTTTCTAACCAAAAATCTATAAACCAATCAATTTATTCTTCAACTTAGCTGTTACACTCTCTCCCCCCTCCCCCCCCCTCTCTCTCTCTCTCTCCCTTTCTCTTTCTCTTTCTCTCTCTCTCTCTCTCTTGCTAGCTATCTCTGTATATATGAATAAATATGTAAAGAAAGAAAGAAAGAAAGAAAGAAAGAAGGCATACCAAAAGGAAGGAAGAAAGAAAGGAAGGAAGAAAGAAAGAAAAGGATGGTTAATAAATAAAAAAGAAAAAAGAAAGAAAGAAAAAGAAGGTGATGAATAAAAAAGGAATGATTTGAAAGTAATTTTCTTCTTGGTTGGTTTGAGAACTTTTCAATGCCACTCTCCTATGTACCAAGAAAATATTTGCCTGTTACACCAGCAGTTAAATTCTGCAGTAATTTACAAAGCGTTTTGCTGTATGAATGGGGCACTCAGTGAGACTTGAACTCACTCATGAAGGTTTGCTAGTCTAGTTGGCTAACCATTACACCACCCAAAGTGCCGAGTCATTAACATCTGTAGATGATTCCACTTGTTTGTTAAATGAAAATACTTAAATATCTTGAACAATGCCAATTTTGACTTGTACAGATTTTATTTGTATGATGTACAATTAATAGTATTTTTACAAAAGAAAATATTGAGTGGGTGGTTGAAAGTAGAGATGTTTAATATAGAGAAAAGAAGAATGGTGAAAATTAAACTGAAAGATTATTTCTTCAGAAAAAATAAGACTTTTCCAAAAAAATTCAAGAAATTTTTTTTAATTTCTTTTTCATTTACGTTCATCTGTTATGAAAAGCAAAATTTTTATTTTTCAAAATTGTTATTGTCCACCATTTTTGTTCATAATGAAAACCATTATCATAAGATCATGAACAGCACCATTTCTTTTAAACAGTATAGCCATTCATTTAACCTGTCTTATCATAAATAGGATTCATTAAGCAAATATATCAACATACTTTCATCTAAAAGTAAGAAAAGTTGGTGACCATCATCATCATCATCATGTCGTACCGCTAGCACGGATATCCCTGACCCTCTCTCGCCACTTCTCCCTATCGTTCATCACCTCTGGCAGGTCTTCAGGGCTACATCCCGTATCCTCACATAGCTGCTGAATGTATGTTCGTGCTGGTAGTCCTGCTTTTGCCCGGCCATATGTGGGGGTCCATAGGAGTACATCACATATGAGCTCATCCCTGCTTCTCCAGCAGTGTCCTGCATGTCTGGTTCGTCTAATTTGGATAGTTTTCGTGATGGGAGGTAGGTGGCTGTATAGTTGGTGCTTTGTGGGGTGTTGCCGCCAGGACTTGTTCAATATTGCTCACAGCATTCTTGTGTAATTGCCATCTACCTCCTTCTCCAGCCGTTTAGTTAGCGTCCAAGTAGTGCATCCATACAGCAGTATCGATACGACCGCTGCCTGGAAGAAACTGCGTTTCATTTTATCGGTCAGGTCTGATTTCCATATGATCGATAGCCCATGATCGATAGCTGTCCATGCCTTTGTTAGTCGCATGTCGATGTCCTTTTCGGTTGATGAGATGCTGCTTCCTAGGTAGGTGAATTTGTCTACAAGTTTCAGAGGGGTTCCGTCTAGTGTGGTGATGTCGCCTGTTTGATTATAGCACATATATTCCGTTTTTTGCGCATTGAGGGCTACTCAATGGATACTTTTTCAATAGTTACTACACTGAGGTGTCGGGGAAGGCACTACTTCTTTCCCTGGATTGCTCCACTTTACCCTTGATACATACCTTATAAGGCTGATTGTTAAGCAAGGAGGCATCAAGTACCATTTTTTGTGTCTGACTCACATGAACACAAATTATCTTTCCCTTGGTTTTATTTTATCATTCCCTGGAAGAAGGAGGAGGAATATGCCTTATAAGGGGAGATAACTACCTAAGTTTTAATGAAATGACATTTTAACACTTTGAATCTGAATGTCTAAAATCCTACAGCACTTCCATGCTATGTGAAAGCACTGGAATAGCAGTACCTTCGGTTTCTAAGGGTTAATAATACAATAAAATATAACAGATTATTATTTCCCTTAGGTTTTGTTTGTTTATTTCTTTGGTCAGTTTTGTTTTATGGCATATCAACCATTGTAGGTTATTTAATACCAAGTCCTCTTTATACATATATATTAAATACATATGATTTGGTTTGGTTGGGTTTTATGGCATATCAACCATTGTAGGTTATTTAATGCTAAATTCCCTTTATACATATATATCAAATATATAGGATTTGGTTTAGTTGGGTTTTATGCCATATCAACCATTGTAGGTTATTTAATGCTAAATTCTCTTTATACATATATATTAAATATATAGGATTTGGTTTAGTTGGGTTTTATGCCATATCAACCATTGTAGGTTATTTAATGCTAAATTCTCTTTATACATATATATTAAATATATAGGATTTGGTTTAGTTGGGTTTTATGCCATATCAACCATTGTAGGTTGTTTAATGCTAAATTCTCTTTATACATATATATTAAATATATAGGATTTGGTTTGATTGGGTTTTATGCCATATCAACCATTGTAGGTTATTTAATGCTGAATTCTCTTTATACATATATATTAAATATATAGGATTTGGTTTAGTTGGGTTTTATGGCATATCAACCATTGTAGGTTATTTAATGCTAAATTCTCTTTATACATATATATTAAATATATAGGATTTGGTTTAGTTGGGTTTTATGCCATATCAACCATTGTAGGTTATTTATGGCTAAATCCTCTTTATACATATATATTAAATATATGGGATTTGGTTTAAATGGATTTTATGGCATATCAACCATTGTAGGTTATTTAATGCTGAATTCTCTTTATACATATATATTAAATATATAGGATTTGGTTTAGTTGGGTTTTATGCCATATCAACCATTGTAGGTTATTTAATACCAAGTCCTCTTTATAAGTAAGTAAAGTTGGCGACCATAGTCGAGGGTAACCCGAAGGCTCCCTTTTCGATAGCTACTACACCAAGATGTAGGGGAGGGCGCTACTCCTTCCCTGGATGGCTCTACTTTACCCTTGATCTGCACCTTATAATGCTGAGTGTTAAGCAAGGAGGCATCAAGTACCATTTTTTGAGTCTTTGGTATGACTCGACCTGGGATTGAACCCAGGTCTCCCGGGCCATTGGCGAACACTCTAACCGCTAGGCCAACATATATATTAAATATATAGGATTTGGTTTAAATGGATTTTATGGCATATCAACCATTGTAGGTTATTTATGGCTAAATCCTCTTTATACATATATATTAAATATATAGGATTTGGTTTAGTTGGGTTTTATGGCATATCAACCATTGTAGGTTATTTATGGCTAAATTCTCTTTATACATATATGTTAAATATATAGGATTTGGTTTAAATGGATTTTATGCCATATCAACCATTGTAGGTTATTTAATGCTAAATTCTCTTTATACATATATATTAGATATATAGGATTTGGTTTAGTTGGGTTTTATGCCATATCAACCATTGTAGGTTATTTGATGCTAAATTCTCTTTATACATATATATTAAATATATAGGATTTGGTTTAAATGGATTTTATGGCATATCAACCATTGTAGGCATCAAGAACCATTTTTTGAGACTGACTCACATGCACACAAATTATCTTTCCCTTGGTTTTATTTTTATCATTCTCAGGGAGAAGGAGGAGGAATATGCCTTATAGTAGTAGGGAGAGATAACTACCTAAGTTTCAATAAATGACATTTTAACACTTTGAATCTGAATGTCTAAAATCCTACAGCACCTCCATGCTATAGCAGTACCTTCAGTTTGTAAGGGTTGATAATACAATAAAATATAACAGAGGATTATTATTTCTCTTTGGTTTTGTTTGTTTGTTTATTTGTTTGGTCAGTTTGTTTTTATGGCATATCAACCATTGTAGGTTATTTAATACCAAGTCCTCTTTATACATATATATCAAATATATAGGATTTGTGAACATAAGTCAACAAAGTTAAATAGCTCCAAGTATTGCCTTGTATCACCAACAGTTCAATGAAACATCAGTCATTTGTTTACACTCAGTTAAATGATCAAACTGTTCTATTTCTAACAATTCAGTTTAGCATTAATCAACAAAGTTTATTGCGTCCAAGTATTGCTCTGCATCACCAACAATTCAATTAAACATCAGCCATCTATTTATGGGGTGTGTCCTTGTGGTGTAATGGTTAAAGCAATGGACTGCGGAATCATAGTAATCGTGTTCGTACTCCAGTCGCACTATTATGTTCACTTTCTGGCAAATACTCTTGGAAAAAGTATGAACCCCCTTATCATCCCAGCTTTGGGTTAAATAGTGCCACTACTGTTCTTCTAGGAGAATGGCTTTGGCATTAAATAACCTACAAAGGTTGATATACCATTAAACCAAACCATCAGTTTACACATAGTTAAATGTAAAACCAGTTCTATTTCTAATAATTCAATTTAGCATAAGTCATTTGTTTGCATACAGATTAAATGTCAAACACTTCTATTTAACCCATAAACAGGACCCAATCAGGTGCTACCAGTTTTTGTCAGAGTGGACCTGGGAGTGATGGCAATGAAGGAGTACTCTGCATTCCCCAAAGCTCCAGCAATACTAGAGCCTCGCTGCCAGGTTGTTTGGTGTCATACCAGGGCACTCGTTGAAGGGACTTAACCCTCTGCAAAGATGTAGTTGGTGTATTCTTCAACCCCAGCCGACTGGGCTCTCTTTATTTTCATTTTTCAGTTATATTTGTCAACTTGTTAATGGAATAAATATCATTATCAAAATGATATCTCTCTCTCACACACACACACACACACACACACACACACACACACACACATGCATAATATATATATATGCATATTGTATGTATTTACTTAACCCCTCCACCATTAGTAGCATGTGACACAAAGTCAGTTCTTAAGCAGAGTAAAGATTATTTGAATTTAGAGTTTTCATTCTCCAAGACTGACTGCCCAACAAAGACTAAAGAACCTATTCTTTCCTACTATTTACCCATAGTTGGGGGTGAATAGATAGATTCATACTTTTCTGGAAGGAATTTGTGTGAAGGGGAATACAAACAGCCTCATACAGGATTTGAACCTGGGTTACCCATTCCATTTGATACATAGATAACTGTTATATTAAGTGTGTCTCCAAATATATATATCATAGAATCTCCATTATACACAATATTTGAGTGGTTTGATCTGATTTCTTTGTTTAAGGGCATCTCAACCTTTATGGTTTATTTAATGCCAAAGCCATCATTGTTGAAAAACAGTAGGGGAACTATTTAAACAATTGATGATGGGATAAGGGTATTCATGCCTTTCCTGAGGTATTGAATATGTACACATCATTATATATGCATTATATATACCTAGATAGAGTAAATGTTTGTTTTTGTATACATATATATATATATGCAAGAATGTTGTGAGCAATATTGAACAAGTCCTGGCAGCAACACCCCACGAGGCACCAACTATACGGTCACCTACCACCTATCACGAAAACTATACAAGCTAGACGAACCAGACATGCCGGACACTGCTGGAGAAGAAAGGACGAGATCGTAAGTGATGTACTCCTGTGGACCCCCGCATATGGCCAATCAAAAGCAGGACGACCAGCTCGAACATTCATACAGCAGCTATGTGATGATACGGGCTGTAACCCTGAAGACCTGCCGAAGGCGATGAATGATAGGGAGACGTGGAGAAAGAGGGTCTGGGATATCCGTGCTAGCCGCACGACATGATGATGATGATATATATATATATATATAGATATATATATATATACAAAAAGTATAGAAACCTGATGTTTTTGTACTAATATAAAACAAATCTAATTGCATAGCTTTAAGTCATATAATTAGAGGAAGTGAATGAAACGGAGCAATTGGTTTTTGAACTCACTTACTATGATCCCAAAGTCCAGTACATTAACCACTACACCAAAGTGATTCTTGTCTAGTCGGCTGGGGCTGTAGAATACACCGACTGCATCTCTGCAGAGGAATAAAACTTTCCCAATGAGGATATGACACTAAACAGTCTGATGGTTGAGCTTTTTGGAATGTGGTGTACCCCTTCATTGCCATCGCTCCCAGGTTCACTCTTACCTGAAGAGTTAGCACCTGATAGGATCCTATCTATGGATTAAATAGAAATAAACAGCATACTTGTGCTAAGCGAAATTACTTGAAATGGAACTGTTTTGATATTTAAACTGTGTATTTATGCTAAACTGAACTGCTTGAAATAGACCTGTTTCTGACATTGAAACTGTACTTACACTAACCTGAATTGTTTGAAATAGAACTATTTTGACATTTAACTGTGCATAAACAAAAACTATTCTTATACCAAACTGAATTGTTTGAATTAGAACTGTTTGACTGAACTGAATTGCTTTAAATAGAAATATTTTTGACAATCAGACTGGGTACTTATGCTAACATGATCTGTTCAAAATAGATCTGTTTATTTATATAAAAATGGATTTGGCATTAAGTAACCTACAAAGGTTGATATGCCATAAAACCCTTACAAACAAGCAAACAAATTAATAAAAGGACTCCCACCTTAACAGTGTAGTCAAAGTTGTGAACAACAAGATTTTGAACACAAGTAATTTTTTTGATGTGATGAAGGTTTGTGTAGGACAATTGAAACTTTTGTGTATGAGCTGATAAGAGAAAAATACACAAAAGAATCACAGAGTCACCCCTTCTCCAAGACTTACAGGACCCAGTGTTCTCTGTCATTTTACTCATATATGGAATAATATTTACCCATATACGAAATGATAATTTGCATGCATTTTTACTCAACAGTCAATCTTTATGTAGAGTAAAGCAAGTTTGAATTCAGAGTTTTCCTTCTCCTAGACTGGTTGCTATGCCAAACCTTTGAGAACCCAGGTTGCCAAACTATTTTATAAATAGCTGTGAGGAAAAGAGAAGAGTACATGCCTTTCTCAAGGGCTTTGTCCAGGATTTGAACTCAGCTTGTCGATTCCGTGTCCTATAATGATAACCATTACACCACTTACACTTGCATATATATATATATATATATATATATGGACCCCTTCACATGGACCAGCAAAGGCAGGACAACCAGCTAGAACCAACATACAACAGCTCAGTGCCAATACGAGATGTGACCTTGAGGACCTGCCGGAAGCAATGGACAATAGAGAAGGGTAGTCGGAGAGGGTCAGGGATATCCGTGCTGATGGAATGACATGATGATATATATATATATATATATATATATATATATGATAAAAATAAGTGGGAAAATGTATAAATCAAACACTTACAATGGGTTTAATAGTAATATTTCGTTCTTTATTCAAGGAAAGAACATCTTCAGGCTAAAAGTTTGTAGTGAAATTGAAAGGCAGAAGCCACAGACTGCTGCTTCTGATGAGTCGACAGGGATTCGTCGTTCAAAGAGACAATGAGTGAAATGCTGTATATGCAGGCAGAACAGCCAGTATTTAACTGAATTCAGTAACCGTCTACAGCTAGATAAAAAAAATAGGTGGTGAGGCAAGTGAACGAGAGAAATGAAATGTGATAACAAAGTTTTTGAATTGAATTCCTTTCATTGCAACACCTAAAAGAAAGAAACAAGAAGTGACAAGCAAAATGGCCTACCTCAAAGTTTGAAAATGGTGCAAATATGTCTTGCATGTAGAGTACCGGAAGAATTGAAAAACGGGAGCATGAGCGTCGTTGGGAGTGCAATTTGTTGGTTACGTGTCTCGTCTCTGGTGGGACGAGGTTTGCGACATATGCAAATTTTGGTCATCCAGAACCGGTATAAAAAATGCATTGTGGGGAGGGGCATTTGTTGCTTCACAGCAGAATTGTGCAAACCAGTGTATTGACGCGACAAGTGTGAGTAACAGTGAAAGAAAGAAATAAAGAGATAGGACTGGTGGTGAACAGTTAAAAGGTTTCAAAATTTTTTGAATTTTTCTACATTTTAGCAATTGAGGAAATAGATAAAATAGTGGTGAATAAAGCACAAAATATTACTTCTAAACCAGTTGTAAGTGTTTGATTTATACACTTTTCCACTTATTTTTATCATCTTGTCTGATTCACATAAATCAACCATTTCTCTCTCTCTCTCTATATATATATATATATATATATATATATATATTTCTATCACCTGATTGTGCTCCCCTTATGAAAAGTAATGGACTTAGGTTTTATAACAGCATCAGGAACATTTGAAGTAAACATTTAATATTAGCATTTTCCTAGTTATATATATATATATATATATGTATGTGTGTGTGCAAAAATCTCACAAATATCACAAAATGGACCAACCATGAAACCACCTCTCACGTTGGCATATACTCCATCCCATGCAAAGATTGCAACAAACATTACATTGGTGAAACCCAACACAATCTAGAAAAAGAATCTATGAATCAACGATCAATCAAAACAAATGACGATTGAAACGTGCTTTTCTCCCACATATTAGAGCTCAAACACACATATAAATTTTCCCAAGCCACACTAATCAAACCCGTACATAATCAATCCCAAAGACTAACAAGAATCTGCGGTCATTTCCCCCCCAAACAAACAAACATATAAAACAACATCATGGTTTTTACCAAATCTCATCATATCTGGCGAACATCATACAAAACAAAAACAAAATCCAAATAGAAAACGGTTAGAAAAAACATTTTTTCACTCTGTGCCACCATACTTTTGAGAAATCCTTTCCTTTTCCTTATCACTTTATCTTAGGCCTTCCTCACCCCAATTACAACCTAGAAATGACAATATAGACAGATTTCTTTGACATCAGATTATAATCAATATCTTTCCATGAAACAAGATAGGCTGAAACCTCTTCCACCTAACCCTTCCTTACTTTTTTTTATCAGCTCCCTAAATCTATCCCCATTTTCAAAACAAAAAATGTTTAATGAAATCTGATGCACTTGACTTTTAATCCCTCCCTTCTTTCCAGCTTCAACTATCCCCCTCTGCCATGCTTTAAAATGGAAAAACTCAGAAAACAGTGTCAGAAGAAGTTCTTGATGAAATAAAGCCTGATGAAATATCACACATCTAAATTTGATTTATCCAACTTTCCCCATATTTCTATCATACTGTCAGATTCACTACAATCTATCATTTCAACATATATATATATATAGATAGATAGATAGATAGATAGATAGAAAAGGAAATATTGTAAAATGAATAGGTTGACAAATAAATTTGAATGTAGTAAAAAAATTCATCTGCTGAGGTCAAAGGTTTTCATCAACAGGATATTCAGAGACAGAAATCCTGTTATAAAAAAGAATCACAGCCTTATCAAAATGATCTGCACATTAAAAGTCAGAAAAAAGATGGCCCTAACCGTTATTTGTCTCCTGAAGAAGACAATAAAGTCTGAAATATATGTAGAACATAATTATATCAAATAAAACCAAAATGACCGCATTCAAATTTATTTGTCAACCTATTCATTTTAAAATATCTATCTATCTATCTATCTATCTATCTATGTGTGTTTGAGGGTTTGTGTGTGTGTGTATGTGAAGAGTTTTTTTTATTGGGAATAGGAACCAGCCAAAGCCTTTACAGGGGCCCAACATAGAATTTGATAATACCCTACTCTATTCTCTATCCCAACCCAATATTGCCAACAAATATTCATTATGTTGCTTTTTGACTATTGAACACCTATAAAAAAAATTCTAATTTTTTATTGTATACATCATAATTTTTGACTGCACAGGTGTATTTTTCTCATCTTTTTTTTTGGCAAGGGGTGGAGAGTACAATAGTAAGCTGCTCAGCTAGACAAAAATAAAAAATTATCAAATGCTCTTGTCTCCTAGAAGTCAGATGATCATTTAATATGGCTTCTACCTCAGGTCATTTCTGTAATGTGTTCAGTCCTCTCTGAGTGCTCCATACCTGTGTTCTTGTGCAAGGCTTAGTAAATGCCTTGCTCTTTGAGTTTGAGGTTTAGCAAATTAATCTTACCAGTTGATAATACTAATTACAAATGGCCCAGTCAGTTAGGACTGTAGAATACACCAACTACATCTCTGCAGAAGAGTAAGGCTCCCCCAACGAGTGTCCTGACTTGACACTAAACAATCTGAGGGTAAGACTTCAGTAATGCTGGAACTTTGGGGAATGCAGAGTACCACTTTATTACCAGTAGCACCTGATAGGGTCCTATCTATGGGTCAAATGGAACTGTTTGGCATTTAAACTGTGTACAAATGCTAAACTGATTGTTTGAAAAAGAATTATTTTTGCATTTAACTGTGTGTAAACAAAAACTGTGTACTTATGCCAAAGTGAATTGTTTGAAATAGAACTGTTTGATCATTTAACTCAGTGTAAACAAATGATTGCCTTTTAATTGAATTGTAAGTGTTTGATGGCAATGCTTGAAGACATTTAACTTTATGCAATCAAATGATTAATAGTAAATTTAATTATTTGTATTAGATAGAAATAAGGGAAACTATTTAACTGAGTGAAAAAAATGGGCTAAGGCTTATCTAAAAATGCTATCTACAAAACTTGTTTAGAAATCATATTTAATATAGATGAATAAAAAGGAATTGGCATTACATAACCTACAATGGTTGATATGCCATAAAACCAAACCAAACCAAACTAATTACAACATTGGGACTCACTATATCGCCACACTTACAACGTTGTGCTTGACTTAATCGAACTAATAAACACCTATTCTTTTTGACCTTGTGCTGTACTAAACTAATGTTAGTACACGTCTATAATGATCGCAACATCTTGTTGGGTAGTGGCATATTTGTTTCCTACAGATAATCTATTTTTAGGGATAAGTACTTTTATCCTTAATTCTTTAGATGGATCTGATAAGTCATCTTTTTTTTTCACATCCCACTACCATTTTCCAGATTTAGATTTTGTTCTATTTGAGTCTCTGCCCCAAAATTGGTCTATATAAAAACTTAGGTAAATCAAATTCCACATGAGATAGAAATAAATAAGCAAATAAACAGGATATCTGTAACGTCAGGCGAGGCAAGGTAATCAAAATCCTTAAAGAGTAGATAAATACTAAGCTGTATCAAAAGAATTCCCAATTCTTATAAATACATTTACAACTCAGCTTGTTTCTTGAGAGGCAGTCCCAGTGGTGTAGTGGCTAACATGCTGGGCTGTGACACTGTAGTGAGTGAGTGAGTTCAAACGCCACCCACTCTATTGTGTTTAATTTTGAACTAATACACTCAGGAAAGCTATGTGTTGCCCATTCAGCTGGGGCTGTAGAATACACCGACTGCTTCTCTGCAGAGGGGTAAGACTCCCCCCAACGAGTGTCCTGGGTAAGACACTAAACAATCTGATGGTGAGGTTCCAGCAATTGAGGAGCTTTGGGGAATGTGGAGTACTCCTTCATTGCCATCGCTCTCAGGTCCACTCTGGCCCGGAGTGGTAGCACCTGATAAGGGTCCTATCTACGGGTTAAATAGAACAAAACCATGCTTCTTTCACTATACTGATTTTTGCATTTAAACTGCGTATTTATGCTAAACTGAATTGTTTAAAATAGAACTGTTTTGACATTGGAACTGCGTAATAGTGCTGAACTGAATTGCACGAAATAGAAGTGTTTTTGACGTCTAAATTGTGTACTTATACTGAACTGAATTATCTAAAATAAAACTGTCTGACATTTAAATCTGTGTATTGCCCAGTCAGCTGGGACTGTAGAATACACCGACTGCTTCTCTGCAGAGGGATAAGACCCCCCCCCAACGAGTGTCCTGGATATGACACTAAATAATCTGATGGTGAGGTTCCAGTAATGCTGGAACTTTGGGGAATGCGGAGTACCCCTTCATTGCCATCGCCCCCAGGTCCACTCTGGCCCGGAGTGGTAGCACCTGATAGGGCCCTATCTATGGGTTAAATAGAACTAACAGCATTCTTATGCTAAAATGAATTGAGTAAACTGAATAGCTTGAAATAGAAAAGTTTTTGATAATTAAAACATACTTACACTTAAACTGCGTGCTTATGCTTAACTGAATTATTTCAAATAGAACTGTTTTTCGACATTAAAACTGTATTTATACTTAACTGAATTATTACATATAACTGCTTAAATAGTTTGAAATGGAAATGTTTTTGACAATTAAACTGTGTACTGATGCTAAACTGAACTGTTTTCAAGAGAACAGTTTATTTACATAAAAATGGATTTGGCATTAAATAACCTACAAAGGTTGATATGCCATAAAACCAAACAAACCAAACCAAACCTATCTATGTGATAAATGGTAAAAGTAAATTAAGTAAAGTTGGCGATCTTAGTCAAGGGCGACTAGAAGACTCCCTTTTTAATAGATACTACACTGAGGTGTAGGGAAGGGCACTACTCCTTTCCCTGGATTACTCCACTTTACCTTTGATACGTTCCTTATATTGCTGAGTCTTAAGCAAGGCGGTATCAAGTACCATTTTTTAAAGTCTTTGGTATGACGCGACCTGGGATTGAACCCAGGTCTCCTGGACTATTGGCAAACACTCTACCCTCTAGGCCAACGAGCCAGTTGAATTGTACAACTACGATTCTTCTACAAGAAAAGCTTTGGCATTAAATAACCCTCAAAGATTGATATGCCAGTATCAATTTAGTTATCCACTCTCTTTGCAGATTGACTGTTTAGAGAAATAGAGTTTATCTAACTAGATGGCTCTGGAAGTCAATTTGCATATGCCATGCCATTGGTCAATCAGAGATCACTGGTGTTACTATATTAATCCCACCTTTTTGTTAGAAAGGCGATTTGGTAGTTAGAGTGAGAAAGGAGGGAGAAACAGACTTAATGACAGCCAGTAAACAAAAAAAAAAAAACCAAATCAAATCAAATCAAACAATCATTTCTTGAACACACTCACCTGGCCTTGGCTGGGCTGTCTGGCATTCGTGCCGGATGGGGTATCAAAATCAATGGCAGATTCGTGGCCAAAAGGCCCCTAGCTTCGGCTGGGTCACCTTTGGGTGTGCAAGCTGCAACATTGACACCCTTGTCCCCCTTGTATAGCACTGGACCTTGCTGTCCAGTTTAAGCTATAACCAAGCATCCGTGCCTGGGCCCAGATTTAGGTCCCAAACCAGCCTTGCTCATTTGGCCCACATTGCACAAAGTGGGTCGATGAGCTACACAGATCAGCAGGGTTCAAACTTTGGTTCCTCCCCGACCTACCCCAACCCTTAATCCCCACTTTAATCGAATAAGTATCTCGCTTGCGGCTTTGGTTCGTACCCTGTAAGGGTGTCTGAGATCCATTTATGGACACAGGCAGAATCAGTGAACAAATGCAAGGTGGTCGTCTTCCAGAGGATTGCCAAGTTTATTCCTTTAATGATGGCATCCTCCACTACAGCCCCATCATATACAAGCGACACGCCGGTAGCGAGAGAGTTTGCATCGACCCATACACTGAGGGCTTGGCCGTCGACGCACCATCTGCCCTGTGCCGGGTCTTCCTTGTGAACTCAGGTGATAACCTCTTTAATCATGGTGTTGAGAGGAGCGTCGTCAATTTTGTCATCCCATCCAGTGGTGACGTCAGATGCTCTCCGCTTGATGAACACCACAGCTACACGAAGCCAACCACCCACGGGAAGGTGTCCAACCAATTTGCCGCATACTGAAAATATGTTCCGTAGCGTGACGACACTATGCATGTCTGGGATTTTGTTCCCTCTTCTCCAATACAGAGAGTTATCCTCTCCCCTGACCTGTAAGCCGAAGAGGCCAAAGCTGTAGAGATGCTCCTTCACACGTGCTGCAGGCACAATATTCTCGTCCACATACACATCATCAGTATAGGCAGATGTTGCCCGCTGTATGCGCTTGTCCTTCGTCAAGATAGCATTAACAATTGTCTGCATGATGGATGGTGCGACATTGCAACCAAACCCCATGCGGGTCAGGCAATACCTTCGTCCCTTAAATAGTACAGTTTGATAGGACCACAGTGATTGGTGGACGCGTACTTGAAGGTATGCTTTGCGAAGGTTTAACAAAGATACATTTGATCCTGCTCGCCGCCATTCTCTCAACTTTTCGGTGCATATGTCTGCACGAGCCGTAAATGGATCCACGTGATCATTTAACTCCTGATAGTCGAGCACCGGCCTTACTTTTTGTTTATTCTGCTGGATGTCCGCCATTAACAGGATCTTGCATCCTTTCCTTCTTCTGATTTCCGCGTGCCGGTAGAAGAGAGAACACATCTTCTGTTTCTTTGAGGTAAGATTGTTCGTGGCATTACTACTACAGTGTTGTGTTCAGTGTGAGTATATCATGGATAGAATGATGCTAATATTGCTCCTTGGAGAGGGGGCACTAGACTAAATATCTTCTTTCAGTGGAGTTAAGGGTTAGTATATGGATATCTTAATATTGATCTTTGGCACCAAGGACACTAATAAGAGAATATCAAAGTACTTTTTTCACCACTACCCTGTACTTCATGTGTGATTCAAGAGACTAATAATATTTCCACCATATCATTACAATTATTTTCTATTTTCGGAGTTTTTCACAGCAACATTAGCTGATGATTTTCCACTGCAGTCTGAGTGATAGTAAGTCTCTTCAAGTCTCAGGTACTCTTCTCTGTATTCTGGCCAGTTTCAGCAGCTGAATTTGGTCTCAAAATATTGCCAGACTATACCTAGTATTTTACCAATTACATTTTACCAATTATATATAACAGTTATATTATAATTGAATAGATATCTTCCCCTTTTCAAATATCAGCTGAGATGATGTTCACATCATTTGAACTTGGATCCTAGTTGTTACCTCCAATTTCTACAATTATTTCTTAAGAATATTCAGAGATTGGGCTTGAAAAAGTTTGGACCACAAAAATCAATATTTATACTGTTATCAAAATTATCGAAGATGGACATACTATAAAAATTTATTTATAACAAGGAAACAAACCGACCACATATCACACTTAATTTTGGCCAGACTATAAAAGGCCAGAGTATAAAAGTCTGTAATTCCAGACAATACGGCACCAAAAAGCTACTTCCAGTTATTTCTCTACTAAATCTTTAGTACTTGATATCGCTTCGCTTAACACTCAGCATTATAAGGTAGGTATCAAGGGTAAAATAAAGCAATCCAGGGAAAAGAGATAGCTCCCTCTCCTACACCTCGGTGAAGTAGCAATTGAAAAGGGAGCCTTCGGGTTGCCCACGACAATAGTCACCAAATTTACATTTACTAACTTATTAGAATATTTACCCAACCCCTCCGCTCGGGTAGGATATGACACAAGGTCAATTTTTTAAGCGGAGTTTAACAGGTTTGAATTCAGAGTTTTCCTTCTCCTAGACTAGTTGCCCCACCAAGGCTGAGGAACCTAGTCTGCCCTACTATTTACCCATAGCTGGAGGGAGAATAATTGGATTCATACCTTTCCCAAGGGTATTAGTGCTATGTGAAATGCAATCAGTCTCGTCCAGGATTTGAACTCGTGTCGCCGTGTCCATTCCCTACGACGATAACCATTACACCACGGGAACCTCCTCTAACTTTTACTAACTTATTAGTGTGGCATGATATCCTCTCTGGTGGAGAGTTATGAGTAATGCTTCAAGGCGGACTTGTTGGAGGTTTTTGTAAGTGACTTTCGGGCAAATCCTAAAGGCTAGGGTGTAAGAGATGGATTTTATTCAGTGTTAGGGGTGGTGGCTCTTGAAATGGGGTTATTGTGGATTTGTGGTAAATATCTGTGATAATTTGTCTAGTAAAGTTCAAATGTTTCAGAATGTTGCATTTAGTTTTATCATTAAGGGTTTTCGGATTATTGTCTTCATCTTTTCGACTGATATGTCCTCTGGCCTTCTTCAGGTGTTTGTGGATTCAATAAAGGATGTAGTTCGAAGTTCCGTGAAGGTTTCTGAGTTCGACAAACACCTGCAAAAGGTTGGAGGACATATCGACCGAAACGCTGTGGAAATAACAATAAAGATGAAGATAATAGTCCGAAAACCCTTAATGATAAAAACCATCAAGCCTCATCTCAGAAATACTAATGCTGTATTTAGTTTTTTCCAACCCTTGGGAAGCAGACTGTTAAGGCAGGAAAAATAGCCAGCAGAAAGGTTTCATCACTCACTTCTTGAATAGCTGATAAGTATTGAAACAGGCAAGAAGCTTCCCAAGAAATTCAACTAAAAGTCAGCCTAAAGACAATTCTACTGAAATTCAACTAAAGTCAACCCAAAGTCAACTCGACTGATATTCTAATAAATTAAATGAAAATTCAACCTTAGAATCAGCTGAAAAACAACTTTACAGAAGACTCAAAATTAAATGAAAATTGAAACTCTTCAACGAAATTAAAAAGAAAAATATACTTAAATTCAAAGAACCTTGGTTTCTGGACACTCTCTCACAGATAAGTCCAACAAATTAATCTAAAATTCGCAAAGCTTTATCTTTTCCATCCTTCTGAATTTTATTATTACATCTTGTTTCTTTTGTATAAAATTCGTTTCTGAAACTTTTTGTTATCTTTTTGAATCGATATCCGAAGTAGAAAACTGAGAAACATGTGGTTTAAAGTTACACTCAAAAGCCTCCTAAAAGCATTACCTTGTGGTGGGGGTGACCTGTATTTAGTATTTAAGTTCCCCACAATTTTATGTTGAAGTTCGATATTTAGTGTTTAGAAAAAGGTAGAATATAGGCGCATGGAAAAAACAAATGAATGAAGATAACCAATGAGTGAAGGATATGAAACGGTGCGGACAAAAGGAATATTCAAAACAAGGCGACGAACAAAGCAAATTTATATATTATAATAAAACTTACATTGATACATGAAAAATATCGCTAATTCCATTAATAAAATAATCGTGTGTGTATATGTGCGAGTGTGTGTGTGCGAGTGTGTGTGTGTGTGTGTGTGATTAACACAACTAAACTAAAAAAGGATTACATATTTAAAATGTCTTTCTTTTTATGGTTGGAAACAGGCGGTTTCTCTGAGACTGGAAAAAGTCTCATAGTCAATGTATGTCTGCGAGGCCCATCCATGTTGTTGCTTTTCATTCCTGTTGATTCACACTGGAGAGAGTGTTTTGCCGCTGCGAAGAAATTGTGTAAAAAGAGGAAGAGTGTTTGAAGACGACGTATTTATAGAAAATACGTGTCTTGGAAGAGGCTCCAAACGCAGGACGAAATTTACGCGCGGACATAGTTTTAAGCAGGTCACGTGGTTCTCCTGCCCAATGGTTTCTGCGAGACTGAATATGTGAGCGTCCGCCATCTTTGTCGTGGGAACAAGTGGCATACCGGCCAAATTAAATTATAGGAGTGTTAAGTCCTATAACCTTTTTAAATTATAAATTTAGCTTTAGTGTCATTTTCTTCATATTAAGTTTTGTTGTTTAAATTTTTTCATATCGCAAATTTTACTTTAAATTCTTTAAACAGGCGACATCACCACACAAGACGGAACCCCTCTGAAACTGGTAGACAAATTCACCTACCAAGGAAGCAGCGTCTCATCAACTGAAAAGGATATCGACACGCGGCTAAGGAAGGCATGGACAGCTATCGATAGCCTATCGATCATATGGAAATCAGACCTGACGGATAAAATGAAACGCAGTTTCTTCTAGGCAGCGGTCGTATCGATACTGCTGTATGGATGAACTACTTGGACGCTAACTAAACGGCTGGAGAAGAAGCTAGACGGCAATTACACAAGAATGCTGCGAGCAATACTGAACAAGTCCTAGTGGCAACACCCCACAAAGCACCAACTATACGACCACCTGCCTCCCATCATGAAAACTATCCAAGCTAGACGAACCAGACATGCAGGACACTGCTGGAGAAGCAGGGACGAGCTCATAAGTGATGTACTCCTATGGACCCCCACATATGGCCGGGCAAAAGCAGGACGACCAACTCGAACATACATTCAGCAGCTATGTGAGGATACAGGATGTAGCCCAGAAGACCTACCAGAGGCGATGAACGAAAGGGAGAAGTGGCGAGAGAGGGTCAGGGATATCCATGCTAGTGGCACAACATGATGATGATGATATTATAAGAGTACTGAAAATCACCATAGTTCCATTCAATATTTGCTTTTCTGCCTTGAATAACATTCTGTTGCACAGTTTCTTCCTGGATAGTATGTGTTATTTCTTAATTACCAGGGAAAGGAGTCGCGCCCTCCCCTACATCTCTGTGTAGTAGCTATTGAAAAGGGAGCCTTCTAGTCGCCCTCGACTACGCTCGCTAACTTTAACTTTTTTTATTTCTTAATTGCTTATATTGTAAAAGATTGTCCAGTCAGCTGGGGCTGACTGCACCTCTGCAAGATAGGTAAGACCCCCTACGATGAGTGACCTGGATATGACACTGGCCCAGAATGTAGAATAAATCGATTTCACCTCTGCAGAAGGATAACCCTTCCCCAACGTGTGTCCTGGATATGACACTAAACAATCTGATGGTGAGGTTCCAGTAATGCTGGAGCTTTGGGGAACGCGGAGTACCCCTTTATTGCCATGGCTCCTCGGTCCACTCTAGCCCGGAGATGGTAGCACCAGATAGTATCCTATCAATAGGACAAATAGAACTAAATTGCATACTTATGCTAAACTGAATTGTTTGAAATAGAATTGTTTTTATATGCTAAACTGAATTGTTTGAAATGGAACTGTTTTGACATTTAACTGTGTGTAAACGAAATCTATTCTTATACTAAACTGAATTAGAACTATTTGACTAAACTGAATTGCTTGAAATGGAAATGTTTTTGAGAATTAAACTGTATACTTATGCTAAACTGAAATGTTTGAAATAGAACTGATTATTTGTATAAAAATGAATTTGGCATTAAATAACCTACAAAGATTGACATACCATAAAGCCCAAACAACCATCAATTATATTGTAAAAGAAAGAAAAGGTCATTATTCCCTTCAAACTTTGCTTTTGTGACCAGGATAATACGATGTAACACAAAGTTTCTTCTTTGGTCGCATGCGTCATTTTTTAATTAGTTCTGTTGCCAAAGTATTGAAAATTTTAGAAAGATTAAAAATTTTATTACCCAGGTCATGAAAGGAATATTTGAAGAGAAAAATAAGTCTTTTTGATTCACTTTTGGCGTAAGTGACTGGAAAATTACACTTTCAGCACAAAAATAAGAAAAAGTAAAAAAGTTGTTGTATAGTGCAATCTTATACTTCATAGGATTTTAGAATGAAACTCAAAAGACCCGTAAGTATTCTTATCAATGCAACAATGATAAGGATACTTATCTTGATAATTGTGGAATAACTGTAATACTTAATCTTGGATTATCAGACAACACTAAAATAGCAGTTAAAACATGATACAAATAAAAAGAGTAAGAAAAGAATTAATGGAATAAGGATGTTGGTTTTTCTCTGAAATTCATGCTCAAGTAGAAATCCCAGTAAGCATACATACCAACGCACAGAGATAAAAACAATGAAGATGAGGATACCAGTTTGAATTATTCATAAAATTATGAAAATGTTTCATCTCTTTATTCCTTCCATGGTAATACACAATAATCCTTCCATAATAATTGTCGAAGTGTTCATCAAATATATATATATATATATATATATATATATTCATCCACGGGCAAACTGTTTCATTCTATCAGAACTCTTCAGTATGGCTAGACACGTAGGACGCTCGAAGCCAGGATCGAAACCCATCCAACTTTACGTTAGAGAAAATCTCAGACCGCTCAGCTGACAAGCGTACCACGTTTGGCTAAGGGAATTTTTAAGGTATTATGTAGTAACAGCAGCAGCCGTTTGTTTACATTTTTATACCCTATCGGCTACCAGAGTGCTCAATTCTTTCGAAGAGCTTTGCATTATGCGAGCAGCAGCCAAAAATTCCTTCACCAGAGTGCTCAACCCCCATGGGGGAGCGTATATATTGTCATCCACAAACAGACTGTTTCGTTCTAAAAGATTTTGCTTTTATATGATATATATATATATATATATATATATATATATCATATAATGTGATGTGATGATAATTCTTAATATAGTATTATCTATTATACTTGCTATGATTATATTCATAAATTTATGGATTTGAGGTTTAGTAATAATATGAATATTATGAAAATATGTATGATATAATTGTAAACTTGAGGACATATAAATTTATGTTATATTAGTTTATAATTTTAGATAATGTCTTAACAGTAATGGTTATGATTTTTTTTAAACTTTTAATGTGATCAATTATATAGAATAGTATTAAATGACAATTTTCTTAGGTTTTTTGATAAAATAGTATTAATATACAATATGATGTTTTAAAATATAATTTTATACTTGTTAAGAGGTTATTAATTCCTATGGAAGTTCTTTATAGTAGATAATTTTCTCTCCTTCAATCAATTTATTTCTATATTCTATAATTTTTCTTATCTCTTTCATTGGGTTTAAGAGGTTGTTTGCCATTACGTAAAATAGATGGAAAGGAAAGAGAGTTCGAAAATTGATACATCTTGATACAGGAATTGAATGTCATTTGTCAACGACGCAGGAAAAACGAATGATCTGGTCTTAATAAAAAAAATAAAAAAGCAAATGAAATTTGGGTTAGGAAGTAAGGGTGGCTGGAATTTTAAGGGTTTTTCTAAATCTTCATTAGAAATTTTTCATTATTTCTTTGTCTGAAAATGCCGATTGTTTAAAATATAAGGTCTTCAGAAATAAATATTATTACAAAAAATTATGAGTGATTTTTAAAGGTTTTTCTTTTATATGGAATTATTTGCTCTGTAATTTATTTTATTATTATTTTACTTTGAGCTCTCTTTTGAATTTTGAATTACATGGATATTGTAGATAGAATGTCAAAAAATAGAATCATTCCTACCATTAGCTGACTTGGTGTTGGATCATATAAGGATATTGTGACGCGGCTTAAAATATTGATCCCAGAACGGGAGTTTATTTTTCACACTTGCGAAGATGGGGCAGTCTGGCACTTGATCCCTCGCAAAATAAGTTCCAGTTAAGATTCCTTCTTCGGGCACATGGGGAACTGGCAGATAATGAAGGGGTTAATTTGGGGCTAGACTGACCACCGCTGGCAAGGGGTTTCCATTTTTCACGTACACACACCCACCAGACCACTTCGTCTTCCCACCCCAAGGATAATGGAAGATATGGGCCTCTAGGTTTAGATATAATATTATTATTTATCGTAGTCGACAATTCCAATTTCCTGTGTAATATTTTTAAAGACGAATAGGACATTTAGCGAGAATAAATTGAGGCAAATGAAGCTGAAAAGGAACATGCAAAAGACAACTTGATAGGCAGACAACACAATGAATAAATTTCGACACGAGGAGAGATATAAAATATAACAAGGTTTTTAATACATGCGGACACACATATTTAACGTGTCGGCTATATTATCAGCGGATAATATCAAAATACAAATGTCTTTCTTCCTTAGGCTTTTCTTTCTTCCTTCTTTAAATTGATAGAGAGATAGAGAGAGAGTATGTAATTGCAATACTTAGGAAGGGTGGAAGGAGAAAACGGTTTTAAGGTTTACTTAGCTTTTCGACGACGGGTTTCTTCTGTGAGTATTTTCTTTTTTTACGGGCAAGTGTGATTTTATATAGCTTGGCTTGAAGGCGCCTGCTATCCTCTTGTCCAAGATTCTTTCCGTTTTTCCCCGGAATTTCGGCGGCAGTTTCAATACATCTTATCACGCCAACTGCTGTCCTGAAACCCGGCTCTGCTTTTTCGCCCGGAGTTTGGCATCAGATCCCCGTCCTCTCACGGTGACCTCTCTGGAAAAACTAAATTCTTTATCCCTATTTCCGCTGACGAAAAGGGTGCTACTTCTGCTTTAGGATTCTGGCCAATCAATTATCCTCTTTCTTCTTCCTTCACCCTGTCAGGCGATTCGTTTGGACTACTATATCTATCCTCAATGTTCCCCTTCTTTATCCATCCGGTCGCAGAGTGTAAACATCTGTTGGCTTTCATTCTGACCTGCATTTGTTACTTCAGCTGCGAGGAATTGACCTACCTTCCTTATTCCTCTTTTAACGGTCAGTCTTTGGTGGCCTGTTGATTCAAACACGGAGGGGTAGGGGAAATTTCTTATTTCTCTCCTCTCAGTGGTAGACCACGTGACAATATATACACATATATTTGACAATATCAGAATTCCAACAAATTTAGAAATTTCTGTGTGAGAAATTGTCTTCTATACAATATTAGAGGGAGACCTTTATTAGCCAATTTCACAAGAGGTACCATCGGCAAAAGGAGGTGCCCGTGGTATAGTCGTTATCGCCGTAGGAAATGAACACGGTGATACGAGTTCAAATCCTGGACGAGACTGATTGCATTTCACATAGCACTAATACCCTTGGGAAAGGTATGAATCCAATAATATTCCCTCCAGCTATGGGTAAATAGTAGGACAGACTAGGTTCTTCAGCCATGGTTAGGCAACTAGTCTAGGAGAAGGAAAACTCTGAATTCAAACCTGTTAAACTCCGCTTAGAAATTGACCTTGTGTCATATCCTGCCCGAGCGGAGGGGTTCGGTAAATAGTACCATCGGCAAAAGGACAGTTCTTCAGTAGTTCACTGATTTCTATGAGACTGGATAAGACTCCAAGTAATTGACCCTTGGATCTGGATCAGGACAAATAGCACCAAGTTGGAGAGACCAAGCCATAGTTAACTAGCCAATACATGATATAGGGCGTCTTAATATACAGGGGATTCATGTGACTGCTATCAACTCTACTAATGATAATCTTCTGTTCTTTTTTGTTTCAGATTTGAAAATACTATACTATAACAACTATTAATCCTCCATCACAATGCCTTGGACAAGAGAGAAAAAATATTTTGTATCACTACTTATTTAGAGACAAAATAATTCAAAACTGTCTCAAAATAGATGCAACCCATTAATATGATCATGATCTATTACTGAGATAAGAAACTCAAAAAAAGATTGCATGTCCTGGAAACTGATATAAGGATGCTGGAAATCATAAATCCTGTAAATTTAGAAATTGCTGTTTAATTTCTCATAAAATATTAAAGGGAGACCTTCATGAGCCAATTTCACAAGAGGTACCACCAGCAATATGACAGTTCTTCAGCAGTTCACTGATTTCTATGAGGCTATATCAAAATGCTGGATAAGACTTGAAGTGATTGACCCTTGGATCTGGATCCGGACAAATGGCACCAAGTTGGAGAGACCAATCCAGAGTTAATCAGCCAAAACATGATAGAAACTGACAGACAGAGAAAGACAATGAGAGGGAGAGAGAGAGACTTTAATAGGTAGATAAATTGATTGATAGAGAGAGAGAACAAGAGGAGGAGAAGGATGAAAAGACAGATATTGAGTATACCTAATAAAGCACCGGGATAAAAACAACAATGATGAAGACACTTGTTTGAATTATTCATTGAATTAAAATAAACTTTTATTCAAACATTGCAGAATAAGAATGTTTAACATTAATGCATCAGACTGTTGGTTTGTTCGTAGTGTGT
This sequence comes from Sepioteuthis lessoniana, assembly GCA_963585895.1. Lineage (NCBI taxonomy): Eukaryota > Metazoa > Mollusca > Cephalopoda > Myopsida > Loliginidae > Sepioteuthis > Sepioteuthis lessoniana. The sequence goes on from OY757935.1 coordinate 24,361,028, forward strand.
TTGCCAATGGTCAGGGAGACCAGGGTTTAATCCAAGGTTGAGTCATACCAAAGACTCAAAAAATGGTACTTGATGCTGCCTTACTTAACACAGCATTATAAGGTAAGGATCAAAGGTAAAGTGGAGCAATCCAGGGAATGGAGTAGTGCCCTCCCCTACACATTCGTGTAGTAGCTATCGAAAAGGGAGCCTTCGGGTCACCCTCGACTAAGGTCACCAACTTTACTTAGATCCTTAGACTTGCTATTGAAATGAAAACCAGAGAGGTTCAGTAAGACTTTTCACCATTTTTAACACCTTTTTATACACAGCTCATTCATGGAACAATGTTTGCATTTCATCTGCTTAAGACTCATTTGTGTATTGCTGTAACATTTCTTATTTGTTTTATATCCATGTATTAAGTGTTTATATTTTATGTGAGCTATTTGAGTCTTTCCTTCCCTTTATTCAGTGTTAGAGAATCAATGGATATACTAATGATGATATTGGAACTTTGTGAGTGAGGATGCAAGAAAATGTCCTCCCAAGAACCATACAGAGCAGGTTTTACCTACTTGTTGGCCCTTAGCCATAATGATCAGTGGGCTTATATCTGAGGTCCACCAGAGAACTATTCCATAACACACTAATTGAAGACCGCTTTTGGCCTCTACTTACTGTATAAGGACCTTGTACTCCAGACCCTATATTTATTGTACAAGGAACCCATACTCCAGACCCTAAATCTATTGTACTAGGACCTCATATTCCAGACTCTATATTTATCATACAAGGGCCTCATACTCCAGACCCTATATCTACTGTATAAAGACCTCATACTCCAGACAAGGACCCCATATCCCAGACCCAATATTTATTGTACGAGAGCCCTCAAGATTTTACATATATTACATTATGAAATATCCGTGTACACATGAAACAAGGTTATAATCAGGTATGCTGCATAACAAATTAGTTTCAGCGGGCCACCAGATACTTTTGAGCTCTAGGTCAATGACCTACTATGCTGATTGGTAAAATCTGACTCTGGCGCTGACCATTACCATTAACAGGTAATGATTCCAATAAACTGGACATAACATAAACATCCTTTTGGCTTGAATGACAGCTTTGATGTTAATCAGATATACTAGGGCCAAACTAAGTAATTTGTATGACTTTTCGAAAAAGATATTAATTCTCTAAATTGATGGCTCCAACAAGTAAATAGTTGTCCAAGAAATTTGAAACCATTTTGTAAATATAAGGCTTGTAACTTGTCTATTCAAAGAGATGCAGGCTCGAAAGCATTTCCTAATTACAACTTCAAGTAACTCAATCTTATAATTAATTGTATGGCTGCTGACAACACACTTTTAGATTTTATTAATTAAAAAAGTAATTAATTTGACAACTAAAAAAAAACAAAACACAAAGTGTTTATTATCAAAGAAAAAAAAGGCACACAGTAACTCGTTCACAAATTATCATTTAATGAACAGAAATTATACACAGTGTGTTCAAAAAGTATCAAGACAGAGATGAAAATTCAGGATTTGAACTCAAGTCCCTGTCCTTGATGGTAACTGTAACTCAACAGTGCCCATGGTGTAATGGTTATCGTCATAGGAAATGGACACGGCAACACGAGTTCAAATCCTAGCCGAGACTGATTGCATTTCACATAGCACTAATACCCTCGGGAAAGGTATGAATCCAATTAGTCTCCCTCCAGCTATGGGTAAATAGTAGGACAGACTAGGTTCTTCAGCCTTGGTGAGACAACTTGTCTAGGAGAAGGAAAACTCTGAATTCAAACCTGTTAAACTCTGCTTAAAAATTGACCTTGTGTCATATCCTGCCCGAGCGGAGGGGTTGGTAAATATGGGTAACTGTTACTCAATGACTTTATTATCTGAGTTGCTCAGCTTTTAAAATTTACCCCTGTCACAAGATGTAAACAGACTCTGGCCAACTGACTCTTGAACCCTGGTAGAATTCTTGGGTGTTAGGATTTTTATCAGAGCCCTAGATGTTGAGGAACTGATAGCCCTTACAATCTTCACAAGAGCTATGAGCTTCAAAGTTCTTGAGTTACTCAAAAATCTGACTTCTGTTTGGAAATATGATGAAATTGAACTTCCTTCCATAGCTTGCTTGAATGATCTTGAAATATCTTCTATTCTATTGTCCAAAGTATGATTTTGCTAATTTTGTTGAATATATCAAACTGTTAACTCTTTCCCAACAATAATCTGAAAAGACAAAAAAAATAAAGTCAAATAAGAAGATCTGAGAGGCTTCAACAGTTGGGAAACTCCCAGTAATTACTAAAACTGCTTATGAACTTAAAGGGGAATGAATAAAATACAAAGAAAAAGAAACAAGATTTATTAAGTAACTTTAGTTCCTATAATAGAATGGTTTCTTTCTTTCTTTGTTTTAATGGCATATCAACCTTTGTAGGTTATTTAATGCCAAAGCCATTCTCCTAGAAGAACAGCAGTGGTACTATTTAACCCATAGCTGGAAGAATAAGGGGGCTCATACCTTACCCAAGGATATTTGCAGAATAGTTTCTACATTTATCTCACATACCATTAACAGGGAAGCTCATACTCTCAAAGCATGGAGGTCTGCATAGCATAATGGGAAGCATTGCTGGAAAAGGACATGGGAAAGCAAGTTCAAAGTTGATAGTAATCCCAAAAGAGGGTTTTGCTGACTATTTTGAAGGCCAATATTTTGAAGAGGACTAAGGCTATTTTTTCTGGAATATCAGATGGTTGCATACTTTCTTGAGAGACTATTTATATAAGTAAAAGTAAAGTTGGCCACCCAAGGTTCCCTTTTCATTAGTGCTACTCCATTCCTTGGATTGCTCCACTTTACCCTTGATCCCAGCTTTATAATGCAGAATGTTAACGAAAGAGACGTCAAGTAGCATTTTTTTAGTCTTTGGTATGACTCGACCTTAGATTGAACCCTGGTCTCACAGGCCATTGGCAAACACTCTACCCACTAGTACCAATCGGAGTATAACTTAAAGGAGAATGATTACATGTCAATGAACAGAAAGTTTTAATCTCACTTCATTTCTTATTTACATGTTGTTTTGCTGTTGTTGTTGTTGCTGTTGTTGTTTAATTGGATTTGTTTTGGTTTGGTTTTATAGCATATTCACCATTGTAGGCTATTCAATACTAAATCCTTTCTATGCATATATATTAAATATATGATTAATATTTTTAGGTGAGCCTGAGTTCATTTTTTCACACGGTTAAATGGCTTCACTTATTTCCACCTAATATGAATACATAGTAAAATGACCAAACAGTTCTATTTCAAACAATTCAACTTAGCATGTCAACAAAGTTAAATAGTTCCAAGTATTGTTATGTATCACTAACAATTCAATTAAACATCAGTCATCTGTTTACACACAGTTAAATGATTAAACAGTTCTATTTCAAACAATTCAGTTTAGGATTAAAATACAGTTTTTTGTTTGCACTCGCTCAGTTAGATGTAAAAATAGTTCTATTTCAACTATTTCAAATTATTCCGTTCAGCATAAGTACACAGTTTTTGTTCACACACAGGTAAATGTAAAAGCATTTCTATTTTCACTTAAGTACACGGTTTAAATGTCAAACGGTTCTATTTGACCAATTGATAGAACCCAACCACTCTGAGCCAGAGTGGACATGGGAGCAATGGCAATGAAGAGGTATTCCGCATTCCTTAAAACTCCAGCAATACTGGAGCCTCACCATCAGAGAGTTTTGTGTCATATCCAGGACATTTATTGTTGGAGTCTTACCCTTCTGCAGAGGTGCAGTCGGTGTATTCTGCACCCACCTCCACTTGCAGACCATGCCACGTTTAATTGAAAATCAAATATCAGATATTTCATTTCTCTTTCCTGCCCACCAGTTTTTGTGTGACCTATAGAATAGAAATGATATACATTTTTGTGGGAAGAATCAACTCTTCTCATCTTTGCAATGATTGACATTTTTATAAGAATTATTCTTAACTTCTTGGGGTAAAAATGAATGACTCACTGGCAGAAAAAGATTACAGCAATAATAATCCGTTGGAACCCCCATGGCATAGAGGCTGATGTACTGGATGGCCACATCCTAGTAAGCAAGCTCAAACACTTCCTTTTAGACTAATACCTTTGGAGAAGGTATGGACTCTCTTATCCCTCCATCTATGGGTTAAATAGTAGCAAAAATATTCTTCAAAAGGATGGAGGGGTGTCCTCATGGTGTAATGGTTAAAGTGATGGACTGTGGAATCATAGTAAGCGAGTTCATACTCCATTCGCGCTATTATGTTCACTTTCGAGCAAATACCCTTGGGAAAGGTATGAACCCCCTTATCCTCCCAGCTATGGGTTAAATAGTATCACTACTGTTCTTCTTGGAGAATGGCTTTGGCATTAAATAACCTACAAAGGTTGATATGCCATTAAACAAAGAAACCAGAAACCAAACCAACCAAAAAGGGTAACTTAGGTATGAAATAACCCATGAAGGTTGATATGCCATTAAACAAAGTAACTAAATTAATAGTACCCTAATTTTATGACAGTCCAGTCAGCCGTAGAATAACTGCATCTCTGCAGAGGAGTAAGACCCCACCTCCTCAACAAGTGTCCTAGATATGACATTAAGCAACTGATATTGAGGCTCCAGTTTTGGAGATTTGTGAATGTGGAACACCCCTTCATTGCTATTGCTCGCAGTTTCACTCTGACCCAGAGTGGTAGCACATGATAGGGTAGTATTTACGGGTCAAATAGAACTATTTGACAAAGGACTTATGCTAAATTGAATTGTTAGAAATAGAAATGTTTGACTATTTAACTGTGTGTAAACAAATGATTGATGTCTAATTGAATTATTACTGTAACATAGCAGTACTTGAAACCATTTAACTGTGTGCAAACAAATGATTAATCATAAATAGAATTATTCGTATTTGACAGAAATACTTGGAAATCAGTTTAGGCTCGTTTAAAAATGTTATCAACAAAATATATTTACAAACCATATATACTTAATATATATGTATGAACAAGGTTTGGCATTAAATAATCTACAAGGGTTGAGCACCATAAAACCCAACCAACCAACAGACCAAATCCAGTGTTGTGGTTATGGAGAATGTGAACATCTTTCATTGTCATTACTGTCAGGTCCACTCTGTTTACAAATAATATTTGATATATATGTATAAAAGGGTTTTGGGATTAAATAATCTACAAGTGATAATATGCCATAAAACCCAACCAACCAACAGACCAAATCCAGTGTTGTGGTTATGGAGAATGTGAACTGCTTTCTTTGCCATTATTGTCAGATCCGCTATGTGTTTACAAATAATATTTAATATAAATGTATAAACAGGTTTTGGCTTTAAATAATCTACAAGGGTTCATACACCATAAAACCCAACAAAGCAAACTATGTAATTTAGTCATAACCAGTGTCGCTTCATGAAAAATTTACTCAAGAAAAAATCAAACAACATTGTTATGATCTCGCAGATGGAATTAAAAATGATTTACGGTAATTAAAAATTAAATTAAATGCATCGTATTACATCTGAAATGTCAACTTAATTTTTCTTTGAGTGTTTGTACTCACAATTAACCTCCAAGTGTAATTTTCAAAACAAAATTTTAAAGATTTGAAAAAGTTTATTTAACCATAAATTATTATAATTTTTATTTGCATTATAAAATGATTTATATTAACATCATCTTTCAAGATTTATGATAATAAGTAATGAATTCAACTGAAACAAATTCACACACACACACACACACACATATATATATATATATATATATATATATTCTGTGGTACATACAGAATTTTAGAATAGTTTTAAGTAGAGCAAATATAAGTAAAGTAGAAACCTTAGTCAAGGATGAACAGAAGGCTCTCTTTTCAATAGCTACAACACCGAAGAATAGGGGAGGTTGCAACTCCTTTCCTTGGATTGCTCCACTTTACCCTTGATCCTTACGTTATAGTGCCGAGTGCTAAGCAAGGTGGCATCAAGTACCATTTTTTGAGTCTTTGGTATGACTTGACCTGGGATTGAACCCTTGGTCTCCCAGACCATTGACAGGTACTATACTCATTATGCCAATTTTTTTTAGAACTTATTTTAGAACTTTTTAGAATTTGTCATGTAAGCCATACTTAAAGCTATTCTAAAATATATATTCAACAATGGCTTTAAAAACTGTATACATTTAAAAATAATCTAAGATATTTAAGAATTCTAAAAAGAGGGAACCTTTCGTTTCAATCATATCTTATTAGAGAAAAATACCGAGATATATGAATGGTGATGAAGAAAGAGACATGGGATAGGGACAATGAAAAAATGTGGGGGGGGAGGGAATAAAACAGAGCTCCTCCCCCCACCAAAAAAAAAAAGAAAATTCACTGTAAACCAGAGAGATAGGTACAGATAATAATTCTTTCTTCATGTGGTCCGGGACCGGGGTTCAATCCCAAGTCGAGTCACACTAAAAACTCGAAAAAAGGTACTTGATCCCTGATTGCTTAACACTCAGTATTATAAGGTACAGATCAAGGATAAGTGGATCAATCCTGGGAAAGGAGTCATTCCTTGATCTACACCTAGTGTCATAGCTATTGAAAGGGGAGCCTTTGAGTCACCCTCAATGACAATCAGCCAATTTACTCACAGTATATGTAGATGTATATATGTATTACAAAAATGTATGGTTGTCACTATCTCACTTGGTGGGTTTGTGGCATACCAAATACAATATAATATAGAGATTGCTCAATATCTGTGATAGAGCTATTATATAATAATAAATAAATATATATTAGTTTATATATACAGTGTATCACAAAAGTGAATAAAATATAACCATTAAAAGCTAAACCCCTGCCAACAAAAGTGAGTACACCCCTGAGGGAAAGTTATCAATATTAACATACACCAAGTCAATTGTCAATATTTTGTGTGGCCACCATCATTATCCAGAACTGCCTTTACTCTCCTGGGCATGGAGTTTACCAGAGCTTCACAGGTAGCCACTGGAATGCTCTTCCAATCCTCAATGACAACATCGCAGAGCTGGCAGATATTTGAGACTTGCCAACCTCCACCTTCTGCTTGAGGATCCCTCAGAGATGTTCTATTGGGTTCAAGTCAGGAGCCATGCTTGGCCAGTGCATCACCTTTACTCTCAGCATCCTCAGTAAAGCAGTAGTCGTCTTGGAGGTGTGTTTGGGGTCATTGTCATGCTGGAACACTGCCCTGTGACCCAGTTTCTGGAGGTAGGGGATCATACTCTGCTGCAGTATTTCACAGTACATGTTGGAGTTCATATTTCCCTCAATGAAATGTAACTCTCCAATGCCTGCAGCACTCATGCAGCCCCAGACCATGACATTCCCACCACCATGCTTGACTGTAGGCATGACACACTTATCTTTGTACTCCTCACCAGGTTGCCGCCACACATGCTTGAAGCCATTGAAACCAAACAAATTAATCTTCATCTCATCAGACCATAGGACATGGTTCCAGTAATCCATGTGCTTTATTGACATGTCTTCAGCAAACTGTTTGCAGGCTTTCTTGTGTATCATCTTCAGAAGAGGCTTCCTCCTGGGGTGACAGCCATGCCCACCAATTCCATGTAGAGTGCAGCATATGATCTGAGAACTAACAGGCTGACCTCCCACCTCTTCAATCTCTGCAGCAATGCTGACAGCAATCCTATGCCGATCTTTCAAAGAAAGCATTTGGATGTGACGCTCAGCACGTGCACTCAGTTTCTTTGGACGACCTACCCGAAGCCTGTTCTGAGTGGACCCTGCTCTTTTAAAATGCTGAATGATCTTAGCCACTGTGCTGCAGCTCAGTTTCAGGGTGTTGGCAATCTTCTTGTAGCCTTGGCTATCTTCATGTAGTACAACAATACGTCTTTTAAGATCCTTAGAGAGTTCATTGCCATGTGATGCCATGTTAGAACTTTCAGTGACCAGTATGAGAGAGCGTGAGACCTGCACTACAAATTTGAACACACCTGCTCCCTATGTACACATGGGCCTAGTAACACTAATGAGTCACATGACATTTTGGAGGGAAAATGTCAAGCAGTACTCAATTTGGACAGGGGTGTACTCACTTTTGTTGGCAGGGGTTTAGCTTTTAATGGCTATATCTTGAGGGGAAAATAGATTAACTCTTTGCACACAGACTACTTTTCATTGTGCCAAAATGTCATTTTGTCAGTGTTGTCCCATGAAGAGATATACTTAAATATCTGCAGAAATATGAGGGGTGTACTCATTTTTGTGATACACTGTATATATATATATATAGATAGATAATAGCAGGCATGCTTATCTGCAACCACTGGTTTCATGCCGTCTTTGACGATCATTTGGCAGAAAAAGAAAGATTTTTAAGAAATCAAAAAATCGAAAATTTACCACCAAAAGAATATTTATGTTAGAATTGTGTATAACACTTTGTGTGTGTGTGTGTGTGTGTGTGTGTGTGGATTATGTTTGGGTATTGTTGTGTGTGGTTGCATATGTGATTGTTAGTATGTGTGTGTGTGTGTGTGTGTGTGTGTGTGTGTGTGTATGAGTATACATGCACTGCGTGACAGATTTAAGGTTGTCTGATGAATATATGTGTAGCGATATGTAGCGGAAGGTATCAGAAATTGATAAACGGTTGGAGATTTGGCTGATTAATAAAAAAATTATTGTGTGTAATGATGCTTTTAACAAAGGGACAAATTTATCATCATTATTGGATTATGAAGAAAATGAATTTTTGATTTGACATCAAAGTATAATAGACAAAATAGTTGCTGGATTTAAAATTTAAGAATAATAGGTGAGGTGATAATATCATGGTTGGTTGGTTGGTTGTTTTGGTTTTACGGCAAACAATCTGTTTGTATACATATATATATATATATATATATACACACATATATATATTGTCATCCTCAGACAGACTGTTTTATTGTAACACAACTCTTCGGTGTGACTAGACATGCAGGATGCTTCGAAAGCCACCTAACTTTACGCTAGACATGGTATCTAACTGCTCAGATATTTCAGTGACATATGTCGGCTTAGGATTTATACAGCATATCTATTAGCTTTGTTTACATTTTTGCATTATTGGATATCTGAGTGCTCAATTCGTTAGAAGAGCTTTGCATTACGCAGATGGAGGGCGTTAATTCCTTCATCACAGTACTTAACTGTATCTAATCACTCAGCCATTTCAGCCATAAGTGTCAGCTCAGGATTTATATATACAATGTAATATATATATATATATATATATATATATATATATGAAAAAAAAAGATTTGTATAAATATATATATATATATATATATATATACTGTAATCCATATTTGCTGTTTTCACCTTCCAATTACGTGTGTAAGTCATCTGAAGACACAATGATTATATTCTTTGCAGAAATAAATTTATAATGACAATTTAACCAGGTTTGATTTTTCTTCCAGTTACATTGTATACGCTCTGTATGTGAGTTTTACTATATAAACCTGGAAAAGGCATATATAACAATAGCCATGCATTGAGCACACCTAGAGATTATTGTGAAATACCTCATATATTCTATACGCGAATCATCCACTCACATTGTCTTCGGATGCCAACTGGATATTACTTATATATATATATATGTGTGTGTGTGTGTATGTATGTATGCAGATTTGATTAGTGAGCAAAACGTCTTAATATGATGAGATAAAAGGATACTTTTTAGATAAAAAAAATTTTAGATAGTATTCATTTGCATATTCTATATATCACAGAATTTTGATCTGACACTGAGAAGCCAAACATGAAAATCATGGAAGCCTCTAAAAACATATAGTAGACTCAAGTTGTCTATTATCTTTAATAAAACATGTCTTAAAGAAATACAGCTGCCTAAGTATATTCCACACACACAAACACACACACAAACACACACATATATATATATATATATGTATAATGAGAATTTTAACGATATAGTACGTGGTGCCTTCAATAAGTTTCCAGACTTTTTTTTTTTTACGAGCATCTAAAATTGTTGTAAACTCTTGAAAATTCAATATGTTATTGCTATACAACTTATGAGATGACTGACCAATTTTTATGATTTCATATTCAAATGAACAGCTAGAGCAGTCGTTGGAATACACCCTAATAAAGCCTGATTGTCACAGCTGGTGAATTTCAAAAATGCAATCTGGACGTGAAGAAGAATGATATGCAATAAGATTCTGTTTTAAACTTGGAAAAAATGCCACAGAAACGTATGGAATGCTTCAGACTGCTTTTTGACCATCTTGCATGAATTGAGCATCAGTTTTTGAGTGGCATAAGAGATTCAAGGAAGGCAGGGAGTCTGTGAGAGATGATGAGAGGTGTGGGAGGAGTAAGGAAGTCAATACACCAGAGATGATTAGCCAAAGGGTTAGGGTTAGGGTTAGGATTACTATGTTGAGGTTTTAAGGGAGTTCAGGAAGAGATTCCGTCGGAAAAGGCCAGCACTCTTCAAATCGAGTCAGTGGTATTTCCCCAGGACAATATACCTGTGCACAACTCCATCCTTGTCACAGACTATTTGACCAAGATGGGCATCAAGACAGTTCCTCAGCCTCCCTTTTTCCAGACCTTGTTCCCTGTGACTTTTGGTTATTCCTTAAGCTCAGAGGCTGTCATTATGAGAACTGAGGAGATGAAAGAGAATGACGAAGGTCATTGACACACTCACACAAGAGGACTTCTATGGGGCCTTCCAGAAGTTTTTGGAACATTACAACAAGTGCATTGCAGCCAGAGGAGATCACTTCAAAGGGGATTAGAGTTTCGTGTGTGCTATCAATAAAAGTGCCCGTACAAAAAAAGTCTGGAGACTTATCGTATGCACTTCGTATATATATATGTATATATATATTAGCAGTTTATTGTTATCAGTAGCTCAATTACTGAATTAATGGTGGACTAAATATTTTCAGCATTATTAAATAGCGCTCAATATCATTAATAGAGTTCTTTTATACACACACACACACACACATACACACACACACACACACACATATTCATATATATAAATATATATATAAAATGGTAGTGTCTGTGACCCTGGGTTTCATGCTTTAAACTTTCGTCTGTCTGACGAATGCATGTTATATATATATATATTACCTGCTTGTGTTTATGATCCTGGGTGTCATGCCTTATGCTTTCGTCAGATAGACAAAAGCGTAAAGCATAAAGCCCAGTGTTACAAACTCTACCATATTATATATATATATATATATATTCCTATAAGTATGTATATTTAAAAAAATTTGGTGACCATAGTCGAGGATGACCTTTTCAATAGCTACAACACTGAAGAGTAGGGGCGTTCTACTCTTTTCCTTGGTTTGCTCCACTTTACCCTTGATCTGCACCTTAAAATGCAGAATGTTAAGCAAGGTGGCAATGAATACCATTTTTGAGTCTTTGGTATGACTCAACCTGGGACTGAACCCTGTGGGCCAATGGGCAGGTGAAAGAAAAAACAAGATGTGAATGATAAAATAATTCTTCATGCTACCAAGATCAATAGAATATAATATATTGATGGCAAGCGAGGGTAAGGAAATCCGTGGTATCAGGACTTGAACACAGGTCACAATATCAAAATCTTACAATGGTAAACATTATGCCACAAGTGTCATCATATGATGATATATGATAATTCATATATATATATATATATATATATATATAATGAGATTTTTGTAAATATAATAGATTAACAATTACAGTTGTCCTTATTTTAATTTACTTTTAAAGAGCCAGAAGATTAATTTCTGAACAACCTTGACAAATCTCTAAGTGGATTTTCATATTGAGTTTGATAAGATATTCTGGTGACTGACAAAATACGTAATTTTATTTGATTAGATAAAATTTAAGGTCTTAATCAAAGCTGCCATTTTGATTAGATGGTGATAGAAAAGTTATTTTCTAGTGAAATAAATGAATTATGGTTGATTATTGATTCTGTAAGCTAAATGAGCCATAGCAGATTACAATTTGATTGGACAACATGACTATTGGACGGTGATAAATTGCTTACAAAAGATTTTATTTCCATTGAAAAACACCTAATTTAAAGATTCACTTGATCTTTCCATCAATGAACTGTGCTTAATTTGCAAAAAGGCCAGAAGTCTATCTATCTATCTATCTATCTGTTTATATATATATATGTATGTATTATTTCAAGAAAAAAACAATATTCGGTCGCATTTGGATAATAAATTTATTTCCATTGTGTTAAGAGCATTGATATGAATCAAAGAAATGATATCATTTGCACTGTGAATTTATTTACATTGAGCTCTTTACTAGGAATATTTAAATATTTGAAATTTGAATAATTTATTTGTCCTGACGGAATTGTTCCTTACTCCGGATTTACTGGATTGAAGAATACATATATATATATATATATATGGAGAAATGATAGATTTTGGTAAATCTGACAAAGGTGATAAAAGCAGGTGGAAAAGTGGATAAATCAACACTTAGCTTATCCACTTTCCTACCTATTTTTATCATATGTATATGTGTGTGTATATATATATATATATATATATATTTATAATTGATAAAAACAAATTAACAAAAAGGGTACAAAAAATTTCCACGTACTTAAGTCTGATGACTTTCACATTGAACATAATAATACAACTGGAGTTTGAACCCACTTACTACAAAGTTGCAATCCTGTATGTCAGCCACTACACCATGTGGATTCCTCCCTCTCAACAGATAAAACTTGAATGAGATCCACAGTGCCATTATGATATTTATATGTCTCTCTCTTTTTCTCTCTCTCTCTCTCTCTCTCTCTCTGTCAATATATATATATAGATATATATATGTGTGTACTATATTTTGAATCTTTGGTATGACTTGACCTGGGATTGAACCCTGGTTTTCCAGGCCATTAGCAAACACGCTAACCATTATGCCAATAGGGGTGTAAAGGGTATCATCATAGAAAATAAACTTAGTAACTCAAGTTAGGATTCTACTCCTCCCATGGTACCCATACCCTTTTAACTCAACTGGTTGCTTTTCTTGGAAGTTTGATTGACAGATATCCTCCAATCTTTAAGATTCTTAGAAGTATTCTTGTTGACCTTAAAAATGCTGTGGTTTGGATGGTCTCAATTTCTTCTCAGATCTCCATTTCCCCCAGTCCCTTTTCTAGGACTCTGGAGACCATTCCCAGGGCAGCAACTACTGTTGTTATCACCATCATCTTCCTGCTCAACAGCATTTTTAGCTCTCAAGCAAGATCCAGATATTCATCTATCTTTTGCTTTCTTTTATTTCCACTCTTTGGTCAGCCAAAATGACAAAATCGATTAAAAGATTAGGTCTGATCTTCTGGCAGGGATTGAGTAATCTGTTTGTATTCTAATATCCTGGAGTATTTCATATCTCATTTCCTAGCACAGATTCTCATTTGTGCATGTACTATTTGTCTGTAGAGCCAAACTTTAGTCAAAATTTGCTGGGGATCACCTTTCCCACCCACTTATGCCTGCTCTTGTATAACTTTCTGCCATGTATGGGCTCCATCAACACATAATTTGCACTAGCTATTCTACTGCATATTATGGATTTTTGCTTTTACATAATTAGACGTTACGGCATAATCTTGTGCGGCTTTAAATTCGAGATTCAGTTTTTCTATTCAGGTTTCCTCTTCTTAGCCATGTCAAGGTTATCTTGTGTGCTATTTCTTTAGATTTTTTTTTCTCATTTTTGTTTTCTAGATTTTCTAATTATGGCTTTTCTGTCCATCCTTAAGTCATTTCTTTTGATATTGCTGTTATTGGCTACTGTAATCAATCTCTTCTGGCTCTTTTTTATATATTCTTTGAGTCCCTAAATTATTGTATCTACACAGTTCTAAATGTCCATATGGCCTCTTCTTCCTTCTTTTCTTGACATATAGAGTCTGTGTATGTAATCCTCAGTGTAACATCTTGTACATTGTCATTATTTCCTTGTCCTATGGTTCATATGTCAGAATTCATTCCTCATCCATTCAAAAAAGGGTGCAAGAGTATCTTGCAAGAAAGTCTAATAAGGTTTTTATACCTTTGATGAGATTTCTGCCACAAAGTTTGGTTTTGTAAAGTTTTCTTGTTCTTCTGTGTTACCTCTTTCTTACTTTTTCTTTCACCTGTGTTTGCTTAATGAATTATTGTATCCAAACTGTATCAATGCTGGAGAATCCCTTTCCTTTTTCTTTTCTTGACCCATAGAATTTGCTTCTATTATTCCCATGTATGCAAGGAAAACAAATTTATCAATATTCAGATTATATTTCTACTGCAGAATTTGTTTCTGAAAGTTTTCTTGTTCTTCTCACGTCATCCTTCCTTACTTTTTCTTTCATTTATGTTTGCTTGATGGTATCCACTTCTGATATTCCCACATATGTATTTGTTGAAATCCATTTGATTATTCTTGGTGGTAAGGTAGCATATATAAACACATATACACACACATCATGCACACTCATATATATATATATATATATATATATATTGTTACGTCCCTCTCATACACACATACACAAGTCGATTATAGTGGGGATTAGGAGAGGGAGAGGTCAAGCATGAGTCAAGGCTCAAGCCCTGCTGGTCTATGCAGGTCATCAGCCCACTTAAAGCAATGTGGGCTTGATGAACCTAGCTGGACTTGGACCCAAATCTGGATCCAGGCACGTATACCTGATTACAGCTTAAACTGGACAGTAAGGTCCAGTGCTATACAAAGGGGACAAAGGTGTCAATGTTGCAGCTCGCCCACCCAAAGGTGGCCTAGCAAAAGCCGGCGGGTGCTTTCAGCCTCAAGTCTGCCTTTGTCTCAGACACATCTGCAAATGAGTACATAATCGAATAAAAATTTATAATTCATCTTATTTCCCAAGTTAGCTCGTAAGGAATATTTCATGAATAATAATAATAATAATAATAATAATAATAATAATAATAATGATAATAATAAAGGTATTGGCAACAGGTCGGGGAATCCTTGCATGGAAATGATATATCAGAAAGACAAGCTATATAAAATTAAACACAACAGCAATTTCAACAACACATAAAATACATTTATTTCATTATTATTCAACTAACAAAATAATATAAACTTATAACAAGGTTCCAAAGATATACAGATAGGACTTATCTGAGGACTTATGGTTGACCTGAAGATTCAATGTTGATATGGTAGAAAATACTTTTCTATCAGGTTTTTTCTGTGTGGTCCTTTTTTTCTCCCACATGATTGGGCCTTTTCTTTCTAACTGCCAAATCTGTGTTTTCTTTTCAACTATTCATGTTACAATTCTGTTTCCAACTCATCATGCCACGGGTCTCTGCTAAACTTTACCATTTCAAATTACCCTCCCTGCTTTCCAATTTGTGTGGGGTCTCATTCTTTTTAATCCAGGAGCTTCTGGTCTGCAACCTCTTACTACACTTCTCCCTGTGTGTCTGTTGATTGCTACTATGTGAAACATCACAAGTACACGTAACAATATATATATATATATATACGTATCTCTCTTCATGAGCAGGATAAGATACAAGGTCAATTTTTAAATAGAGTTTAACAAGGTAGAATTCAGAGTTTTCCTTCTCCTAGATCAGCTGCCATATCAAAGTTAAAAAGCCCAATCTGCCCTACTATTTGCCAATAGCTGGAAGAAGAATAATTACTTTCAGACCTTTCCCAAGAGTATTAGGCCCATGTGAACTGCAAATAGCCTGGTCTAGTTTTTGAACTTGTGTCTTTATGTCCATTTCCAATAACAATAAATATTACACCATGAGCACCTACACTATATATATATATATATATATATATATATATATATATATATATATATATATATCTTGCCCAGTTGGCAGGGACTGTAGAATACACTGACTGCACCTCTGCAGAGCGATAAGGCCTTCCGCAATGAGTCCCCTTGATATGACACTAAACAAACTGAATGGTGAGGTTCTTGTGATGCTGGGGCTTTTGGGAATGTAGAGCATCCCTTTATTGTCATTACTCCCAGGTCCACTCTAGCCCGGAATGGTAGCACCTGATAGCACCATATCTATGGGTTAAATAGAACTAAACTGCATACTTATGCTAAACTGAATTATTTGAATTAGAACTGTTTGACTAAACTGAACAGCTTGTAATAGAAATGTTTTTGACAATTAAACTGCGTATTTATGCTAGACTGAATTGTTTGAAATGAGACTATTTTCGCCATTGAAACTGTACTTATACAAAATTGATTGGTTTAATATAGAACTGTTTTGATATTCAACTGTGTGTATGCAAAATGTATACTTATACTAAACTGAATTGGCTGAATTAGACTCATTTGACTAAACTGAATAGCTTGAAATAGAAATGTTTTTGACAATTAATCTGTGTACTCATGCTAAACTGTATTGTTTGAAATAGAACTATTTGCATAAAAATAGATTTGGCATTAAATGACCCACAAGGGTTGATATGCAATAAAAACCCAATCAATCAACCAACCAACCAACCAACACACACACACACACACACACACACATATATATATATATATATATATATATATATATATATATCACCATCCTTTCAGCACAAGCAGGATGCATCACAAGGTTAATCTTTAAGCAGAGTTTAACTAGTTTGAATTTGGAGTTTTTCTTCTCTTAGACTGGTAGTCAAACCAAGGTTAAAGAGCTCAGTCTGCTCAACTATTAAGATCCCACCCTCAACAATGAGTGTCTTAGATATAACATTAAACAATCTGATGGTAAGGCTCCAATAATGCTGGAGCTTTGGAGAATGTTGAGTATCCCTTCACTGCCATCGCCAAGGTCCACTCTGTCTCAGTGTGGTAGCAACTGATAGGGTCCTATCTATGGGTCAAGTAGAACTAAAGTGTGCATTTATGTTAAACTGAATTGCTTGAAATTGAACTGTTTTTCACATTGAATCTGTGGCTAAGGCTAATCTGAATTTTTTAAAAATAGAACTGTTTTTCACATTTAACTGTGTGTAAACAAGAAATTATACTAAACTAAATTGTTTTTCAAAATGACCTAATTCGGCATTTAATGACATGAAAAGAGTTGATACACTGTAAAACAAAAAAGCCAATCTACTGAACTAACCTTGGCTGTAGATTCTCATAGTTTCTGTATAGGTTTCTAGTTCTTTTCCATTCTTGGCAAAGATCTTAATACCATCCATAAACATGAGGTATATATATATATATATATATATATATATATATATATATATATATATATATATGATTATCATAAACAGAGAACCTTAAATGCTCTTGAAATCGCTGCATATTAAATTATGAATCCAAATATGCGGGATGAGGAGAATTGGGTTACCTAGAATAGTTGGATTTTATGTGTAACTTCAAATCCTGACGTGCTGGCACCATTTTGATTATAGATTGTGGAATCACTCTCCATCATCTTGTCTAAAACATGTAGCAAGATCTTTGAAGACCAGCTTTGAGATCTGAAGAAAGATCTCAACTTTTAACTTACCTCAAACTTCAGCCCAGTTGGCTGGGGCTGTAGAATACATGGACAGCATCTCTAAAGAGGCTTTAGAGTCCCGTGACATGTGCCCGGGATATGACACTAAACAAGCAGATGGTGAGACTCCAGCTATTAAGTTTTGGGGAATGTGGAATAACTCTTCAATGCCAACACTCCCAGGTCTACCTTGACCTGGAGTTGTAGTACCTGATAGCATCCTATCTATGGGTCAAATAGAACTTTTTGACATTTAAACTATGTGCAAACAAATGCTTAATTGAATTGTTAGAAATAGAACTGTTTGATCATTTAACTATGTGTAAACAAATGATTGATGTTTAATTGAATTTTTAGTGATTGATAGCAATACATGGAACCATTTAACTGTGTAAAAAAATGAGCTTAGGTATGTTTAAAAATGCTTTCAATAAAATGTGTTTATAAACCAAATATATTTGATAAATATGTATGAAGATGATTTGACTTTAAACAACTTACAATGATTGATATGCCATAAGACACAACCAAATAAACCAAACATTCAAATAGACTTAACAACAGACTGAACCCCTGAAAAATATTGTCTTCCTGTCAAATAATAATAAAAATGTTAAAAAATTAATTATTCAAACAATTTCCCACTTATTGATATCTTTAAAAAGTAAAATACATTTATTTCATTATTATTCAACTAACAAAATAATATAAACTTATAATAAGGTTCCAAAGATATACAGATAGGACTTATCTGAGGACTTATGGTTGACCTGAAGATTCAATGTCGATATGGTAGAAAATACTTTTCTATCAGGTTTCTTCAGTGTGGTCCTATTTTTCTCCCATGTGATTGGGCCTTTTCTTTCTAACTGCCAAATCTGTGTTTTCTTTTCAACTATTCATGTTACATTTCTGTAAAATGTTTAAATCATTAAGTTTTAAAGTTGAAGTTATAGATAGATAGATAGATAGATATGAACAGACTAAAAGAAAGAAAGAAAGAAAGAAAGAAAGAAAGAAAGAAAGAAAGAAATTGAGATAGATAGATAGATAGATAGATAGATTGAAAAAAACTAAGAAAGAAAGAAAGAAAGAAATTGAGATAGATTGAAAAACTAAGAAAGAAAGACATTGAGATAAATGCAGAGAAAGAGAGAAGAGAGAGAGAGAGAAAGAGAGAGAGAGATTTGTATTAAAAAGGAGCAAAAATATGATAGAAAAAAAAGCAAATCTTATAAAACAAAAGACAATACTTCATTCAAAACACTTCAGACAGTATAGGACTTATATTTTCCAATATTTAAAAAGAAGCAGTACTTATCCAATGTTAAATGTCTGACTGAAAGAAGAAGAAGAAGAAGAAGAAGAAGAAGAAGAAGAAGAAGAAGAAGAAGAAGAAATATATATATATGTATATAATCAGACAATGGCTCTTACTTTGCATATGACAAACAGATTCCCACCAAGACATTAGCAACCTCTGAATAAAGATTTGTAATAATTAAATATGTGTTTTTAGAGTTTATAATGAGCTCTCTCTAATATGTTATTCTTTGTTAACCCTTAGGACCTCATTAGATCTAAAACCAGCTGTGGTCCAACCCATCAAAGACAATGGCAATGCTCAGAGAATTGAATAAAAAATGGATTCCAATAAGAGAAAACTGCCACATTCACTTTCTTACCATTTTTAGCATAGCATAATTGGTATCCTCATCAGAGCTCAGAAGACTGTCTTTTTTGTTATTGGCAAAAGACCAAGGCCATATTTTTCACTCATCTCCATGGGGGATAAAAAGAAAAGGTTTCAAATATTAATTTGGTGAAATTTTATAAACAATGAGTATGGTTTCATCTCAATGATTCGAAAATATAAAAGAAAGAAACAAACAAAGAAACAAACAAAAAATAATCCTTGAGGTATTTTAAATAGAAATGGCTAATGAGAAAGATTAGAGTGAATTACAGTTGAATATTGATTGGCGATTCCAAAGATGTAAAACAGAAATAGAAATTATGTGAAAGGAAGGTGGAAAGAAAAATCATATATTCTCAGTGGATTTAATGTTGATGGTCATTTTATTTTAATTTTTCTTAGTTTTATGCACTGATGGGTCCGTTAGTTAGCTTTGGGTTTTTTGGGAGTTTATTTATTTGTATTTTTCTTCTTTTTCTTTTTTTCTATTGTTTTTTTTTCCAAAAGAAAGAGAGGGTGGAAGAAAAGATTTGGAACCAATGAATTGAGGGTGAAAAAAGGAGTGAAAAAGAAGAAAACCAAGAAGAAAAAAAGGAAGCATTGTAAAGGAAAATAACGGTAAATGGATTATCACTGAGATAGATAGATAGATAGGTAGATAGATAGATAGATAGATAGGTACATACATACATATATACATACATGTATATAGAGAAGTAGATAGATAGATAGATAGATAGAGATATACTGAGCTAGCAAGCTAGCTAGCAAGCTAGCTTGCTAGCCAGCTAGATAGATAGATAGATAGATACATACATACATACATACATACATACATATACGTAAATAGAGAAGTAGATAGATAAATAGATAGATAAAAAGAGATATACTGAGCTAGCTAGCTAGCTAGCTACATACATACATACATACATACATACAAAGAGAAGTAGATTGATGAATAGATAGAAGAAAGAAATGTACTGAGATAGCAAGCTACATATATACATAAATACATGAATACATACATATATACATACATATATACATAAATACATGTAAATAGAGAGGTAGACTGAATAGATAGACAGAAAAAAATATACTGAGATGGATAGATAGATAGATAGATAGATGTAAACAGAGAAGAACAGATAAATGGAGAGATAGAAAGAAATTTACTGAGATAGATAGATTGATAGAAAGAAAGAAATACACTTAGATAGATAGATAGATAGATAAAATATTTTGAGTGCAGAGGAGAAAGACACTCGCCAAAAAAAAAGGTGTATTTGGTATGACATTAAACAGCTTACAATAGTGAGACTCCAGTTTTCTAATTCTGGAAAGTGTAAATTCACCCTTTCATTAATAGTACTCCCAGTTCCACTCTGACTCAAAGTGGTAGAACCTGTCCCATTCATGGGTTAAATAGATTAGTTTGAGATAATGCTTAACCTAATGTTTAACTACATTAATGCCTTGGCTTATAATTCATTGATATACAGTCAAGGTCTCCATTTTCCTATTGTACTATTACTTTCACTTTCGGTTTAATACCCTTGGGAAAGGCATGAACCCTCTTATCCCTCCAGCTATGAGTTAAATAGTATCACTACTGTTCTTCAACAAGGATAGCTTTAACATTAAATAACCCACAAACGTTGATATTCCATTAAGCACAAAAACAAAACAAAACCTGGTCACTGTTATTGGTACCTGTTGTGTTGAACAAAACAACTGACTTACTAAGTACAACCGTATTTGTTGAGTGCCCCACAAACGTGTGAGTGCGGTACAAAGCTTTTTTTGAGTTAGGTCCAGATGTAGGACCATAGCCCAGACATGCCCAGCATTTTCAAAAATGTCTCGGACTCAGTCTGCATTCCCTTAAAAAGAGGCACCTCAAGAGCCATGCAATATACCTAGGCCCTCTGGAGAGGGTTAGAGTCTGAGGGAACAGCCTTGTGAGGCTCAAGGAGTATTTCAGTCTTGGCCATGTGACGCGAATGCTAGGTTCTCCCAGTACCCATGTCAGCCAGTCTTGACTAACTGACCACTGCCATAGACAAGACACACCCAATCTGATCCACACCACTGGAAATACAGCTGGCCATGGTGTATCCCATCTACTGGACTACCTTAGTAGCACTGAATATGTACATAAAGCAATTGGTATTTATATAACAGAGCAGATTGGGACTTTGGTGTCTAGCCTAATCAAAAAATATTTGGCGTGGATTTTAGAAGATTGGGGCAGTACGTTGACAAACCGAGAATGAATGGTTTTTTTATTATTCGAAATGAATAAAAAATAGGAAAAAATGAATATTTTTCTAAAAAAAGGCTGAAGTGTTATTTTATTTTTATAAAAGAAGGAATAATGAGCAGTGCAGATTTTAGAAGAATAAAAGTACAATGCTTTTTTTTTTAAGAGTGATACAAATATTGTCAGAATGAGAAAGAAACGAAAAATATTGTTTAATTTTTGGCTAGTGGGAAAAATACAAAAACATATGAAATTGGTTTTTCTAACCAGGGAAAGAAAAAAAGAAAGGAAAGCTAAAATCGGAGAAATCGCTAGTTTGGTGCCGTGACGAGGATGACCTGGAGAGAACTCCAGGGCCTGACATCGGTTGGATGTCGGATCCGACCTAAAGCAAGCAGTGAGCTGGAGAACGTTGAAGATCTAAAGAACCCATAGTGGCCCTCAGGACCCAGAGTAACCCTGAAGAATGCAGAAGAACCCTTGGTACCACAGGAGACTCCAGAAAACGTGACCCCGAGATGAAAAAGAAGGGTGAGAGCACTTTTAATTTGCCTTTCCCTCTCCTATAGCCATGTCTAGCCGGTAGGGGTTGATTACGTGTTATCCGAGTTTGGAGATAGAAAAATATAGAAAAATAAAGGAGGGTGAAGATACAGTATCAGAAGCTAGGAGTAGATGCCCCTCGTCTCTGCAAAACTGGTAAGAAGCCTATAGGAAGAGGCGCTTAATATTAGGGCTATTGCATGAAGAACTAGTACTGCTGGCCTATGACAGGTCGTCGGCGCCAGCATCAAAATTTATTGGGGGTCTATGCGAACAGACCCCCGATAACTTGGGAGGAGTTAAGGAGAGTCCTAGTAAGGTTATTGAGGCGATGAGGGCCCTCGTGAGATTAAAACTGCTGGAAAGGGGAGATGTTACGGAATTAGGGGAGTGATTGAGTAAGCTGGTGGCTATGGCGTACCCCAATGAATTAACTGAGATTTACATTGAAGCTCCCCGGGGGAGAGAAACGAGGAGAGACATGATAAAGTGTACCTCAACAGGCTGGAAGAGGCTATAGCCCAGGCTCAAGAGAGTGGGAGGATCTGGGAAAGAGTGGGAAGGTCAGACGTCGTTGGTCGAGTGAGCGGCTGGGTGACATTTATAAAAGTCGGGAATATTCCATTCTTGCATCTAGATGATCTCATTCCTTGATTCCTGATTGGTTGCTGGTTTCAGTGTGAATATGGTGCTAGATAAAATATCCATCTTCTGCATTATGCTCCCAGCAATGCAGAGACCGTATTAAGTTAAAGCTTGCTCCCTCGTCTTCTAACAAGATGCTAGTTGGAATGCGATTGTGAATATTGAATTGCTTCTAGCGATTGTGGGTATTGTATTGCTGTACCATAGCCAGATACAGATATGTGTGAAACGTACATAGAATGTTCATAACATATATACATAGAACATAGGAATATCGAAACATGAAAAACACTTACGACTTCTTAGTTCGGGTACGAAACTTTTTATAACCTTTGAGTTTAAAGGTTCTTCGACATAAGGAGATAGATACACATTCTTTCTATTCTGGCTTTTCCATCTCCCCCCCCCCCCCACAACACGTGTAGTACTCGCCACAAGGCCACTGGCCTGGCTTCGGCGAGCAAGCGAAAGCCAACCGTTATCTCCCGAGGCAGAACTCAACTCATTGATTTTTTCAAAATCCCCCAAATCCTCCGCGCGCTTCCGGTGCGTAACGTCACCCGCACTCTCTAGTCCCATTTCCCATCTGGGCTATTGTGACATCTCTGAGTGACACGTCCGCTCCGCTCGCATGCGTGAACACCTGCATTAATTTTGCACCTAAGTAAACCATGCACTGAGCCGAAAGGTTCTCAGCCTAACTTAACCCAAAGGCATAAAACGAAATCCCTCGGCCATTATATTTCATTGCTTCTAGCGATTGTGGGTATTGTATTGCTTTTAATGTATCAGGGGATAACTTCTACAGCACCCTTTTATTTTTTGCCATATTTTCCGAAGTAAATTGAAAAATAATCAAATTTATGTAAACTTGTTTTCATCATTTGCTTTCTTGATCATCTGTGATGTCCTGCATCTGATCGTGCAGGTCCAGTCCTGGAGATCTGTGGAATGTGGAATAAATGGGAGGGTCTGTTAATCGCTGTTTCAGCCCGGTGAACTTGCATATTATCCTTGGGTTTGATGTATTGTTTCCCCCTAGTTTTAAAGATGATGTAGCAATGTTCGACAAAAGTTTTTTTAATATATAATTTCCGTTACAAATGAGATATTTGTTATATTGGCCTTACGACACAGAGATTAAAGATCAGAATAAATCAACACATCCCTCAATATTTTCGTGCCAAGAACTTGAACCATTCTATAGCAGCAAGCAACCTAATTCCACCGTCTATCACTGGACGGCACCAATTGGAGAATCCCATTTGCGCTGGTGGATATAGTTGGGCCATGTTCACCATATTTGAATCAAGAAGTAACAAACATCAGCTCGCTATTCTCAAGGCGCAGCTAATCATAACATTCAAACTAGAGCTTTGTAAACAGAAAAAAAATTATACCCCCATTCTATTCCATAATCTCTTGGAATCAAGAGAAACCAATATCATCCATGCCAACTCCATATTGTTTTTTGCGAATCCCCGTCTCAAACAAGGCGAATTGATTTCCCCCTTGGTTCATTTCCAACACAAGTTGGACTCCGTAGTGGACGGTGGAGCGCAGGGCCAGCGAAAAATATACAGCATATATAGCGTCTTCAAATAAAAAACTAAACGAAACCTGTCAGAATCAGACTCGGAGAATGAGGCAGCAGACTTCCCCAGACTTACTGTTATTGAATCTTTGGAAGAGTTATGCCTCGCCAAATTCTCACCTTTCCCCAAAGAAAAAGTTACTTTTACAAGGGCTACCGCGAAAACTATTAAGAAAACAAGGAATGGCAACTTGCTAGTCGAGGCAGACGGCCGGAGTCAGGCAGAAAACATTAAAAATGAAAACGTTTCATATGAGGAAATGCAGAGCCTACCCGCATGAAAAAATCAACACTTCCAAAGGAGTTACCAGGAGTAGGGACTTAGCATTGGCTACAGAAAAGGCGAAAAACGAATCCATATCAACACTTACATCCTGACATTTAATCAGCCCCGTACTCCCAAGGAGGTGAAGATTGGATTTTGTCTAGAGAGAGTTGAGCAGTATGTCCCTGCGCCCCTGAGGTGCTTCAAATGCCAAAAATATGGATACCACAGGGAAGCCTGTAGAGGAAAACAGACATGTGCCAAATGCAGTGAAAAGGACCCGGAATACTTGAAGGAAGATTGCTTGAAGGAAATTAGGTGTGCAAACTGCTAACAAGATCATCCGGCTTATGCAAGATCTTGCGATGTTCACAAAACAAGAAAAGGAAATACTTGAGGTGAAACCCAAGAAGAATGTGTCCTTCCTGGAAGTAACAAAAATTGTAGGAATCTATATGGGAGAAAACAGCTACGCCTCTGTTGCACGGAGGGCGAATACAACCAATCGAGACAATAAATATAGAACACTGTTGTCAAGAGCGGACGTAAAAGGCAATAGGAAACTGATTCTTGAATTAATTCAAGAGAGGACACTGTTGTTGGTTTCAGGGCGTATTGAGTCGAGCGCTTTCTCCCTCTCTCTTGATAGCTGTTGCTTCTCTCTCGCTTTCTCCCTAGTTCTCCTTCCTTCCTTCTTTCTCTCTCTCTCTCCTTCTGGTTCTCGCCTTCCTTCCTTCCTTCCTTCCTTCCTTCGTTGAGTTGTAACACGTTCGTCGGGCAAATGCACTCGGAACACAATTTTCGTTCAGCCGTTACCGTGCGTATTTGTATGTTCGTGAGCTCTCGTAAGAATTTGCATACGTGCAAATTACCTCTCGCTGGTTCGAGATCTCCCCTTGTCAAATATGCTCGCGGCAGCCATATCGGTTTCCTCTCTACAAGCTAGACACGTTCGTGCGCGCTTCGAATGCCCAGGTACGTTACCTTCACAAACACTCGTGGAGTAATTGATCCAGTTGGAAGCGAACGATTAGCCAAAGTTTCAGGAGCACCTGATAAAACTACACTCGGCAGAATTTTACCAAGGACCAGCTCAGCAACAGGTTGGGAATGGGGAGAGATCCAGTGTTGCAGTCCAAACAAAAACACATGTACGATATTCCACTCCAACACGAACTACTTCTTAAAGATCAAAATCTCCAACAAAACAGCCGTAACATAAGTCACCAATCTGTCCATTAAAAAGCATTAAAGACAGACTAAAAAAACTTGTCCCCCATAAAACCTGAACAACTTAGACAAAAACCACAAGCTCCCATTCGGAAAGCTGGGAAAATAGAGATAAACACCAAAGCGTACTTGGAAAGACTAGGAAGCACATTCAAAATGCCTTCAAGAACAAAGTCGTGTATAAGAATCAAACAGTGCAATGCTCTGGGATCGACAAACCCCCAACAAAAACCTATTGTATAGAAAGTATGGATAGTGACACAGACCGCATAGTTGCCAGCTTTAATCTTGAAGAAATAATCAATAACTACAATACTTGAAACCATCTAACTGTGGGCAAACTTATAAGCACACTCATACATATCATACATATCTATTTAAATTTGGACAAACAAATGACTGATGTTAGATTGTGACTGTTACATAGCAACTCAAAAAGTCATTTAACTGTGCGCAAACAAATGAGGAAAAGTAAATGGAGTGATTTGTATTGGTCAGAAATGCTTGAAAACATTCAAATGTAAAGGAAAATGAGCTCAGGTTTGTTTAAAAATGTTATTAGAAAAATGTTCACAAACTATGTGTATTTGTATTTAATATATAAATCTAAGCAGGATTTGTCATTGAACAATTTGCAATGCTTGATATGACATGAAACCAAATCATCTTAGGAAGAACTGTTTTGACACATGAACTGCATACTTATGTTAAAGTAAATTATTTGAATTAAAACTGTTTTTACATTTTACTGAGTATAAACAAAAACTGTACTTATGCTAAATTATGCAATTTAGAATAGAACTGTTTATATGTATAAAAATAGATATGGCATTAAATATGTAGAAATTTTGGTAAGGAACTGGTGATCCTGTTTCACCGATCAGCAGCAGCACCTTGGGGTCACGTGGCGTCCATTATAAAAAAGAGCCCCACGGCGGACACACCCTCTTTTGGTTCCAGTCCCATAACTGTTAGCATCAGGTACTTTTTGTAGCAGCTCCTTGACGGTATACGTATTTTGGTACCTTCCACCACCCGGGGCCCAAGAGCGATGAACGCACGTGCTAAGTTAAAAGGAACAGGACACACACAGTTAGGTTCCAGCAGGCATTTTATCTGCAAACCAACTACTTTACTCACTTTACCAACTACCACCTACTTCACCCACTTTATCTACCTTTACCTTCAATCTTTACCAAACCCACTTTACCCAGCTTTACCTTCAACCTTACAACATTCACAACAAACCTAACCATATTTTACATCTTGAACTCTTCCTTGAACTCTCTTTTGTGAACTCTTACAATTCGTTGTTTATTCCATTTGGTGTAATATCCTCTTTATTGTTGTTGTTATTGTTGTATATAAATTTTGTTGTACGTACAAGTCGTTCGTCTTCCTTTCATCAAAAGCGGTCACCATCTCTCTACTGCTGGTTTGAGTTCGGTTTATTCTTTTACAAAACGTAGGAATAAACTGGGCTTTTCGGGGCACATAATAATCCCCATAAATAATCAAAAATAGTTGATATGCAATAAAACCAAACCAAACCAAACCAAACCGTATTTTTCCATACCATCATCGTGCTACAAATCACGATTTTAAATTCCTTTAAAATTTAGTGGTAAAAATTCTCTGACAAGACGCGAGCAAAAATAAGGTTCTTAATAAGAATTTGTTTATATATTTTACTTATTTTCAAAATATTTCAATATGAGCACGCTGCTAAAATCAATTTTCAAATTCGGCACGTATCAAAATGAAAAAATTAACACATATATATTATGAGAAATGTGCTCAATTAAAAAAAAATGCTAGATTTTAAATTTTAAATTACAACACCCAACATATAAAAAGTTAACAAAATTACCCGAATACTAATCGCCATAAAGTAAAATTTGACCTAAATTACCAAGTAGACTTTATCTTTGCCTTGCCCAAGAAATTTAGTTGTAACTGTCAGGCTTGACGAAGGGGGAGAGAAACATATAAAATATTGGATATAAAAAAGTGGGGATGAGAAAGCTAACTTTTGTTACATGAAAAAGAACCGTGTGAATATTTCTAAAACACAAAAACAACCAGTTCCCACAAAGTAATTTATTTCTAGAAAAATAAACTTTACAAAATCCTGCTTTGCATATTTTTCCCTTCTCGAGAGCAGTGAATTTTAGGTAACAAAAATAACATACATTCAAGCAAGGAGAATATTATAACAAAAAAAAGGAGGGTATGAAAATATAACGACTGACTTGCTCGAAGCAATGCCGTCAACCACCTACAGTTAGTTTAACTCTTGTTAATGATAAAATACCATTCTTTGGTATTTCATGTCAAAGTCAATTTTGAATCCAATTTTTAGGGTTTGCTCTTTTCTCAGTGTCTCCTTGCAGAATCAACCGGGACAATCGTGTTCTGCTAGTTTCCTGTGTAGAGTTGTTGAAAATAAACTGTACTATTTCTTTAAGTGAACTTCGAGTAGACCACCGTTTCCTCCTCCTAGAGATGAATATCTTTCTTTTTCAACTCTGTTGAGTCTACTGAGACATTTACCGAATCTAATGACTCGGCCAATAGCTTCTCTTGTCGGCAAAGAGTCCAATAATTCCGCCTCCAGATCTTAGATTCAACTTTCTTTTGAAGAGGACATCTTACCAAAACCACAAATAGCCTGCAGTAGGCTTAATGTTTTAACAAGTAACAATAAAAACCCTGTAAGGAAAAAAGGCTTAATCCAAGCGACTAAATAGGCCTATTTGCTTAAGCCGCCTTGCTTTAAAAAAACTGTCTAAAGTCGAAGGCGAATAAACAAGTGTTCACAAAGTAAAAAAAGAGCGAGCCAGGCAGAGCCTTCTGCTCGTACTGAAAAAAAAATAAGGAACAGAGAGATATCTCAGCGGGTCTCACATAAATAACAGTAGGGGCGAGGGATAACGGCACAACCTCAAAACAGACAATCATATTCGAGCAGACATTAACTGCCGAATTTACAAATTCCAACAATATATATATATATATATATATATTTTAGAACATGGCATTGAATAACCCACAAGGGTTGATATACCATAAAATGCTAACTATCCAACTAAAATGATCAATCATGAGCTGTCAATAGAACAAAGCTACCTCTCTAGATTCTTTTTTTTTTCTGGAGATATTCAACATTATGGACTGAAATTTCATGGGTGTCCTTAATTGTGACCAGGACAATATTCCCTTCTAATCAGTTGTCTGTGAGGGTGCCTGTATGTCGTAATTAAGTATAACGTTTTCTGTTTTCTCTTCCCTGCAGTGATATATAATTTTATAAACGAATAAATTACATCTTACAGACTCTGTGGAGACACGTATGTGTGAGGTGGGAAGGTCCTGTGGAGTAGTGGCTAACATTCTGGATTGAATCCTCGTTGTAAGCGAGTTCAAACTCCACTCATACTATTGCTTCACACTTCGACTAATACCCTTGGGGAAGGCATGAACCCTCTTATCCCCTCTATGGGTTAAATTGTATCACTTCTGTCCTTCTCCATGGAGGGAGATATGCCACTAAACAAAGAAAACGAAACCAACTTCACCCAAAACTAATTCACAGATTCTCATTTATTCATTATTAATCATTATTCTATATTTATACATTTGGGAAGTGTGGAGTATTCACTATCCATTACTCACTTCTTTACAAATAGATAAATGATAAGGGTCACCAGAACTGTTCAGATTTAATGTTCAGTTTATTTTCATCTAGTAATGAAAATTGCGAGGCATGCTCCTCTTTTGAGGGTGTGTCCATCGATCACCGAATAGTCACGGCGAAAATACGGTTAAGCCTACGAAAAAACGCCAAACGAACAGCGACCACCAAACACTATGACTGGGCCCTATTGAACAACAAAGATATAAGAGATAAATACGTATTAGAATTAAGAAACAGATTCGAAACACTACAAGAAAAGACGGAAAAAAGTACACCAAACGACGAATATGAAAATTTCGTCAATGCACACCTCGAGGCAGCAGCAAAATACATTCCAACAAAAATTAAAACTAAATATAGAGTCCCATGGGAAACTTTAGCGGTGAGAGAAAAACGTGCACTAGTGAAAACAGCCTCCAAAAACTATCGAAAAAACCCAACAAACACAAATGCCTTAAAACTAAAAACGGCACAATATCAATTAGCAGGCATATATATAAAGGAACAGACAGAATACATTCAAAATCAGATAGATAAGATTAGAGACTCGGTGGAAGATAGACAATCTAGAATATCCTGGCAAACAATAAACGAAGTGAGCAGAAGAAAGAACACAGCCAAAGCAAAACTTAAAGCAGCAAACCAACAAGAAAGAATAAAACTGTGGAAACAGCACTTCGAAAACTTACTTGGAAACCCACCAAAAATAACACATGAACCAATCACCAGAATAATGAGCAAACAATTAGACATTAAACTAGGACCGTTCACACAAGAAGAACTCGACTCGGTTCTCAGAAAAATTAAAAATAGGAAAGCTGCAGGGCTGGACGAAATTCCCCCGGAAGTATGGAAGACCAGACAATTCGACGACATACTGCTCCGCCACTGCAATGCAGTATACAATCAAAATCCGATAGATAGATGGATGAAGGGATGCATACTCCCCTTCCCTAAAAAGGGGGACCTCGGATTAGCCAAAAACTACCGAGGCATAACACTTACATCCATAGCTGCCAAAATCTACAATGCCCTACTACGAAACCGAATAGAACCCGAAATCGACAACATACTTAGAAAAAACCAAAATGGCTTCCGAAGAAATAGATCCACGACCTCACAAATATTAACCATCCGCAGAATCCTTGAAGGTGTACGGGCAAAGAACCTACAAGCGACATTAATATTTGTCGACTTTACCAAGGCTTTCGATTCCATTCACAGAGGAAAGATGGAACAAATCCTACTAGCGTACGGCATACCTAAAGAAACCGTAGCGGCAATAACGATTCTCTATAGAAACACTAAAGTAAAAGTACGATCACCGGATGGAGATACAGAATACTTTGACATTGTAGCAGGGGTACTACAAGGGGACACGCTGGCCCCGTACCTCTTTATCATTTGTCTAGACTACGTACTTAGAACATCGATTGACAAAATCAAAGAGAATGGCTTCGAACTGACGAAGAAAAGAAGCAGAAGGTACTCCGCAACAACAATTACCGACGCCGACTACGACGATGACATAGCGATACTGGCAAATACACCTGACCAAGCCGAAACACTTCTGCATAGTTTGGAACGAGCAGCAGCAAGCATAGGCCTCTATGTTAATGCACACAAAACGGAATATATGTGCTATAACCAAACGGGGGACATCTCCACTCTAGAAGGAACCCCTCTTAAACTAGTTGACAAATTCACGTACCTAGGAAGCAGCGTCGAATCAACCGAAAAGGACATCGAAACGAGGTTAACGAAAGCATGGACAGCTATCAATAGGCTATCGATTATATGGAAATCAGACCTAACCGATAAAATGAAACGCAGTTTCTTCCAGGCAGCGGTCACATCGATACTGCTATATGGATGCACTACATGGACGCTAACAAAACAGCTGGAGAAGAAGCTAGATGGCAATTACACAAGAATGCTGCGTGCAATCCTGAACAAGTCCTGGCAGCAACACCCCACAAGGCACCAACTGTACGGCCACCTGCCCCCTATCACGGAAACTATTCAAGTTAGACGAACCAGACATGCAGGACACTGCTGGAGAAGCAGAGATGAACTCATAAGAGATGTACTCTTATGGATCCCCACTCATGGCCGCGCAAAAGCAGGACGACCAGCACGAACGTACATTCAGCAGCTATGTGAGGATACGGGATGTTGTCCTGAAGACCTACCTAGGGCGATGAACGATAGGGAGGAGTGGCGAGAGAGGTCAGGGATATCCGTGCTACCAGCGCGATATGATGATGATGACAGAAATTTTCATTAAAATTGAATAGTTTTCAAAAGATTCCAGTTTCATTCATGAAATATCACATCCGTTTTTGAAAATAAACCTCTGAAAAAAATTTCAAGTGTTATTCTCTCTCTCTCTCTCTCTCTCAATCTATCTATCTATCTATCTAAGTCTATTCATATCTATCTCAGTCAATCTATCTATCTATCTATCTATCTATCCGTTTCTTTTTCTTTTTGTCTTCCCTTGTTTACTTTTCTCCTATCCTTTTCTTTTTTCTTCTTTCTATTCCATTTTATTGAAGAGGAAGTCTCCTTGGCATAATAGCTAACATGCTGGACTGCAACATAGTTATAAGCAAGTTCAAACTTCAATCCCACAATTACATTCAAATTCTTCATGTATGGATTAAATACTACCACTGATGTTCTCCTACAAGAATCGTTTTGGCATTAAATAACCCACAAAGGTTGATATGCCACTAAAAACCAAAGAAACCAAACGGTTTTCAAGAATTTTAGTATTATTTTGAATGCAAACAACCTTGTTCAGGTTTTGAACTCGAGTTGCTGAACCCACTTCCCATGATGATAACAACTACACAATAAATACCTCTCACACACACATAGGAAGGAACTTGCATGGATATCATCATCATCATCATCATCATCATGCCGCTAGCACGGATATCCCTGACCCTCTCTCGCCACTTCTCCCTATCATATATCGCCTCTGGCTGGTCTTCAGGGCTACATCCTGTATCCTCACATAGCTGCTGTATGTATGTATGTATGTATGTATGTTCGAGCTGGTCGTCCTGTTTTTTCTCGGCCATATGTGGGGTCCATCATTGACATTAAATAATTCATTAAGCAAAGAAACCAAAACTGAAACAATTTTATTGAAGCAGAGAATAAGCATCTAATGTATAGCATTACTGATTCCTCGTTTGTTTTTTTTTTCTTTTTCCAATCTTTTACTTGAGTAAGTAATGGGAAGTCAAAATTAATTCAAAGTGGCATCAAAATGTCCATCGATCTGGATAGAGTTATAAAACTGATGTTATTTAATCGAAAAGATTAGGTACTGCAATACCTTGACTAGCACAGTAATGCCATGCAAAACAGCACTATTTAAAGATCCCGGTACAAATCCATAGTCTTGCAAGGTTTACAGAACTCCCCCACATATATATGTAGAAAGAGAGAAAGAGATTTATATATATATATATATATATATATGTGTGTGTGTGTGTGTGTGTGTGTGTGTGTGTGTGCTATTTTTATAGGGTTATAAAAGGGTCATACAATAAATAAAGGAAAATTTTTGGAAAAAAGGAAAATAAATTGTTTTTTTGTTTGTTTTTTTTGGGGGGGGTCAGATTTATTTTTTTCATAAAGGAAAATACTGCGATGTCGGGAATTATTTTTTTGCTAAAATCATATAAATCTCTAAAAAAAATGTTTGTTTAGAAGCTATTCCAAATGGCAGCAAGTCAAACAGGGTGCTCCAGGCTTAAACTTAAAATTCTTAAATAATTTTAGGCATTCCATTCTCTTAAATAGATTCTGATCCGTGCATATAAATATGAACGCAGTTCCCTTAACCCAAGGCATAAAATAACCCTAGAAATGTT
Organism: Sepioteuthis lessoniana; assembly: GCA_963585895.1. Taxonomy (NCBI): domain Eukaryota; kingdom Metazoa; phylum Mollusca; class Cephalopoda; order Myopsida; family Loliginidae; genus Sepioteuthis; species Sepioteuthis lessoniana. The sequence goes on from OY757935.1 coordinate 24,394,546, forward strand.
GACATGCTTTTTAAAACCAGTCAATCATCTAAGCCCTGTAAAACCAATCAGCACTGAAACACTAAACATTTATATATGAAGCAGTCAAAAATAATTACATCCCTAATATATAGATTTATGCCCTTTTATCTTTGGTTATGAAATCTCACCAATATGAGGAAATTTCAGTTTCTTGCACAGTTCCTTGTGAATCATCTTCTCCACTCAGTCATTATTATTGTTATTTCAAATTTGAATCCCAAGTCTATGTAAGTATAAAGATGAGTATAGACCTGGCAACTTTACCCTGTAAACGTCCAACCTTGTATAAAAATTGCAGATAGGGCTCAATCCTTCACAGGAGTTCAACAAAGAAATAATCAGAGAAAACTAATATTAGGAAATAAATGAAATTGAGGTTACTAAAAGCAAATCACGCACGAGGAAGGTTGGAGAGCTCATTAGTGAAAATGTAAGGATCAAAGTAACAACAGTAACTATACTAACTGTTATGTCCTCAGAAAAGGGTATACAATATAAAAGACAAATACGTACTTTGAGAGAAGAATTAAAGTTATATATTATAGAAAACAAGTTATACAATGTAGCCAGTGTAGCTTTTGTTAGATATGAACCCTCTGCAATGGTTAAATAGTACCACTTATTTTCTTCTACAAGAATGGCATTGGCATTAACTAACACACAAAGGCTGATAGCCATTAAAAGAACAAATGGATTACAGTCCAATGTAATATCTTTATTGGAAATGTCCATTGTGTATCAATAATAAGGATGATACCACAACACTTATAAACAAAAAATAGAACATGAACCATTAATGAATTTTGAACATGAAAACAACAAATAATCAACTACTGAATCCATATTTGGAAAACTAAAAGCAGGGATTACTGGTGGTTCTTGGTAGCCGGCTAGACAAAATGAGATGAATATTTTTAGGCAAGTGATTAGTAATTCAATTAAAATCCCCAGAGATAAATTAGGAAAAATTAATTAAACTGTATTTTATTGGTCAGACTCCTTACAAGCATAGCAAATTAATTTGGCCGGCTTCACATTTAGTTGTCTTCCTCTTCATATCAAATTGAAATTAATTTTCTCGAAAAGTAGTTTATTTTGGGTTTTTCTTTTTCAGTTGAATTGGGTATCTTTCCACTCAAACAGATTTTAATGGTGCCAAATTTTGTAAAAAAAGACCGAAAAAAGTTATTTTATGTACAGACACTAAAAATAAATAATTTTTAGATTTTCTGTTTTTTTGATGCTGGTAATACGAATGGCAAAAGATAAAGCAGTAGAATTAGTGGAATAAAGACAAAAAAAAAAACCTAAACAAACAAACAAACAAACTGCTTCAAAAGAACCAATGTATAATAGCAAGAACATCTTGTCTTCGAAATTCAGATAGAAAGAAGGCCAGACAATACAGCAGCTAAAACATTGTGATAAAGACCAAAAAGACAAGGAAACAGGTTGAAAAGAATCAATGTATAATAGCAAAAAGACCTTGTCTTAGATATTCAGATAGAAAGAAGGCCAGAGAATAGAGCGGCTGAAACATTGTGATAAAGACAAATAAGACAAGGAAACAGGTTTAAAAGAATCAATGTATAATAGCGAAAAGACCTTATCTTAGAAATTCAGATAGAAAGAAGGCTTTAGGATACAGCAGCTGAAACATTGGATAAAGACCAAAAGAGAAGAAAAATCGTTGAAAAGAATCAATGTATAATAGCAAAAAGACCTTGTCTTAGATATTCAGATGGAAAGAAGGCCAGACAATACAGCAGCGGAAACATTGTGATAAAGACAAAAAGAGAAGGAAAATGGTTGAAAAGAATCAATGTATAATAGCAAAAAGACCTTGTCTTAGATATTCAGATAGAAAGAAGGCTAGAGAATACAGCAGCTGAAACATTGTGATAAAGACCAGATAGACAAGGAAACAGGTTTAAAAGAATCAATGTATAATAGCAAAAAGACCTTGTCTTAGATATTCAGATAGAAAGAAGGCCAGAGATAGAGCAGCTGAAATGTAAACAAAAAATCCTTCACATCAAAACATAAACCTTTCTCATGCAAGACATGGTATTGCCCAAAAATTCTTTCACCACAAACCAATTTTTTAATAAAAACTTTTCTTCTAACCCCAAAATGCTATGATTTTATTATTTTGAGTGGAATATCATTCAATGAAAACAGGTATCATTGTTTATCACCAAACTCTACAACACTGAGATTTCATAACCAAAGATAAAACGGCATAAATCTATATATTAGGGATGTAATTATTTTTGACTGCTTCATGTATAAATGTTTAGTGCTTCGGTGCTGATTGGTTTTACAGGGCTTAGATGATTGACTGGTTTTAAAAAGCATGTCAACATTTCTAGGATTATTTTATGCCTTGGGTTAAGGGAACTGCGTTCATATTTACATCTTTATATAAATGCTTCTTCAGATATTTTTGCGCGTGGCCCTATCAAATTTGAAAGAATTTAAAGATATCTATTTGGCCCCAAAATATGACCCTAATAAGTGCTACCCTTTTGGATCAGAGTGGATTTGGGAGTAATGGTAATGGAGAGGCACTTCCCAGATCTTCAAAAACTGACGCCTCACTATCAGATGTATTTTTCTGTCATACCGAGGACATCTCTTTTTTGATGGGAGGAGGTTTTCCCTTCTGCCTTGGATTCAGTCAGCATATTTTAAGCCCAAAAGACAGGGAGCACAGAAGTTTTACAAGCACATAGTCATTGATTTATGTGTTATTATTTATACTGCTGAATCTCCAACCAGTATCATTTGACTTCCCAAGAACAATTGAGAAAAGCATACTTTAACTTTGTTTCATCTCCGCATATATATATAGAGAGATCATCTTGTCGTGCCATTAACACAGATATTCCTAACCCTCTCTTGCCACCTCTCCCTATCGTTAATCGCATCCAGCAGGTCCTCGGGGATATACCCCTTATCCTCACAGAGCTGCTATATGTAGGTTCGAGCTGGTCGCCCTGCTTTTGCTCGGCCATGTGAAGGGGTTCATATGAGTACATCACTTATGAGCTCGTTCCTATTTCTCGAGCAGTGTCTGGCATATCTGGTTCGTCTAACTTGTATAGTTTTCGTGATCTGGTTCGTCTAACTTGTATAGTTTTCGAGCTGCTTTCTGGGGTGTTGCCTCCAGGACCTGTTCAATATTGTTCGCAGCATTCTTGTGTAGTTGCCGTCTAGCTTTTTCTCCAGCCATTTAGTTAGCGTCCATGCAGTGCATCCATATAACAGTATCGACATGATCGCTGCTTGGAAGAAACTGCGTTTTATTTTATTGGTCAGGTCTGACTTCTATATGACCGATAGCCTATTGATAGCTGTCCATGCCTTTGTTAGTCGCATATCAATGTCTGTCTCGGTTGATTAAACACTGTTTCCTAGGTAGGTGAACTTGTCTACTAGTTTCAGAGAGCTATCGTTTATTGTGGAAATATCACCTGTTTGATTAAAAGCACATTTTCCGTTTTGTGTGCATTGACATGGAAGCCAATGCCTACGGCAGCTTGTTCCAGACTATGCAGTAGGGTTTCAGATTAGGCGGGGGCATTTGCCAGAATCGCTATGTCATCGGCGTAGTCGGCATCGGTAATTGTTTTTGAGGCGTACCTTCTGCTTATTTTCTTTGTCATCTCGAAACCGTTTTCTTTGATTTTATCGATTGATGTTCTAAGCATATAGTCTAGAAAGATGATAAAGAGGTATGGGCAAGTGTGTCTCCTTGGAGTACTCCAGCTACAAGTCAAAGTAGTCTGTGTCTCCATCCGGAGAATGCACTTTCATTCTGGTGTTTCTATAGCGAATCATTATGGCTCCGATGGTTTCTTTTAGTTGGCCGTGTGCGAGTAGAATTTGCTCCATCTTCCCTCTGTGAATGGAATCAAAGGCCTTTGTAAAGTTGACAAATAATATTGTCGCCAGTAGGTTATTTAGGATAATACATTTATTTTCATCCTGTTAAGATCCAATAAGAAAATAAAAATTGGATCTGATGGAGTCCTGTTAAAAATTATTTTAGAATCCTTGATTCATATCAATGCTCTTAACAGGATGGAAATAAATTTATTATCCTAATGTGACCGAATATTGTTTTTTTCTTGAAATAATATTTGCTCTGTGATTTTATTTACATTGGGCTCTTTACCAGGAATATCTAAATATTTGAAATTTGAATAATTTATTTGTCCTGATGGAATTGTTCCTTACTCTTGATTTACTGCATTGAAGAATAACATATATATATATATATATATATATATAGACAAAAATTTTCTTTTAGGTGTGTTTCTGTTGTCTGGTTTGTTTGTGAGTGGCAACTTGTGTAGGGTATCTTGGACACAAATATCCTGGCAGAGACTATCTCTTTACAGTTTTAAAACTGGTTTGAATTCAGATTTGAACTCTGGACACTGTGTCCATTTCCTACGACGTTTACTATAGCACCATTACCTTATGCCCATAGGAAAGGCATGAACATGTGTGTGTATGTGTTTATCTGTCTTGCTCGTGTAAACCAAACAGAAATGCAATATAATTAATTTACATCTATAACTCAAGCAACAATATGTAGACCCCATTAGGAATGCTTAATTGAATGAATAATTATTTCAGCAAAACAAATTTGTTAATGCTCTTCTTTTTTTCTTTGAAGTTTGAAAATCTAAATTCTGTATAATTAGTTTGACTCTTACAATATTTTATGGATGTACCATGGTGTAATGGTTAGCGTTGTAGAAAATGGACAGAGCAACACGAGCTCAAATCCAGGTCTAGACTGCATTTCACATAGCGCTCATACCCTTGGGAAACGTATGAATCCAACTATTTTCTCTCCTGCTCTGGGCGAGTAGTTGTTTTTTTTTTTTTTGTTTTTTTTAGAATTGGTTCGGCAACCAGTGTTGGAGAAAGAAAACTCTGAATTCAAACCTGTTAAACTCCGCTTAAAAATTGACCTTGTATCATATTATGCCCGTGAAGCGGGGTTGGGTAAATGCATATTTCTTACAAGCTCTTAGAAGAGACCTATGTGTGTGGAGGGGTATTTCCCATAGTGCTGGATTGCGATATCGTTGTAAATTATTTTTAA
>OY757935.1:24402188-24552188 GCA_963585895.1 Sepioteuthis lessoniana
GGAGAACACGGAGTACCCCTTCATTGCTAGCCCAGAGTGGTAGCACCGGATAGGGTCTATCTATGGGTCAAATAGAACAAACTGCAAACAAATGACTGATGTTAAATTGGGACTGTTATATCGCAATACTTCAAACCATTCAACTGTGTGGAAAAAAGAGCTCAGGTTTGTTTAAGAATGTTATCTTCGAAATGGGCTTAAAGATTTTATATATATATATATATATATATATTGTGGCGATTTAGGAATTAACAGTAAAACTCCCAACCGGATATTGACTCGTCGGCTGCCAGATACAAAATGTATAAACGCGTCGCCACGCATAAGGCTCCACGCATCCATCCGGTTAAAATCAGAAAAAAGAAAAATAATAAAATGTAAAGTGGCCAATGAGAAGCGGTCGCGCCAAAATTAGAAGGATTTTGGAGTGGCGAATTTGGAGCCGGTGAAGAGAGATAAATACCCAGGTTTTCTGTGAACCGACCTCTCTTTTCGGGTAGTGACGTCGAACCAACAACACCGATTTTACTATCTGGTGTTTTGGGCACCACGCTATGTCTTTAGACGTAGCGTTGGTTAGTCCATTCACCAGGTAAATAAAGGAAAGTATGAAAGAAATGTTTTCGTCTCCTATCTGTTCCTATCTTTTCTTTTTGCATATTTCTTATGGACCTTCTTTGGGCAAGACATTGCACCGGCCAGTCAACGTGGGGTAAAATAATATAACCAAAATATGGAGTCAGATATCTTACGGCAACTCAGCCTTGCCCTTAGCAACTGACCTTCATAAAAACCTTCAAACCCCATAATATATATATATATATATATATATATATATATATATATATATATATATATATATATTTGCTCCTGTTATCTCGGCAAGCATCCATGACTGTGTGAACAATTCTTCTGATATCAAAGTCCTGATGAAGGTTATTGAAACCGAAACGTTTAACATTGACTTTACATCACAATAAATTCACCTATTTGGATTATTCTGTTTTTCTTCTTTCTTTATACTGTCGGATTTAGATCCATATTTACTTTCATACTGTCCGTTCGTAAAAACAAATACCAAATACATTTTTCCACGATATCTAACATAGATGACTTCAAAACGATATATGAAAACTCTGCATATTTCTTTAAAAGGCAGGAGGATTTTTCTTGTCTCTTAAAAAATCCAGCATTTTAAAAATATCATTCCATGTGCCAAACACGTACTTAATACTTTTTAAATTAAGAACGCTATGTGCACGTTTATATCTTTCCGTTGTATACATTTTATTTCCTCCTGTTATCTCGACAAACATTCATTGCTATGTGAACAAATCTTCTGCTATCAAAGTCCTGATGAAGGTTATTGAAACCGAAACGTTTAACGTCGACTTTACATCACAATACATTCACCTATTTAGATTATTCTGTTTTTCTGCTTTCTTTATATATGTATATATATATATATACTAACCTACTATCTACCAGCATTCACGGTTACCAGGAAAAAAGAAAAAAAAAAACCGCCAGGAACAAGAGATAAAAATATCTCGAATCACCGCCCGGGGAAAAAAAGAAAAAATATCATAGGACAAAAATAAAAAGAAAAAAAGAAAAGGCCAACTTCGTCACACCAGTTGAAAAACATCAAGAGATATGCAGTCAGTTGGTCAAAAGAAAAATAAAACCCAACGTAAAATGCCGCAATGCTACAATTACAAGAGTGCTCAATACGAAATAGAGCCAATTACAAAAATTAACTTAAATCGCGAGTCGGAATTCTCCTACTAAAATTTCACCTCAACGGATCATCAGGGAGTATATATATATATATATATATATATATATATATATATATATATTTAAAGATGGTTGTTGTAGGTCCAAAGAAAGAATAAGGATATATTCAAAATAAGATGGTCCACGAAGAGATTTGTATTTTCTTAATTTATTTATTTTGTTCTTACATACGTGTTATAAATATGTATGTTTCCAGCTTGTTGCTTTCGTCAGAGAAGATGCATGGCACAAGGCCTTTTAAATGGGGTACTTAATGAGACTTGAACTCACTACTGTTTCCAGTAAACAGGATTTGGCATTAAATAATTTACTATAGTTGATATGCCAGGAAACAAAACCAAACAATAAACTAGTTTGTTCTTAGGGCTCTACTCATGTATCGTGTCGCGAGTAGGTTTAGCCAGGCGTTCCCCATCCTTCTCCAGGTCTACAAATATTTCTTTATTTTATTCAGAGTTTTTCCTCTCATTCAATACTTAAGATATGAATCCACCTATTCTCCCGGTTCATGCCTTTCAGAAATATATTAACAGTAAGTGAAATGTTGTCTAGATGATAACCAATACTCAAGAAATGCATTTCTCTCACACACGTATATGTAGAGGCGCTCGTGGTGTAATGGTTATCGTCATAGGAAATGGACTTGGCGACCCGAGTTCAAATCCTTGACGACACTGTTTGCATTTCATATGACACTAATATCCTTGAGAAAGGTAAAAATCCAATTATTCTCCCATCAACAATAAGTAAATAGTGGGGTAGACTGGACTCTTAAACCTCGTATGGCAACCGGACTAGGAGAAAAAAAACTCTGAATTCAAACCTATTAAACTTCACTTAAAAAATTGTCGTATCCTGCTCGTAAGGAGGGGTTGGTGAATACAGATGGATAGATTTAAGTAAATAAATAAACGGTGGAGCAAAAGTCACTTAACATTTAAAAAATTGAAAACTTTTGAAAAAAAAACGACAAATTTTTCTTTTGATTAAATTTTCTGCCCTGTCAGAATAGTCATAGACAGCCTGCAATCCGCATGTGACCCACACTGCTTTCTGATGATACCAGAGAAAAAAAAATCAACATTTCCTTTTTTCTAAGCAGATTCTTTCACGGATGTTCATTTGTAGTGGAAATGGTCGAGTTACCTTCAGCAAAAAATTAACTTGGACATCTTTTAATAGTACGGTCAACTTTATGATGAGCCATAACCACATCTCGAAAAAAAAAAAATTGCCCATCCCTGACTTCGAATATGTTGACTGTATTCTCTGCAGAGAGTGATAAGACTACCACACACACAAAAGGGGTGCCCTTGGTATGACACTACACTTTAACGCTAAAAGAATATAAGACTAGACCCGATTGGGTGGGGAAGGTGATCCACCGGGAATTTTAAGAAGTTTGATGAGATTCCAGTTCTAGAGCTCTGGAGAGTGTGGAGTCACTACTTTATTCCCATTACTACCAGATCCACTCTGAGTCAGATCTATTTGAAAATAATTTGTATTGGTGCCATATAACTATGTGTAAATTATTTATATTAAGAATATTTACTTGAAGACATATATATATATATATATATATATATATATACATTTTTGTTGTAGGTCCAAAGAGAGAAAGAAATAATCTAAAATGAGTAGGTCCACGATGAGATTTGTATTTTTTCAGGATTTATTTATTTATTACGATCTTACATACCCACTCGTGTTTGCAGTTTGAGTGGTATTCAGTTGGTTATGGGTTTACATGGTTATGGGTTTACCTTAGCCGGCGTTTGTGCCATATATGTTATCTGACGAAAGCAACAAGCTGAAAACATTCACGTATATAAGAACGAAATAAATAAATAAACCCTAAATCTCTTCGTGGACCTACTCATTTTAAAGTATATATATGCATATATACAAGCACACACACACACACACACACACATATATATATATATATATATTGATGTGGGGATTACATAGTTTAGAAACGTAGTGTCACCAAATGCTATTGGCTTTGTCTATAAACTATCCTCAGATATATATATATATATATATATATATATATATATATATATATATTTTATAACTGATATAGAGTACTCTTTATTTATAAATATATCAATAATAATAATAATAATAATACTGGAGACAAGAGAAGACTTGTTGCCACTCAAACTCCAGTGAAAAACCATCAGCTAACACTGATGTGAAAAAGTCTAAAGGAGTAAATAATCATAATAATAATAATTATTATTATTATTACATTTAATGCCCTTGGAAAAAAATTATATGTATATGTAAGTGTACTAACATATATACGTGTGTACATACACACACACTCAGGTTAAAGGAAGAGAAAGAACAAAGAAGTACAAAGATCCACTCACTACCCTTGAAAAATATGTGGAAACGAGTGTATGTATACATGAGTTTAAATACGTAAGCGCACACATACACACATACACACACAAAGAATTCATAGTTATAGATTGAAGAAAAAAAAAAGCAACTACATGGATTAGAGATCTTCACGGACAATTAGCTCCGATGGAACATTTACAGACACAAATGCTGGAATTAAACAAAATCAAAACAACCTATCAAAACAATCTTAGCTCTTAAAGAAAACAACCGGAACTTAGCTGGAACTTAGCAGTCAAATCGCCTGAAGAGGACGCAAAAGTCAGAAACTTGTGTAGCTCACAGACATATGAAATACTCTTAGAATAGAATAGACAAGGTGCATGTCTTGCTCGTCTAGTTTGGATGGTTATCGAGATGGGAGGTAGGTGGCCGTACAGCTGCTGTTTTATGGGATGCTGCCTCCAGGATTTGTTCAATACAGCTCGCAGCAGTAAAGTTGGCGACCGTAGTCGTCGGCGACCCTTTTCAATAACTACTACACTGGTCTAGTGAGTATAGTCTTCGCCAGTGGCCCGGAAGACCTGGATTCAATTCCAGGTCGAGTCACACCAAAGACTCAAAAGATGGTACTTGATGCCACCTTGCTTAACACTCAGCATTATAAGGTAAGGATCAAGGGCAAAGAGGAGCAATCCAGGGTAAGGGATTGCGCCCTCCCTTACACCTCAGTGTAGTAGTTACTGAAAAGGGACCCTTCGGGTTGCCCTCGACTAAGGTCGCCAACTTGACTTTTTATTTACTACAGAGGGTTTGAATTCAGTTTTCCTTCTCTTTTGATTGCCATATTCATATTTGCAATGATCCATTAAAAACATTTGCTTTAATCACACTCTATATTTATATAATTTTAATAATATCATAATGTCTATAATAATCATTTGTTTACATACACTTTTATGGTATTTTTTGTCCAATACAAATGATTCTCAAGGAGAACTATTTTGAGGCATAGATGGTACAAGGTCAGAGTGAACCTTGCATTAATGCCCATGAAGAGATACTTCACATAGCAGAAGTGGGGCCTCACCAGTGGATACAGTTTAATGTATTATCCAGGACACTGGACTTTAGACTTCTATCAGAAACGCAGGCGTAGTAAAAGAGACAAAGATTTTTGAATAAAACTGTTGTTAGATAAAAAGAATGTTAGACTTCGAGACTTGTTTGGTTTGGTTTCTTTGTTTAAAGGCATATCAATCTCTGTAGGTTATTTAATGCCAAAGCCATTCTCCTAGAAGAACAGTAGTGGTACTATTTAACCCATAGCTGGGAGGATAAGGGGGTTCATATCTTTCCTAAGGGTATTTGCCCGAAACTGAACGTAATAGCATGACTGGTGTTCGAACTCGCTTACTACGATTCCGCAGTCGATCGCTCTAACCATTACACCACGAGGACACCCAACATCCAGACTTGTGTCTGTGGTATAAGTTAATAGGAACACAAACAAACAGTAAATGTGAATGAAAGTTTTTGATTAAACTTTTGTTGAATTGAAAGAAGGTCACGTTTCAGGACATGTATTTTCGTATCTCACTGGCCTGCATCTGTCAAAACTAACAATAGATCTAGCAGATATTTTTCTGTCACTTTTTAGTGATGGTAAGGTAGTTATGGGGAAGTGAACTGTCCATGTCACTCACCCCTTAACACTTTTCTCTTTCTTTTTTGTCTTTTTGTCCTGATACAATCATTCAGAAAATCAGCGTGTATCTTGAGCAGATATTTTAATACATAACATGAAAGCCTCTTTCACTAAAGGCCTTTTAAAAAGATTGTCTTTTTAGAGGATGAAACATCCGGGTAATTCAATTAAAAAACGTACGCACACACAAACACATATACACATATTCAGAGTGTTATTTTATCTTCATAAGAAACTCTGTGTATATATATATATATATATGGATGCACCACATGGACGCTGACTAAGCGTATTGAGAAAAAGCTTGACGGGAATTGCAAAATAATTCTATGAGCTATATGGAACAAATCCTGGAAGCAACATCTCACAAAACAGCGGCTGTATAGCCACCTACTATCCAAATCTATCTAAAACTATCCAAATAAGATGGACAAGATATGCGAAACGCTGCTGGAGGAGTAAGGACGAACTCATTAGCGATGTTCTCCTATAGACCCCATCACATGGACGTGCAAGTGTTGGATGATCCACTAAAACCTATCTACAACAGCTCTGTGCAGACAATGGATGTAGTCAAGAAGACCTGCCACAAGCGATGGATAATAGGGACGGATGGTGAGAGAAAGAATCAGGGAAATCCATGCTAGCATGACGACATGATCATGATCATGATATATATATAGTGATACAGAGACACACACACGCACTCACTCATAGAATGATATTTCTATCTTCATTTAAAAAAAAAACTCTTTATTCCTATATATATATATATAGAGAGAGAGAGACAGACAGACAGAGAAAAGTTAAAAGACAAATAGGAATATTCTTGGTTGCAACATCAGGAGAAAGACTTTTGGGAATAAAAGTTTCTAAAACAGTTTTCAAGATGATTTGCGACATAAGAAGCACACAAAAAAGAAAAAAACCTGGTAAAATAGTATATTCCTTCGTGGGATAAAAATTTGTTTTTTTGCCATCGACGTGTCTTCAAGTGTTCCTTACATTATATCGGTTATTGTAAACACCTTGATATATATATATATATATATATATATATATATATATATATATCTTTGTTGATCTAACTAGGAAATCCAAGGGGTAGGAGTATCCAATAAGAGTGCTCAATACTAACAGCTATTGATGTATAATTGATATGGGATTAACGATACATCGAGACTCTTCGTGTAGATAAAAAAATCTTTTACATAAAGATAAAAGAAAAAAATTCACTTTCTTGGTATCATTACAAATTTATTTCAGACTCATACAAATTCTTATAAGTCTTAATTTCAACTTATAATTCTTATAGAAACCATCTTCGGATGAAATATTTGAAATTATAATTAGATGTTATATGGTACGTATCAAGAGTAAAGAGGAGCAATCCAAGGAAAGGAGTAGCGCCCTCCCCTACACCTCGGTGTAGTAGCTCTTGGAAAGGGAGCCTTCTGGTCGTCCTCGTCTACGGCCGCCAACTTTACTTTACTTACTATACACATATTCATGCAGTTGCATATGCTGATGCACTGTTTATAAGCACGTACATGCAGGTGCATTATATATGCATTTTGGGATGGAAAAGTTTATTTTGTTTCATTGTCATTGAGCCCAGACGGTTGGGGCTGTCGAATACACAGACTGTATCTCTGCAGAGGAGTAACACTCCTCAAACGAGTATTCTGGATATAGCATTAAGTTTCATCTGATAGCGAGGATCCAACCTTGGTGATTTGGGTAATGCGGAGTGCCCTTTCTTTGCCATTACTACCATATCCACTCTGACCCGGAATGGTAGCACCTGATGGGCCCCTATCTATGGGTCAAATAGAACAAACTGTGCTTACACAAATCACTAATAATAAATCATGACTGTTATATACCAATATTTGAAAACCTTTAATTGTGTGGAAAATAAGACTTCTTGCAAGTTTACAAATGTTATCTACATAACATGTTTATAAATTGATATATATGTATAAAGAGAATTTGGCATTAAATAGCTTACAATGGTTGAGAAAAAGAAAAGAAGATCTCTGTATGAGTTCTTTGACGCGTTTTAAGTGAAAATGCCTTGCTATAAATTTTTCACGAGAATGGAGTCTCTTTTGCGTGAATTCGCATATGAATTTTCAGGTGGTACTGACGAGAAAAATCTTCATTACATACATCACATGGAATAGCTGTTTCCCAAGTATGAGTCCTCGTATACCTTTGCAAGACGAATCACATTAAAAAAGCTTTATTACATACTTCACAAGCAAATAGTGTCTCTCTAGTATGAATTTGTATATGAGCTTTTTGAGAACTTCTCTGAGAAAAACATTTGCTAAACACTTCACACCATAATTAAGTCTCTTCATTATTAGATCTCTGGTGAGTTTTAAATAATTTGCAAAAAAATTTGTTTCATATTTTACAGTAAAATATTTTTATGAGTGCTGAAATATTTTGTTGAAAAACCTTTCTTCACACTGAAATTGTGTATCTCTACTATGAGTCTATATGTTTCCTTTCAAGATATCTCCAGCAAAAGCTTTGCCACAGAAATCACGAATAGGAGCAGTTTCTCAGTATGAGTATATGATTTTCAAGCGTACATTTTTGTGTAAAAGCTTTTCTATCAACCTCAGAAAGTAAAGGAGATTCTTCGGTAAGAGTTCACGTGTGAACGTTTACAGTACCCCTTTCAGTAAAAGCTTTGTCACACACTTTATAAGCAAATTGAGTCTCTTTAATATGTGTCTTCATGTGACGGCACTTTTATCTGGCTCTCCAAGAAAAACAATTACGACATACTTCACACAATATGGTATGTCCCCAGTACGTGTTCTCATACGAGGTTTCAAATAACGCTTCCGAGTTAATGAGATTCCGCAAGCTTTACAAGATAATGACTTATCTTTAGTATTAGTTTGTGAATATTCTTCAAGTTTTTCACATCAAAATGCACCCAATGTATAATGAATGCTCAAAAAATGTTTGTTTTATGTTTTTATTCCTGAAAAGAAGCTATGCACTGTAAGTGAATTTCTTGGTGAGTATAATGTACAAATTTCACACTGAAGTTTTAATGCTAGGCAAAAAACATTCATAATTTCTGGAAATATTTTCTTTGTACAACTAGAAAGATGCAATCTGCAATAAAATTTAAAAAATAAAAATGAAAAAAAAAAAAATTTATTCATTAATTCCATAAATATATTTGTGACTTATCAAGCTAAGTTTGCAAAATTAATAATCATTTATATGTTGGAGCAAATTTTTTTTTCGAGAAATAAGATCTTTCAAAACTCAACCCATACACGAATATATAAGAAAATTCTGCTTGATATTCACCATTTCTGGTTGGCGAGATGTATAAACAAAATGTATTATTTCCGTCTTTGCCTATTTGAGCATTCTTGTCTCCACCGATGATAGCACGTTGTGTTTGGGAATGTGTTTTGAATGGGAAGATAGCTCCATATAGAAGTTGGTGATATCCGTTTCATCTCTGGTATTTGTGGGATTGTAGCAATAGACAATGATTGTTCAATCAATAATTTACAAATATGTTTTTATACGAATGTGTACAGAATGCATAAATGCTATTTAGCTATTCAAGAATTTCGTCTTGCACTAAAATTTTCGTATCAAACTAACCAACAGGAATCATTTTGTGTCGTGTTTTGACGCGCTTTGTTTCACGATGAGGTTACCACGGGGTCAAGCCGAAACTATAAGGGACAACGTTACACCTTTTTACTTGGTTTTCTGATAAGTCCACACCGATTAGATTCGTGCCTAGCCTTTTAATATGGTCTAAATTTTAAATAAAGTTTCGTTTGTTTAGTATGAAATGATGCAACAAATAAAAAATCTAAAATAAAAATGCATTATCTATGTGACCCGCTTTGGATCAAAATATCGGTCCCTTTCCCTTTTACCAATGATAAGAATGTAGAACACCTTGATGTAACACTACGGTACTGAATAGACGTATGCAAAGTTACGGGAGCAAATAGACGTGTTTAACGTGGTCTCATAGACACAGGTTCAACTCAAATATCAATAAGTGTTACACTTCTAAGATACAAGAGGGACCCGTTGCTTCCATAACGAAGGGTTTATTTCTGACGGCAACATTTCATACAGCAGTTGGCCATCGAAAAACGAGAGAAACTAATATATATTTATTTATCATTATATATATATATATATATACAGGGTAGAACGATAGAAGTGTCATCCTAAAGAAAACAACACTACAGCTTTATTTTAAAACATTTTATTGAAAAAATCAATTCAGGTAACTTTATTAGGAAGTAGAGCTGACATCTTTTCAATGTAGCCGCCTTCAACCTCAATAACCGCCTCGATACGATTCCGGAACTGGGAGCATGCCTTTTCCACAAGCGCCGGCGGGAGCTCGGCGAATACTCGGCGGATGGCGGCGATCAGACTGGCTTTGGTGTTTTGGTAGGTCATGTTGCTGATGTTCTCGACGTATGACCAAACGAAGTAGTCCAGCGGGTTCAGGTCGGGAGAGGGAGCGGTCCAGTGAGAGAAAGGTACAAAGTCGTAGCACTCTGAAGCCAAGTCTGGGTCTCTTTGGACTTGTGGGCCGGCGCCGAGTCCTGATGCCACACCCAGGGTCTGCCATCGGCCACCTGGTTGCACTAGGGGATCACCACACTCTTCAGCACATCTAGGTACACTTTGGTGTTGACTTTCAAGCCGACTTCGAAGATGCGAGGTGGCATGATGTGGCCCTCACTTGAAACCACACCAAAGACCATAACCGTAGCTGGAAACTTTGTATTCATAACCCTGGGCATGTCCCTGTTATTTGTGGCAATCCAGATTTGCATTTTGAGGGTGCTGGCAATGGTCCTGTTGTCATAACTTGGATTGATAGAGAGCATTAGTTGTCCAGCGGTGCATCTCTGATCTCGCTCGTTGAACATTGTGTCACTTTCAGACATGATAGAAGGCTCCTATCGCTCTTGGGATTTGTACACAACTGGCCAACTATTTAGATGGTCTGCAACAAAAAAAGAAAACCGGTTTTCATTAAACGGAAATGCAATCATGTCGTCTTTTCTTGGGCGACAATTTTATCGTTCCACCCAGTATTAGTTCTTACATAGAAACGCTAATAGATACGGGGGTAGGTGAGGAACAGAAATGTCCTCCCCACCCCACTCGTCCCTTTACCTCAGAGGGCTCTAAAGTCAACCGACCATCTCTGCATCTGAACTTCCAACAGCTCCAAAACTGCCCCCAACTTAATTAGATAACTTTGTTTATATGATCATCCAAATTATCTCATTCTCTAATGATATAAGAACACGTGTCACTAACTTTTCATATCTCCAATATGTCACCCCCAGTGATTTCTAAAACAACCTGTCAACTTAATAATCTGCCAACACGTGCGACGAGTGCACCATATGACCTTGGCACGCGATCTACTCTTCATTCAAAGATTTTAGCTAACTTACAATTTGTTAATACAAATAAAATAATCAACTAATATTATTAATTATCTTCCTCAATTATATTACATTGGATCAAAATATTACTTACGTATGCTTCTATAAGAATGTAGTCTAATTCACAAACGTACATATTGATTGTAATTTACCCACAAAGTCTTAAAGATAATGAAATTAAATATTTATCCAGAATATTTATTAGTCTTTTGTATTTTCCCGGGTATCTGAGATGAACACCAACAAACTCTTTCTTTCTTCACACACCTTGTAAACAAGAGAGTAACTCGTAAAAAATAAATGATAAAACCAACATCCTTTCCATATGAATAATTATCCTAAATTTTAAGTGCCATTATATTTTCTTCCTTTTTATAATGACCATTGTACGTAATATGTGTGAATAATGGAGGTAAAAAAAAACTTTATTTTTCATAGCATGAAAAATTTATAATTGTATTTGGCATTCAAAAAATCTGTTCTTCTCTCTCTTTACCTCTCTCTCTCACACACACATACACGCACGCGCGCGTGCGCACACGTACTCTAAAATATCTGCTTTTCTCTCTCACTTTGTTATACAACTAAACATCTGGTTGGTTGGTTGATCGCCTAGTTGCTTTTAGTACATGGTATCCCTTGTTGGTTTGATTTCTTTGTTTTAATGATATATCAACCTTTGTGTATTGTTCAATGCTAAAGCTATCCTTGTAGGAGGACTGAAAAAGAAGTATTCAACCCATATATGGGAGGATAAGGAGGTTCATATTACCAGCATTATCTGATGGTTTTTCACTAGAATCTGAGTGACAGCATGTCTCTTCAAGTCTCCAGGACTATTCTCGGTATTCCAGCCGATCTTAACAATTGTTTTACTCATTTGAGAGTTTCTCACACCAGCATAAGCTGATGGTCTTTCACTGGAGTTTGAGTGACACCAAGTCTCCTCAAGTCTCCAGGACTCTTCTTAGTATTCTGTCCAATCTTAATTATTTTTCTCGTTTGAGATTTTCTCACACCAGGATAAGCTGATAGTCTTTCACTGGAGTTTGAGTGACAGCAAGTCTCTTCAAGTCTCCAGGACACTTCTCAGTATTCTAGCCGATCTTAATTATTTTACTCATTTGAGATTTTCCCACACCAGGATAAGCTGATGGTCTTTCACTGGAGTTTGAGTGACAGCATGTCTCTTCAAGTCTCCAGGACTCTTCTTAGTATTCTGTCCAATCTTAACAATTATTTTACTCGTTTGAGAGTTTCTCACACCAGGATAAGCTGATAGTCTTTCACTGGAGTTTGAGTGACAGCATGTCTCTTCAAGTCTCCAGGACTCTTCTCAGTATTCAAGCCGATCTTAACAATTATTTTACTCATTTGAGATTTTCCCACACCAGGATAAGCTGATGGTCTTTCACTGGAGTTTGAGTGACAGTAAGTCTCCTCAAGTCTCCAGGACTCTTCTTAGTATTCTGTCCAATCTTAACAATTATTTTACTCATTTGAGATTTTCTCACACCAGCATAAGCTGATGGTATTTCACTGGAATCTGAGTCTCCAGGACTCTTCTTAGTATTCTGGCTGATCTAAACAATGCTGTAATCTGGATGGTATCCACTCGCCCTCTCCTTTTCAATTCTGCCCGTTCCTTTACCAATCCTTTGGGGACTGTTCCAAGTATACCAATTAAAATTGGTATCACCATCAACTACGTTCCATATATATTTTAGTTCTCTTGCAAGATCTTGGTATTTATCTCTCGTTTCGTTTTCTTTCAATTTTACTCTGTGGTTTGCCGGGACGACAACTATTCAGCAGGTTCTCTTTTTTTTTAGTCGTCTGGTCGAGATTAGGTGATCTGTTTTTATTTCAAAATCCTTGAGAACTTTGTCTCATTCTCCTGGATGAATTCTGACTTTTGTATATTCTACTTGTTCGTATGGTCAAACTTCAATTTCTTGCACAATTCCCAGTAGATGACTTTCCTCTCCAACTCGTGTCTACTCTTATACTTCTTTTACGTTAATTTACTGAATTCGATAATTATGTTATGGGTCGTTTCGTCGCTATTACCATATAACCTATATTTGCTGTTTTGTTGCGTCTTATCTATTCTTGCTTTAACATAGTTGGTTCTTACGGCACTGTTTTCAGCTGCTCTTAGCAGAAATTCAGTTTCTCTTTAAAGATTTCACTTTCTTAGCCATGTCCAAGACTTCTGATAGATTTCGCTAGTTTGCCGCTTGAAATATCTATACAGTTGTTTTTCTTCTTATTTTTCAAGTTATTTTTGTTCTGTTGATCCTAGTGTTGTTTGAATTGTTTGCGTTGTATCTTGTCGCTATTTTTCGCACCAAGTTACCAGGACTCTTGTCAGTATTCTGGCCGACCACAACAATGCTGTAGTTTGGGTAGTCTTGGCTCGTCCTCCTATTTCTAACTCTTCCAGGTTTCTTACCCAGCCTTTGGTGATATTTCCAAGCGCACCAGTTACAATTAATATCACTGTCACCTTCATGTTCCATAGGGGTTTTTTTGTTCTCTGGCAAGGTCTAATTATTTGTCTCTTTTTTTTTCGTTTTCTTTAATTATCTCCTCTGTAGTCCGCCAGAATTGCAAAGTCCACTAAACGGCAGGTTCTCTTTTTAACTATTCCCTGGTCTGGTCTTCTGGCTGGGATTAGGTGATCGCTTTATTTCTCAAAGTCCAAGAGAATATTGAGTTTATTATTTTCCTCCTTGAGAATTTTCCCCATCAGCATTAGCTGAGAGTCTTTCACTTGAGTGTGAGGGACAGTAAGTCTCCCCAAGTCTCTAGGACTCTTCTCGGTATTCTGGCCGATCTTAAAAATACCGTAGTTTGGATGGTCTCTATACGTCTTCTTATTTCCAAATCCTTCAGTCCTTGCACCTGTCCTTTAGAGACTGTACCAAGAACACCAATCACAATTGGTATAATTGTCACTTGCATGTTCCACAGTTTTTTCAATTCCCTAGCAAAGTCGAGGTACTTATCCTTCTTTTCGCTTTCTTTCAATTTTACTCTGTGGTCAGTTGGGACAGCAAAGTCCACAATTCTACAAGTTTTCTTCTTTTTTTCTTTTTTTTTTTTTGTTTATTATTATAAGGTCTGGTCGTCTGGCTGAGATTAGGAGATCCGTTTTTATCTCAAAATCCTAGAGGAGTTTGTGCATCTCATTCTCAAGGACAGATTCTGTGTTGTGTATATACCGTTTGTTCGTATGGTCAAACTTCGATTTCTTGCACAATTTCCAGTGAAGCACCTTGCCCACCCAGTCGTGTCCACTCTTATACCCTTTCTGTGCTAGTTTACTTCATTCGCTTAATTATTATTATTATTTTTCACTCTTTGAGAGTTTTTCCCATCAGCTAGCACTGATGGTCTTTCAGTGGAGTTTGAGTGACAGCAAGCCCCCTCAAGTCTCCAGGACTCTTCCCAGTATTTTGGCAATCTCAACAATGCTGTACTTTGGATGGTCTCCACTCGTCCTCCAACTTTCAAACCCTCCAGTCGCTTTAATAATCGTTTAATTACTGTACCGAATTCACCAATCACGATTGGTATAATCGTCACCTTCATGTTCCACAGTTTTTTCAATTCCCTTGCAAAGTCGAGGTACTTATCCTTCTTTTCACTTTCTTTCAGTTTTATTCTGTGCTCAAGCCGGTACAGCTAAGTCGACAACTTTGCAAGTTATCTGGGGGGGGTTGTGGGGGGGTGATTACTATAAGGTCTGGTCGTCTAGCTGAGATTAAGTTATCCGTTTGTATGTCAAAGTATTATTATATCCTGTAAATAGCGGCGTACTAGTCAGTCAGGCGTATAAGTCGACCTCAGGATTTTTAGCCCAAAATTTTGTGTTCGACCAATATCTGCTGTAGAGGTTGACCACACCCAAATCCACAGTTGGCCTTGTGCGCGTTATTTTTTTTATCTGGAGTGAGAATTCTATAAACCAAATATGAAATATGCAAGTCTTAAAAATTAGTACTTATATTCATATGAATTGACCCCCAAGCATACAGTAGGCTACTGGTAAGCCAAAACTTACCCAGTAAGCCTAAAGGAGGATGGGCTATGATAACCTTTATTTAAAATGTTGTGCCATATAAGTATAGAATAATTCCAATGTGCTTATATTCAATAAACTACGATTATGTCTCATTAAACTGTCATTACTCTTGTAGTGTATGGTGCAGGTAATTTTTCTCTGAAATCAGAATTACATCAGCCATACATGAAACATGCAAATCTTTCACATAAGAGCTTATATTCATATTCATTCACAATCTATTGTACTCTCATGAAATTGCACAGATAAACAACATACCGTAGTTGTCTGACTGGCTACCTTGGTGCTGTAATGTTCTGGTTAGTTTATAGTCTGTGTATCATATTATTTTATTATAATTTCTGTGTTATTTTGTTCAATATGTTCAGCAAACACGAGTTTAAGTTGGAAATGCCATTGACAGTCGGTTGGAATAATAAGTGGTGTATATCGACTGTTAGGAATACTGTTCCACCGGTTGACCAATCTGTGGTGAAAGTTTATATTTTAGTCCTGATGTATAAGTCAAAATCTAGTTTTGTGGAGATTTTTTCAGGCTTAAAACGTCGACTTGTTAGCCACAATTTATGGAACATCAAGATAAGGACGGTAAAATGATCGATGCGAGAACTAAAAAGGAACATCTGACTTTCTCTTTCACTTTCTGATGGACTGAAGCATTTGCCTTTCTCTTTTACTTTGCAGATCTCTCTCACTTTCTAATGCAGTGAAACATCTGCCTTTCTTTCTCACTTTCTGATGCAGTGAAACATCTGCCTTTCTCTTTTACTTTGCAAATCTCTCTCACTTTCTAATGCAGTGAAACATCTGCCTTTCTTTCTCACTTTCTGATGCAGTGAAACATCTGCCTTTCTCTTTTACTTTGCAATTCTCTCTCACTTTCTGGTGCAGTGAAACATCTGCCTTTCTTTCTCACTTTCTGATGCAGTGAAACATCTGCCTTTCTCTTTTACTTTGCCTTTCTCTCTCATTTTGTAATGCAGTGAAACATCTGTCTTTCTCTTTCACTTTGTGATACAAACAAACCTTTTTCTCTCACTCTGCGTTGGCACTGAAATATCTGCCTTTCTCTCTCTTTCTTTCTAATGCAATGAAACATCTGCCTTTCTCTCTCTTTCTTTATAATGCAATGAAACATCTTCTTTTCTCTCTCTCTTTCTGAAGCAAAGAAACATCTACCTTTCTCTCTTGCTAATAAATTCAACTGATGAAACTAATTGACATCCTTTACAAATTTTTATTCCCAAATCAATTATTCAAAGATTTTTGTTCAATATTCATGAGTAAAGATATTAATTTTTTCATCAAGTGTTTTCCATTTCCAGTTAAAATTCAAATCGATTTTCGAATGTCATCATCAAGTCGCACTGACACCATGGACTTCTTTAATTCTCCTTCCCCATCCATTCTTATCATCCATCACTCTCAACAGGTTCTTCAAACTACATCCAGTGTCTGCGCAGAGCTGATATATGTATGTGAAATGAGAGGCAAGTGGCCATACAGCTACTGTTTTGCAGAGTGTTGCTTCCAGGATTTATTCAAGACAGCATGTAGCATCATTGTGTAGTTGCCACCATACTCTTCATGTGGGTTTTGGGTTTTTTGTTTAATGGCATATCAACTCTTTTTAGGTTATTCAATGCCAAAGCCATTCTCCCAGAAGCACAGTAGTGGTACTATTTAACTCATAGCTGGGAGGATAAGGGGGTTCATAACTTTCCCAAGGGTATTTGGACGAAAGTGAACGTAATAGCGCGACTGGAGTACGAACTCGCGTACAACGATTCCGCAGTCCATCGTTTTAAGCATTACACCACGAGGACACCCCTACTCTTCATGTGTTTGCGTCCATATGGAGCGTCCATACAGTGTTATGGACACAGCCCATTTTATTTCATCGGATTGATCAGATTTTTATATGATCGATAACCTGTCAAGATAATTCTACACCTTTACTTTGCGTATGTTGATATAAATTTCAGTAGATGAGATGTTTCTGCCGAGGCATGTGAACTGGTCAACTAATTTTAGAGGCTCTCAACTTCTTGTTTAAAACACGTGAACTCAGTTTTGTTTGTATTCACAGAGAGGTCAATGCCTCCTGCTGCTTGCTCCAGGCTTTGCAGTATGGATTAGGCTTGGGCTGGTGTATTTACAAGAAATGCTTGATCATCTGCGAAGTCTGTGTCCGTCAGGGTTTCTACAGGGTATTTCTGCTTCTTCCCTGCATAACTTTTCTCATATAATTGCTAAAATGTTCTCTTAATCAATCTTCTTCTTCATCTTAGAAAGAAAGAAAGAAAAGAAAAACAATCTTAATAATTTTAAAGTAAACCAAAAATATTTGCGATTTTACAGACTTGGGCAGTGAAATTTATTTTACATATCTATCAGAAGACGTTGTCTCAATTACATTTTTAATTATTATCATTACTATAGATATTCTTATATATACACATGCAAATTTGTTTCAGATGCCATAATGTGGATACAAGTAATAAAATTTTGGCAATTTCAAGCCACTACTTTAAACTAGGCCTCAAAGCCACAAATGCTGTTCACAAAATTCAGGAAATGAATATCTAACTATTCTGCCTAAAAATTGTTCATATATTTTGATAATTAGACTATTTTTCCTCGTCTGCAGTTCTTTTCTTTATTTTCCGGGAGACCTAGGTTCAATTCCAGGTCGCGTCATACCCTAGACTTTAAAAATGGTACTTGATACTTCCTTGCTTAACACTCAGCAATATAAGGTACGTATCAAGGGTAAAGTGGAGTAATTCGGTGAAGTAGCTATAGAAAAGAGAGCCTTATGGTCACCCTCAACTACGGTCGCCAACTTTAGTTTACTTACTTCGACCCAGTATAATTTTTTAAATGCATTGCAAATTATTTTACTATAGAAATGGACAAGAAATGTATCACTAATCATTAATGTAGCCTGTGTAATCTTTATCTATGTATAAGGCAGCATATTCTGTCAGGGGAAATTTTGTTACATTTTTCTCTAAAAAGCCCAGTTATCTACGCTGAATGGGCAATCCTGTAGAAAGAAGGGTTAGAAAAAGAATGATAGAAATTTGGACTGAATTCGTGTGATTTAATGCAACAAGCTAAAGACCTGCTGACCAAACTGGAATGATATTAAAGAAGGGTTAGTTTTCTGACCTTGAGATACGGGAAATATGTAGACGTACATATCGTGAAAAATATGAACCAGAGCCTTCTACCCGAATCGAAACGCAAAATACGGAACAGAAAGAGCCCCTTACTAAAAATGAAACAAAATAATTAAAGACAAAAAAACACCACTGACTCCAACACCACAAAACCGAGCCTAACGAAGGAAGACAGAATGGACTTAGGGTTAATAAAGAAAATCATAACTGAAAAGAAAACCACCTTACCATCCTTCAGAAAAAAAGCAAGGTCGACACCGAAAAGCAAACAATTTATTTACAAATATCCCAATTTGTGCAACATTAGTGAACTAAACAAGCTAATTTATGCTGGAGTGAAACTAGTGTGTGATAAAATTGGTATTCCCCTTAGAAATTTGCTGTAGAATACACTGAATGCACCTCTGCAGAGGGGTAAGACCCTGTCCCCTAACGAGATATGACACTAAACAATCTAATGGTGAGGTTTCAATGATGCTGGAGCTTTGGGAATACGGAGCACCCCTTCATTGCCATTGCTCCCACGTCCACTCTGTCCCAGAGCGGTAGCACCTAATAGGGCCCTATCGATGGGTTAAATATAACTATACTGCGTACTTATGCTGAAATGAATTGTTTGAATTAGAACTGTTTGACTAAACTGAATAGCTTGATATAGATATGGTTTTGATAATTAAACTGCGTACTTACATTTAAACTGTGTGCTTATGCTAAACTGAATTGTTGGAAATGGAACTGTTTTTACATTGAAACTGTACTAATTCTAAACTGAATTGTTTAAAATAGAACTGTTTTGACATTTAACTGTGTAAACAAAAACTATACTTATACTAAACTGAATTGGTTGAATTGAAACTGTTTGACTAAACTGAATAGTTTGAAATAGAAATGTTTTCGACAATTAAACAGTGTACTCATGCTAAACTGAATTGTTTGAAATAGAACTGATTATTTGTATAAAAATGGATTTGGCATTAAATAACTTACAAAGGTTCCTATGCCATAAAATCCAATCAACCAACGAACCAACCAACTCCTTGGGAATCAGAACAAAAGTACAAAACCAGGATGGGGAATTTAATTAGAAGGACAGATAAAAAAACTGCAATAACAAGCAAAAAAGTTTTAGTGAAACTGCATGTCTGGATTTAAAAGAACATGGACATAACCAATTCTGGATTCTACACTAAATTGACACATCCACAAGGTACCCTAAAAGAAATGAAACATTTTTAATATAGATATCATACTTTGGACCTCTTAAGAATTTTTTTGAGTGACACTGGGGTAGAATTAAACAATGAAGGATACCGACTGATAAATGAAAAACTGAATATTGAAACATGCACTACAGCTGTGCAAAGTCCATTTAGCAATAGTACTGTGGAACACCACAATCAGATAGTAGCTGAAGCAATGGAAAAGACATTAGAAGATGAGAAATGTGGTCACTCAATCCCAGCCAGAGGTTCTCACCTAATGTTAATTAACAAGAAACGAAGAATACATCATCTAGTGAATTTTGCTGTTTCTGTGCACCCCAGAGTGAAAATGGAAGAAAATAAAAAGCAGAAAAACTACTTGAATCTTGCCAGAGTGTTATATTTTGACCCCTCGCCCCTGCCTAAAAATGCTATTCCAAGGTGATACACCGGAAAGAAATGACACATTCCAACGGCCAGTAATCGAAAGAGATCGTGTGGGCGGATTAAGGCTTATGATATGGGACAAGGTGAAGGTCTCATTGTGCCATTACAGTCATGCACCGGAAGAGAGTAACCTCTGAACTGCATGACAGTTATTTCCGCTTGATGACGATTAAACATCCGATTCAAAGATCCAGTAGGCGATCGTGTGGGCGTTGAGTTATTATTTAACTCAGTTGAGTTTGGGTCCCAAGCAGTTGTCAGCAGACTCCCAGAGGGTTAGAGACGAGATGTGGTAGGGAAGGCCACACCCGACCGAGGGGGACCTCGGAAACCCCCGATGCAGTTGCCAGCGGACCCCAGAGGGTTAGAGACGAGATGTGGTAGGGAAGACCACACCCGACCGAGGGGGCACTCGGAAACCCCCGATGCAGTTGCCAGCAGACTCCCAGAGAGTTAGAGACCAGATGTGGTAGGGAAGGTCACACCCGACCGAGGGGGCCCTCGGAAAACCCCCGATGGAGTGGACCCCAACATCAGGAGAACAAGACACAACGTGACGGTCATAACAGTGGGGTCAAAATATGAAGTTTACGTTCAGTCTCCAGCATCCTCTCTCATGCAACCCTTTCGAACCCTTGCAATAAAGTGAGAGGTAAATATAATTCTAAAGAAGTCTTCTTGCGTCTTCCTTCCTTCATGCGTCTTAATTATGGTGTCGTTGTGATGCTGAATGAACGTGTAAATAACTATATAACAAGAGAGCTGAAAAAGTTAAAGAACATGAAGGTGAAAGTGATACCAATTGTAGTTGGAGCACAAGGAACTGTCTCCAAAAGGCTCAGGAAAGAGACTGGAGGAACTGGAAATTACAGGAATAACTGTGACCATTCAGACTCCAGTATTGTTGAAATAGACAAGAATATTAAGAAGAGTCTTTGAGATCCGAAGAGACTTGCTGTCACTCCAGTGAAAGACCACCAGCAGACACTTGTGTAAAAAAACTCACTTGGAGTGAAGTAATTATAACAACAATAATATAATATAATGATAATATTAATAATTGTATAAGATATTTATATAATAAGGAAGAATTAAGACTATCCCGACTTCTTCTGCAATGTTGAGATCGATCAGAATACTCAGTAGTGTCCTGGAGACATGAGGAGATTTGCTGTCACTTAAACTCCAGTAAAAGCCCACTGGTGTGCAAAACTCGAAGGAAGTAAAACAAATTCTTCTGGGATTTTGAGATACAAACATACCACCTAATCTCAGCCAGACAACCAGACCTTTTAATAATCAACAAAAAAGAAAGAACTAGCAGGATTGTGGACTTTGCTGTCACAGCGAACCACAGAGAATGCGAAAAGAGGGATAAGTACCTGAACCATGCTAGGGATCTGAAAACCAATTGTAATTAGTGCTCTTGGTAAATCCCCAAAGGATTGATACAAGGACTGGTAGACTTGGAAATAACAGGACAGGTGGAGACTGTCCAAACTACAGCATTGTTGAGATTGGCAAGAATACTGAGAAGAGTCCTGGAGAGTTGAGGAGACTTGCTGTCACTCAAACTCCAGTGGTAAACCATCAGCTAATGCTGATGTCAAAAACTCTCAAGGAAAATAATAATAATAATAATAATAATAATAATAATAATAATAATAATAATCCTGGTCAGAAGATCAGACCTGTATTAAAAAACAAAAAAAAGGGAACTTTCCATCTTGTGGATTTTGCTATTCCAGCAGACTATCAAGTGAAAATAAAAGACAGTGAAACAAAAACCTAGACCTTGCCAGAGAATGAAAAAAGCTGTAAAATACGAGTGTGATGGTTAAACCAATCATAATTGATGCACTTGCAAGGCTCCCAAAATGCTAGATAGGTGAAGGTAATACCAATTGTAATTGGAGCACAAGGAACTGTCCCGAAAGGCTTGGAAAAGAGAATTGGAAATCAGAGGAAGAATCAACACCATCCAGACTACAACATGGTTGAATTCAGTCAGAATATTCAGATGAATTCTGGAGACCAGAGAAGACTTGCTGTAACTTCAACTCCAGTGAAAGATCACCAGCTAATGCTGTTATCAAAAATGTGTAAGGAGTAAAATAATAATCATATACAATAATAATATTATATGATGATAATAATATCCCATTTGACTTGTGTATTTAGCTATAACAAATTGGTGGTTTTGGGTTTCTTTTGTTTTCGCTTTTTTAGGATCTTTTTTAAACTGGTGATGGCTGATGTTTATTGTTCAAAGGAAGCAACATGACCTTCTTTACTGACCACTGTGCTCAGAACTTTTTCCTTACCAGAAAGTCAAAGTCTTTTCAACTAAAGCTTATCATAGCATGCTCATGTTTATCCCCATAATAATATTATATGATGATAATGACATACCATTTGACTTGTGTATTTAGCTATAACAAATTGGTAGTTTTTTTGTTTTTTTTTATTTTCACTTTTTTAGGATTTTTTTAAAACTGGTAATAGCTGGTGTTCATTGTTCAAAGGAATTCAAATACAAATGCAATTTTTTTAGATTGCTCATTTGAGTGCTAGTGTTCGTGACAACAACAAATTTGAATTGCATTTACATGGAACTCTTTTCATGAAGTTTTGAAAATAAATTTTTTAATCTTGGATTTTCTGAGACTGATTTTAAATTAAAAAGTAATTTTCTTCATTAAAAAAATGTTATCTACAAAAAAAAAAATAAAAAATAACTCAACTAAGATCAAGTTTCAGTTTCCAAACAATGATCCTCGGAACAGGCATGAATCTACTTCTACCTGCAACAAAAATAATAAAATAGAAGGGCATATGAAAACTAGAATCAGATGGTTGCCATTTAAATTGGCTTCTTCATCTTGTTTCAGTGATGATGAAACGTGCAGTAAGCATAAAGGCCTATAAATGAACAAATGAACTCTAAAAATTAAATCACTCTATCAGCCGGGCTTAGATTATACTGAATGTAGCCCTTGCAGAGAGGTAAGACCCCCACCCATGCCATAAGAAAATGTGTTGCTCTGCATCTTATGAAGAGGCTTCAGTTTTAGAGATCTGGGCAAGTGTTGAGAACCCCTTCATTACCATTTGCCCCCCCCCCCAGATCCATTCTAATCCAGATTGGTAGTATCCGCTTGGGTTTCATCTATCATACAAATAGATCTACTTATTCATATTGGAGTGGACCATGTGCAAAAAAAAAATCTCAAAAGAAACCACTACATGAAAAATGTAAATATGAATGTACAATGAATGTAATTCACTTACCTCAAGGCATAAAATAATCCAAAACAGGTTGATATGCCATTAAAATCAATCTAGAAATCAAGGGCTAGCTAACTGAAGAAGGCAATAGAAAGCTACTTTACCATACAACTCAGGAGATGTTTCCATGGAGTAAGGAACAGCAATATAAGCTAGTTCAAATTCATGTTACAGTCCATGTTCAAAAGAAGACTGTCAACATGACCTTCTTTACTGACCAATGGGCCCAGAGCTTTTTCTTTACAAGAAAGTCAAAGTCTTTTCAACTAAGGCTTATCATGGCAAACTCATGTTTATCCCCATTTGTAAACCTGTTTTTTTTTTAAACTAAAACATGCTTCTGTATGCACATCAAACATTCTTATGTAAATCTCACTTTCTTTGGAGGTGTAATGGTTATCGTCATAGGAAATGGACACGGTGACACGAGTTCAAATCCTGGACGAGACTGATTACATTTCACATAGCACTAATACCCTTGTGAAAGGTATGAATCCAATTATTCTCCCTCCAGCTATGGGTAAATAGTAGGGCAGACTAGGTTCTTCAGCCTTGGTGAGGCAACTAGTCTAGGAGAAGGAAAACTCTGAATTCAAACCAGTTAAACTCTGCTTGAAAATTGACCTTGTGTCATATCCTACCCGAGCAGAGGGATTGGTAAATATAGTAAATCTCACTTTGTTTGCATTTCTCAGCCACTAAGAATGTGACGACATATCTCAGTTCAAGCCTAGAGCACTACGTTTGATTTACCACCATTTTGAATAGCCTCAAAAGAAATACCAAAGCAAGATCAAAATTTATGAATAATAATAAGAAACACCTTTGCAAGGGGAGTAATATTTATTTCAATTTAATAATGTTTTTAATTTGTGTTATGTTTGTTAAGATTGTCAGTGTTCACCAATGGTTCCGGGAGACCTGGGTTCAATCCTAGGTCGTGTCATACCAAAGACTTTAAAAATGGCAGTTGATACCTCCTTGCTTAACGCTCAGCAATATAAGGTATGTATCAAGGATAAAGTGGAGCAATCCAGGGGATGTTGTAGCGCCCTCCCCTACATCTCGATGTAGCAGCTATTGAAAAGGAAGTCTTCGGGTCACCCTCGACTACAGTCGTCAACTTACTACTTAAATCTTTAAAATGAATCAAAAATTAATAAGTAAAAGTTGATGACCATAGTCAAGGGTGATCCGAAGGCTCCCATTTCAATAACTACTACACTGAGGTGTAGGGGAAAATGCTACTCCATTCCCTGGATTGCTGCACTTTACCCTTGATCCTTACCTTATGGTGCTGAGTGTTAAACAAGGTGGCATCAAGTACCCTTTATTGAGTCTTTGGTATGACTTAACTTGGGATTGAACCCCAGTCTCCCAGAACATTGACAAACACTCTACTCATCATATATATATATATATATCTTAGAGGTTTATGGTTCTCACTCGCTAACTTTGTGAGTTAATGTTGAACCAAATATCACAGTATTATTATATCGTGCTTAATATCAATAATAGAGCTTTTATACATATAGAAAAATGTATTTCACCGAAATGGCTGGGTGGTAAGATACTAAGTCTAGCATAAAATTTTGCAGGTTTCAATCCCAGTTTGAAGTGTCTTGTATGTCTAGCCCCACCGTAGAGATGTGATACAATGAAACAGTCTGTCTGTGGATGACTATATATATATATATATATATATATTATATGGTAGTGTCAGTCCTGGATTTCTTGCATATCCATTCATCTAAAAAATGTTGTCTGATCTGTTTCTATTTTGCTTTTTATATAGCATATCAATTCCTTTAAAAGCTCTTCTTTAATGTCTAAAACAAAAAAAAAAACCTTTAAAACTTTTTTAAAAAGCTTCCTTTTTTTTTCATAAAACATTTTCTCCTCTGTGATGACCTAACGTCAAAACTTGTTGAGAACCATAAAAAATAAACTACATAAAATTAATATGCTTATTTGACTTATCATTTATATATATATATATATATATATATATATATATATATATATATATATATATACAAATAATACCTAAAGAACCAGAAGTAATCTACCTAGGTTCCACCTAACAGGATTATCAGGATAATTCTGACTTTATTTGAATTTCACTTGACTTACAGTATTGAAAACTTTTACATTTTAGCTTGAGGTATTCTGTCAGTGATTTTTCTTTTGACTAGGCATTGTGGTATTGGTTGATAATTTTCAAGCCATATGAGCGTTTTTTGTCTTTTTTTTTATGGAATTTTTTCTCAGATATCAGTTGGTGTAATATTTTTTATTTACAAATTGTATCATCCGGGTTTTTTCACACAGTGAGAATTATAGAATAGGTATAAAAATAAGAATAATATATTTGTATATATATATATATATATATATATATATATATATATATATATATATATATATATATTTGTATATATGTATATATATATATATAGGGTTGAGTTCTCCGGCGAATGAAGTAATCGTGTTCCCATTATGGTAGCCGTTAAATGGATGTATGTAAACAATAGTAATTGTGATTCATAACCATTTAAAATTTACTTCACTGCTACTGGCTCCTTGTGGCTGAAGGGTTAGAAGCTTGGATTGGCGTTTGAGTCAACCAGGTTTTGATCCCAGCTACGGGAAGCTAATATGTCTAGCCACACTGATGAGTTCTGATAGAACGAAATAGATCTGTCTGTGGATGACTATATATATATATATATATATATATACCCAGACAAAAATATAAGACCACCCTCAAAAATGAAGAAAAAGATATTTAGATAAATATATAAACTAATATATAAATAAATGAATATATAATCAAAAGGAACAAAAATTTTGTCAATACAAGTGACAAAGTGGAAACAACTATATTCCTCATAAAAAAGAATTCCTGAAAAGTATTCTTGAATTTGTTTACTAATTTCATATTTTTTTGGCTGATGGGTGTTGTAAAGCAATCTTAGAAGACTCTGATATTGCGGAATACAGTATACATTGCGGTATATATATTGAAATATTTTCAGATTTAAAAACTTTCATGAAAGTTTTTTTTAAACTTTCAAAAAGTTTTAAACAAAAAAATGCTTGTTATTTTTTTAAAAACAATCATAATAAAAATTATAATAAAAGATTTATTCGAGGCAACTTTTTTGTACCAACAAAAAATGTCTAAAAAAAAAAAATTAATATTTCAAATATAAAAATAGTCAAGTTAGTTTAATATAATTTTAAAAGCCCTTAAAATAATGCCCCCCCCTTCACCTCAGTGTAGTAACTATTGAAAAGGGAGCCCTCGTGTCACCCTTGACTATGGTCGCCAACTTTACTTATATATATATATATATATATATATATATATATATATATATATATATATTAGTGTTATGATGGACTATTTTTACATATATTTCAAAATTTAAAAACCTTTAAAAAAAGCTTTTTCAATCTTTAAATAAATTTTGAACAAAAATATTTGACAATTTTAAAAGGGTAAAAATTTATTCAGAATGAAAAAAAATCTTAGAATGAAAAATTATTTCTGATAATTTATTTGTTCAAACCAAAAACCCTGGAGTGATAACACCTGATAGGGTCCTATCTACAGATCAAAAAGAACTGTTTGACATTTAAACTGTGAAAACTCATGACTTGTTAAACTGAATTGTTTGAAGTAGAATTATTTTTACAAACTGCATGTAAACAAAACAGTGTACTTAAATTAACTGAATTGTTTGAAATAGAACTGTTTGACTGTTTCACTGTGTAAACAAAAAAATCTGTACTTATGCTAAATTGTATGGTTTGAAATAGAACTGTTTTTATATTAAACTGTGTGTATACAAAAAATTGTACTTAAGCTAAACTGGATTGTTTGAAAATACATGAAACCATTTAACTGTGTGCAAAAAAAAAATGAGCTCAGGCTTATTTAAAAATGTTATCTACAAAATGTGTTTAGAAATCAAATATTTAGTATATGTATAAAAAAAGATTTGGCATCAAATGACCAACAATGGTTGATTTGTCATAAAACCAAACCAAACCAAATCAGACAAAAAATAAAACTCCAAAAATAAACAAATTCAATATTTTAAATGAAAAAGTCAAGCTTTTCTTCCTTTTTTATCTTCAAAATAATTTCATATTATTGCCAGACTGCCCCTCAGTCATTACTATCAGAGTATCCCCAATAGATTAAGATCATTTTAAATGACCCAAAACCATTAAATATCCTTAAGATATTTCAAACTGTAAAAAGTTTTTTAAAAAAAGATGTTAGGAGATTTAAAGATAGAAAAAAATTTATTTAAGATTTTTTTTAATTTTTAGAAACCTTCTGAAATTAAAACAAAAAAAAAATTCCAATAATAAACAAGTTTAAAATTTGAAAAAAAAAATTCAATTTCTTTTTTTCTAATTTAAAAAGATTTTTCCTTTTAAGTTAAATAGTATTTAAAAGAATTTGAAGATCCATGTTCACAGATTGAATAAAAAGTTTTGCAATATTTCAAGCTATCAGGTTGAGTAAAAAGGTTTTTTTCAGATTTTCACTGATGTTTTTTGTCAAAGTCTATGTTATATCACCAATTTAAAAGAACTTTTCATCTTTCCCAGTGGACTGGGGCGGTAGAATACACCAACTGCTTATCTGCAGTGGAGTAAGACCCCCCCTCCACCGATTGCCCTGGATATGACACTAAACAATCTGATGGTGAGGTTCCAGTTTTGGGGAATGTAGAGTACCCCTTTATTTGCCAGAGCTTCCAGGTCCCCTCTGACCTGGAATGGAAGCACCTGATAAGGTCCTATCTATGGATCAAATACAATTAAAATGTGTACTTATGCTATATTGAATTGTTTGAATAAGAACTGTTTGACTAAACTGAATAGCTTGAAAAAGATGTTTTTGACAGTTAAACTGTTCACTTACATTTAAACTGCGTACTTATGCTAAACTGAATTGTTTGAAATGGAACTGTTTTTGACATTGAAACTTTACTTATGCTAAACTGAATTGTTTGAAATATAACTGTTTTGACATTAACTGTGTAAATAAAAACTATACTAATACTTAACAGAATTGTTTGAATTAGACTTGTTTGACTAAACTGAACAGCTTGAAATAGAAATGTTTTTGACAATTAAACTGTGCATTCATGCTAAACAGAATTGTTTGAAATAGAATTGATTATTTGTAGGTTTGGTTTGGTTTCTTTATTTAATGGCATATCAACCTTTGTAGGTTATTTAATGCCAAAGCCATTCTCTTAGAAGAACAGTAGTGATACTATTTAACCCAAAGCTGGAAGGATAAGGGGGTTCATACCTTTCCCAAGGGTATTTGCCCAAAAGTGAATGTAATAGCGGAACTGGAGTTTGAACTTGCTTACTATAATTCCATAGTCCATTGCTTTAACCATTACACTACGAAGACACCCCCTTGATTATTTGTATAAAAATGGATTTGGCATCAAATAACCTACAAAAGTTGATATGCCATAAAACCCAAACAACCAACCAACTCTCCAACCAACTTTTTATCCCGTCATTGGTGAATAATTTATAATTTATTTCCATATATAACATATAAACATTAATTTTTAATTATTTGTTTTACAACTTTGATAATGAGAAATGAAAAAATTGCAATTCAAGCCATTTTATGCTACTTGTGGAAAAAAGAAATGAATGATTTGGTAGGCCCAGGAACTGTCAACAAATTCATGACAGAAAACTGGTTAAGATGTTTTAAGATAGATGACACCAGACTAGAAGACAAACTGATTTCAGGGAGACCTTCTGTTGTGGAAGATGAGACCTTGTAATGGTTAAACAATTGCCAAGCATAAACCCTCATACATTGTTGGCAGAACTTGGTTCTTCTCAAAGAACCATCCATCAACACCGAGTTAACAGACACTGAAATACTTGAAATATGAAATTAAAATAGATTAAAATATTGCAAAACATTTGATTCCCACTAGCATGTGTTCCAAATGAGTACCTCACTATTATCAGCCTCAGTCTGATAATCTATCTCCCAACATTTAAGTGTCACTTGACCTTTTCAAACAATAAGATAAAGTAAACATCTCTACGACTTAAAGATTGGGAAGGTCATTTTTCCTTTTCTTATATTTGAAAAATGTTCAGCTAAAAACCTTTTGCTATAATCATTTACCAAAAAAAAAAAAAAAAGACATTTGATCATTAACAGTAATTGCTTCACTGACCTTTTCACTGACCAGAAAATGGCCACAAAAAATATCATACTATAAAGTTAAAAACAATCATGGCTTCTTAAGAACAAGACTACAAAGTCAGTCTAAAAAGTAATGAGATTAATTGTGTTAAACTTATTATTGCTAACTTGATTACAAATCAACATAATCTACGGCAAATCAGTTCACTTGGGAAGCCAGACACAAATGAAAATCCTGCTCCCCTCAAAGAAACTATGCAGGAAGTCTTCAACTGACACTAGCTTTACTTGATTTGTTATTACCAGATGCATTTTCTCAACTGTATGTAGCTTTCGATTGAGAAAGTGATGCAGCTGTGATATTATTAGTTTGAAGCCAAAGGCTTGTTTAAAACTTGATACTAATCAAACTCATTTTTTTTAGGTTGGCAACCCTCATTGAAAATGATCTTATCAGTGTTAGTAAGTAAAGTTGGCGATCTTAGTCGAGGGTAACTCGAAGGCTCTCTTTTCAATAACTACTACACCAAGGTATAGAGGAGAGTGCTACTTCATTGCCTGGATTGCTCCACTTTACCCTAGATCCTTACCTTATAATGCTGAGTGTTAAGTAAGGGGGCATCAAGTACCATTTTTAAAGTCTTTGGTATGACTCAACCTTGGATTGAACCTGAAGGCTCCTTTTTCAATAGCTAATACACAGAGGTGTAGGGGAGGGCACTATTCCATTGCCTGAATTGCTCTGCTTTACCCTTGATCCTTACCTTATAATGCTGAGTGTTAAGCAAGGGGGCATCAAGTACCATTTTTAAAGTCTTTGGGATGACTCGACCTGAGATTGAACCCGAAGGCTCCTTTTTAATAGCTACTACACCGAGGTGTAGGGGAGGGCGCTACTCCATTCCCTGGATTGCTCCACTTTATCCTTGATCCTTACCTTTAATGCTGAGTGTTAAACAAATTCACCCCTAATTATTCTATGCCCTGTCAGCCGGACTTAGAATATGCTTACTGTATCTCTTGCAGTGGAGAAAGACCCCTCTAAAAAAAGAAGTGTACTGGGTATCTGACGGTGAGGCTCAGTTCTGGAGATTTGGAGAGTCTGACATACCTTTCATTGACATTACTTTCGGGTGTATTCTAACTTTGAGTAGTAGTATCTGCATAGACCCAATCTATTTTAGTCCAGTCCGCAGGGGCTGTAGAATACACAGACTGTATCTCTGCTGAGGGATAACTGTCCAGGTTATGGTACTAAACAATCTGATGGTAATGCTCTAGAGCTTTAGGGAAAATAAAGTACCCTTTTAATGCCATCACTCCAAGGTCCACTCTGACCCAGAGCGGTAGCACCTAACAGGGTCCGATCTATGGGTCAAATAGAACTGTTTGACATTTAAACTATGAGCAAAGAAATGACTTACGTTAAATTGAATTGTTTAAAATAGAAATGTTTGATTATTTCACTATGTATAAACAAATGACTGATGTTTATTTGAATTGACAGTGATACATATCAATACTTGGAACCATTATTTTATAGTTGTGAAGGAATGGCAGAACATTAGTCGGGAATGTCCGACAAAAAAGCACCATTGGCCACACTTGTATGAGATATGCAAATAGGTCTGAACGGTGGATGTGTGAGACACATATAAATGATCCAAATTAATCTCCTGGGTGTGGAGCATATCACAGATCAGTATGCCTCACCAGTTGTTGGGTCACACTTTAGCTGGCCATGTTGTCCAAGGCACAGTTCTGGTCGGGTATGTCTCGGCACTGGATTTTCTTCTGGCCTCAAGGAGCTGTCTCCTAGGCCTTAAGCCTCTTCGGAGGGGTTAGGTTGATTGCCTAGCACCTGAGGCACCCCTCTTGAGGAGAATGCCAAAGGGGACCTAGGTATTTTGGCACTGCCGGGCGCATGTGGGCAAATGGCTTTGCACCCTAACCCACCATAAAAAGGCTTGTGCCATGTCCCTGCGGTTGTTGGGCCGGGAGATAAATACCTGGAGCATATCACAGATATTACCAACTATACAATAGTAAATAAAATTATTTGGATGCAATAGCCGTGTGAAAAACAAAAATGAGCTCAGACTCATTTAAAAAATGTTATCATCAAAATGTCTTTACAAATCCTATATATTTAATATATATGTGAAAACAGGATTTGGCATTAAATAATTTACCGTATTTACCAACACCTCTGCTCGGGCAGGATATGACACAAGGTCAATTTTTTAAGCGGAGTTTAACAGGTTTGAATTCAGAGTTTTCCTTCTCCTAGACTAGTTGCCTCACCAAGGCTGAAGAACCCAGTCTGCCCTACTATTTACCCATAGCTAGAGGGGGAATTATTGGATTCATACCTTTCCCAAGGGTATTAGTGCTATGTGAAATGCCATCAGTCTCGTCCAGGATTTGAACTCGTGTCGCTGTGTCCATTTCCTACAATGATAACAATTACACCATGGGCACCTCCATATTTGGAAAGATATAACTGTGCAAATTATTAAGAAATAGCGTAATAGCCACTGAAAAGCCACTTTGGAGTCATCATTGTTGATGGTTTTTGAAATGTATGTCATCTCTTGTGGCAAGGATTTGAACTCATGTCGCCGTGTCCATTTCCTATGACGATAACCATTACACCACGGGCATTAAATAATTTACAAGGGTTGATATGTCATAAAACTAAATCAAACAAAATCAATCTATAAGTCAAATAGATTTGTTTTTAAAAAGTATTTGTTTTTAATGGGAAACAGTAAAAAAATAAAAACGCTTAAGAAAAAACTACACAATAAATATAAATATACAATGAATCCAATTCCCTATCCTCTGGGCACAAAATAACCCAAGATACGTTGATTGGTTGTGTTTTAAGGCATATAAACCCTTGTAGGTTATATAGTGCCAAATCTTGTTAATACGTATATATATTAGATATATATGATTTTTAAACAAATAGTTTGTCAGAACAGTTTTTAAACAGGCTAGATCTTATTTGTTTGCACACAGTTAAATGCTTTCAAGTATTGCTATCTAACACTGATAGTTTTATTTGCTCACATTTAAATGGTTTCAGGTATCGCGATTTTACATTTGTAAGTTCTTTTCAACGTTATTCATTTGTTTGCACACAGTTTAATGGCTCCAAGCATAGCTATGTAATACAAATAATTCAATTTAACTGTCATTTGTTTACATACACTTAAATAATTTCAAGTACAGTAAATGATAAAATAGTTCTATTTGACCTATAGATAAGAACCTAACAGTTACTACCACTCCAGGGCAGAGTGGACCTGGGAGTAACTGCTGTGAAAGGGTATTCCACATTCCCCAAAGCTCCAGAAATGGAGCCTCACCATCAGATGGTTTAGTCTCACCTTTAGGAGACGCTCTGAGGGGGTGGTGTCTGACCTCTCTGTAGAGGTGCAATCAGCATATTCTACAGCTCCAGCCAACTGATAGATAGATAGATAGATAGATAGATAGATAGAAGTGCCCGTGGTTTAATGGTTATCGTCGTAGGAAATGGACACTGCGACACGAGTTCAAATCCTAGATGAGACTGATTGCATTTCACATAGCACTAATACCCTTGGGAATGGTATGAATCCAATTATTCTCCCTCCAACTATGGGTAAATAGTAGGGCAGACTAGGTTCTTCAGCCTTGGTGAGGTAACTAGTGTAGGAGAAAGAAAACTCTGAATTCAAACCAGTTAAACTTTGCTTAAAAATTGACCTTGTGTCATATCCTGCCCAAGTGGAGGGGTTGGTAAATATAGATAGATAGATAGATAGATTGCAATTTTTCTTTTACTCATGTTTTGCTGAAGATAATTTAAGTCTAATTCGTTTTTTATCAACTTTCTTTTTTTAATATTGGGATCAAGTATTTTACAATTAGTCATCATATTTACCAACCCCTCCGCTTGGGCAGGATATGACACAAGGTCAATTTTTTAAGCGGAGTTTAACAGGTTTGAATTCAGAGTTTTCCTTCTCCTAGACTAGTTGCCTCACCAAGGCTGAAGAACCTAGTCTGCCCTACTATTTACCCATAGCTGGAGGGAGAATAATTGGATTCATACCTTTCCCAAGGGTATTAGTGCTATGCAATCAGTCAGGTCCAGGATTTGAACTCGTGTCGCCGTGTCCACATCCTGCGACGATAACCATTACACCACGGGCAATTAGTCATGACTTATTATTGTCATGGTAAAATGAAAAAGTTCAATTCCAATATTTTGATATTGATTTCACTGTTTATATGATTTTTGAAAAATATTTTTCAGTATATTTTGTTATGTATTGGGGAGATTATTCATTTTCCAAATGTATAATACATTTGAGAATATCTGCAATTAAATAGACTGGAACAAGAATCTCTCACATGTTGCAATTTCCCTTTGAACAGCTTTTCTTATTTCATTCTTTCTCTCTTTCTGTTTTTTTTTTTCCATTAAATTCACCATTAATATTAACTTCATTTGATGTGAAATCAATTCTACTTCTAACAATAATTAAAATTAAACGAATGTAACATCAGACCTGCTGATTTTGGAGGAAAAAACCTCTTGGGGGTTGGATTCAAGATCAATGTATTGATATTAGTGACTAATTGACAAATTTTAAGATTATTAAAGTAAATAAATAATAAATGTCCTATTATAAAAAAATTATAGAAACCAGATTAAACTTTTTAAATCTTAGAAAATCTTACACGATAATTAAAGTGCCCTCTTCAGACACACGCACACACACAGAGACAGACAGACAGATAGACACACACACACACACACACACACACACACACACATATTCTGTGGCAGCAGAATACACTGACTGCAGAGGGGTAAGATTCCTCCAATGAGTGTCAAGGATATGATACTAAACAATCTGATGGCAAGGCTCCAGTTATGTTTGAGCTTTGGGGAAGTAGGAGTACCCCTTTATTGCTATTGCTACCAGATCCACTCTGGCCTGGAGTGGGAGCACCTGATAGGGTCCAATCTATGGGTCAGATCGAACTAAACTGTTTGTTTGTTTTAATGGCATATCAACCTTTTTGGGGTTATCTAAGGACAGTAGTGGTATTTTTTAACCCATAGCTGGGAGGATAAAGGTATTCATAATGTTCCCAAGGGTATTTGTCTGAAAATGAACATGATAGTGCGATTGGAGTTCAAACTCACTTACTATGATTCCGCAGTCCAGTGCTTTAACTATTACACCGCAAGGTCACCCATCCACCAACTTAGCTGTGTACCAATGCTAAATTGAATGGCTTGATATTGTATTGTTTTCACATTTAACTGTGAGTAAACAAAAAACTGTGTACTTATGCAAAACTGAGTTGTTTGAAATAAAACTGTTTTGACATTTAAACTGTCTACTAATGCTAAACTGAATTGTTTGAAACAGAACTGTTTATATGTATAAAAATGGATTTGGCACAAAATAACCTACAATGGTTGATATGCCATTGAAGATTTTATTAGCAGTATAGAATTTTATAACAGCTTTAAAAAGGGAATCTTTATTGATCATCATGAAAATTAAAACATAAAAGATGAAAAAAAAAAGGCAAGCTAACTGGTTTGGTAGTTTGATCGCCAGATCTATAAATGAGGTAATTTTACAATTAAAAATTTATCATCTTAATTAATCATATAATTAACTCGATCTTAGCTCTGACGAGCAATGTACAAAACTGGTTAGCTCGCCATCTCTTTTTAATACATATATATGTAACCATCCAAGATCGATAATTAGACAAATCCCAATCGCTGTTACCATAAGAATTAATAGATTATCTTCAAATAAAAAAATCTTCTTTGAAAATAATAGGATATTTGATGAGACCTTTGAAAAAAGTAGATTTAAACAAAGATTAGAATACCTAAAAATTCTTAAAGATAATTCTGAGACTTGTAATAATGAGAACGATGACTGTAACAACATTAACAGCAATAATAGTAATAATAAAGATGATGTTAATAATAGTAATAATAGGACTGTGAATGGTGAGACAAATAATAAGTTTAATAACACGAGTGACAGAAATAACAATGACAGCAGCTGTGGAAAAAATAAAACTAAACACAGGAAAAATGGTTGCTGAAGACATTAGATTTATAGTACCCCAAAATACATACACAGTTGTCCTCAATAACACATGGTACAGTGGATAAAGGTGTTGGTTAGATCCAGTGACCTACCCAAAAGAGTGTGAGTTCAATACCTGGTGAAAGCAGTGGAGAACTTTCAGAGAGAAAATTAACAGGAGATAACTGATACCTGAGGTCCATAAAACATGGCTCGTGGAACTGGCACAGACTATTCTGATAAGCAAATTAAAGGGTTAAGTTTGACATTCTAACTACCTGAAGAAGGCCGGAGTGTACAATGGCTGAAACATTATGGGCAACAAAATGGGGACAATAGTCTGAAAAATGTAAATAAAGAAAAGTAATATGGTTTAACCCCACCTTTTTGTAAATTATCTACAATTAATATAAGTAAGTAGTTACTAAGGTTTATAGATAAACATTTCAATGAAAATAACCAATTGAAAAAGAAATTTTATGGTACTATTTACCAACCCCACACAAGGTCAATTTTTAAGCTGAGTTGAACAGGTTTGAATTCAGAGTTTTCCTTCTCCTAGACTAGTTGCCTAACCAAGGCTGAAGAACCGAGTCTGTCTTACTATTTACCCATAGCTGGAGGGAGAATAATTGGATTCATACCTTTCCCAAAGGTATTAGTGCTATGTGAAATGCAATCAGTCTCATCCAGGATTTGAACTCGTGTCGCCGTGTCCATTTCCTACGACAATAATGACTACACCACGGGCACCTCCAAATTCATGGTAAAACAATTAAAATCAGTTATTCATGCAAAATCATTAGCAACTATAATAAAAATCTAATCGAAAAATTGTGAGTTGATAGACAAGGTTTGAATAAACCATTATGTAAGTGCAGGGTTAGAGAAGAATGTTCTGTCAGTGGTAAATGTAATTCTGAGAATGTAGTGTACAAGGCAATCATTTTCCCAAGGGAAAAGAGAAGGAGCATAAAAATATACTCAGGAATATCTTCTGGGAATTGGAAGCAGAGGTTTTATAGTCATAGGCATTCTTTTTTTAACCCTTCCTTAAGAAACCAAACAGCCCTTTCTAAATGATTGAAGGATTGTGGCCTTACACCATTAGATAGATGGAATTTTATTAAAAGTTCAACCACCCCAAATAATTTCAAAAGTAGATGTAATCTCTGTCTAGAAGAAAAAATTAGAATTATAAAATGTAGAAATACCAGTAAATTACTAAATCAAAGAAATGAATTGAAATTTATATGTCACTTAAATAATAGATATAAGCTTAAGTGAAATGACTTTAGGCTTTTTATAAAAAAGTTTTTTTATATATCTAATTTCTAATCTAATTAAATTTATGTACTTTGGATTTGAGTATATATGTTTTAAGATATGATCTAAATTAAGTTGTATATTTCAAACAACTGGTTTTATTTATTCAAATTATGTAATAAGCGATATATCATTTTGTATTGATTACAGAGTACATATTATAAAGGATATTTTTCTTACAATGTTGTTATACATAGTAATATTTATCAATATTAATTAGATAATAATTAATACTTAATTATTATATTAAGGAATAACATATTGTGGTTGTTGTTGATGTCTGTTATTGTTTTTGTTGGCATTGATATAAGTAATATTTATGATAACAATGAGTTGATGATTAGTTTATAATATTTAGAAGTTTGACAATTAGCAGTAATAACTGTTATAGTAATATCAATCATGATGATAATTTGTAATATGGTTTTTTTCTATAATACTTGGTATGATTTTCTTTATAAATTTAATGATTTGACGTTTTGTTAATAATATGAATATTATGATAATGTGTAAAATATAATTGTAATCTTAAGGATATATTAGGTTTTATTTTTTTATTTTTTGATATTTTTAGATAATAGTCTTTACAGTAACTGGTATAATTTTTATTTTTACTTTTGATGTAATCAATTATATTGATTAGTATAAAAATATTGGTATGACAATTTTCTTAGATTTTTTGAGATAATGCTATAAATATACAATATAAAATTTTATAATATAATTTGATTTTGTAAGTTGTTTATAATAGATAATTTTCTCTCCCCAAATTTATTTATTCCGTTATTCTATATTTTTTTACTGATTTCCTTCATTTGGGTTTAAAAGTTTGTTTGCCATTGGATAAAAAAAGGGGTGAAAAAGGAAAGCGAATTCAAAAATTGATAGATTTTAATTCAGGAATTGGATGTCATTTGTCAACCAGACAGGAAAAACAAATGGTCTGGTCTTCACATAAAAAAAGATAGGGGTTAGGGAGATAGGGTAGCCAGAATTTTGTGAGTTTTTCAAAATCTTCATTCGAAATTCCTCATTATTTCTTCATCTGAAGATACAGATCTAACATTTCAAAAAATATAACACAGACTCTCTCTCTCTCTCTCTCTCTCTCTCTCTCTCTCTCTCTCTCTCTCTCTCTCTCTCTCTCCATCCACCCAAACTGTCCATCAGTTTTGATAAGCCCTCTAAATGGCATTCACTATCTACACAGAACACCCTACAAAACAACAGTTGTATGGCCACTTAATTCTCGTCTAACAAACTTCCCA
The DNA here is from genome assembly GCA_963585895.1 of Sepioteuthis lessoniana. NCBI lineage: Eukaryota > Metazoa > Mollusca > Cephalopoda > Myopsida > Loliginidae > Sepioteuthis > Sepioteuthis lessoniana. Next base: position 24,440,677 of record OY757935.1, read on the forward strand.
AGTATAATGAACAAGATATTCTGGGCATTGCGGGAGAAAAAAAGACAAACTCATCAGCAACACTCTTCTATGGAGTTTTGATCATAGGCAAACAAGTTACATATAGTAAGTAAGTTGGTCAACTATAGTCGAGGGCAAAAAAAAGGTTCCATTTTCAATAGCTACTACACCAAGGGCACAACTCCTTTCCCTAGATTGATCTACTTCTCCCTGATTCATACCTTATAATGCTGTGTATTAAGCAAAAAGGCATAAAGTACCATTTTTTTAAACTTTGGTATGACTCAATCTAAGATTGAACCCCTGTCTACTAGGTCATTAGTGTACATTTTAATCATTATGCTAGTATGTCAATATTTGGAAACTTAAGAAAACTTAAGTTTCCAAATATTGACCCTCTGGCATAATGATAAGAAAATGTAATAAATACAAATTTTAATTAGTTTTTCTTATGTCTTGTTTCCACTGCTTTACATTTAGTAATAAGTAATAATCTTTATTACAAGTAATAATATCGAATTTTCTAAATGGACAATTACAATTACAAATAATAATCTTGAGTTCAAATTTTCTATTCTCTGGGATTGTCATTACAAATAATAATATCTAGTTTGAATTTTCTAAATGGACAATTGCTATTACAAATAATAATCTTGAGTTCAAATTCTCTATTATCTGGGAATGTTATTACAAGTAATAATATTTAGTTCAAATTTTCTAAATGGACAATTGCTATTACAAATAATAATCTTGAGTTCAAATTTTCTATTATCTGGGATTGTTATTACAAGTAATAATATTTAGTTCAAATTTTCTAAATGGACAATTACTATTACAAATAATAATCTTGAGTTCAAATTTTCTATTCTCTGGGATTGTAATTACAAATAATAATATCTACTTTGATTTTTCTAAATGGACAACTGCTATTATAAATAATAATCTTGAGTTCAAATTTTCTATTATCTGGGATTGTTATTACGAGTAATAATATTTAGTTCAAATTTTCTAAATAGACAATTGCTATTATAAATAATAATCTTGAGTTCAAATTTCCTATTCTCTGGGATTGTTATTACAAGTAATAATATTAAGTTCAAATTTTCTAAATGGACAATTGCTATTACAAATAATAATCTTGAGTTCAAATTTTTTATTCCCTGGGATTGTTATTACAAGTAATAATATTTAGTTCAAATTTTTTAAATTGACAATTAATATTACAAATAATAATCTTGAGTTCAAATTTTCTATTATCTGAGATTGTTATTACAAGTAATAATATTCAGTTCAAATTTTCTAAATGGACAATGGCCATTACAAATAATAATCTTGAGTTCAAATTTTCTATTCTCTGGAATTGTTATTACAAGTAATAATATTTAGTTCAAATTTTCTAAATGGACATTTGCTATTATAAATAATAATCTTGAGTTCAAATTTTCTATTATATACGTTTGTTTTACAAGTAATAATATTTACTTCAAATTTTCTAAATGGACAATTGTTATTAAAAATAATAATCTTGAGTTCAAATTTTCTATTTTCTGAGATTGTTATTACAAATAATAATATTTAGTTCAAATTTTCTAAAAGGACAATTGCTATTAAAATAATAATCTTGAGTTCAAATTTTTTATTCCCTGGGATTGTTATTACAAGTAATAATATTTAGTTCAAATTTTCTAAATGGACAATTGCTATTATAAATAATAATCTTGAGTTTAAATTTTCTATTCTCTTGGATTGTTATTTCCAGTAATATTATTTAGTTCAAATTTTCTAATTGGACAATTGCTATTAAAATAATAGTCTTCTGTTCAAATTTTCTATTTTCTGCGATTGTTATAACAAGTAATAATATTTAGTTAAATTTTCTAAATGGACAATTGCTATTATAAATAATAATCTCGAGTTCAAATTTTCTATTCTCTTGGATTGTTATTACAAGTAATAATATTTAGTTCAAATTTTCTAAATGAACAATTGCTATTACAAATAATAATCTTGAGTTTAAATTTTCTATTAACTAGGATTGTTATCACAAGTAATAATATTTAGTTCAAATTTTCTAAATGGACAATTGCTATTACAAATAATAATCTTAAGTTCAAATTTTCTATTTTCTGGGATTGTTATTACAAGTAATAATATTTACTTAAATTTTCTAAATGGACAATTGCTATTATAAATAATAATCTCGAGTTCAAATTTTCTATTCTCTTGGATTGTTATTACAAGTAATAATATCTAGTAAGAAATTTTCTATATGGACAATTGCTATTACAAATAATAATCTTGAGTCCAAATTTTCTATTAATTAGGATTGTTATTACAAGTAATAATATTTAGTTCAAATTTTCTGAATGGACAATTGCTATTATAAATAATAATCTTGAGTTTAAATTTTCTATTATATGCGATTGTTTTACAAGTAATAATATTTACTTCTCATTTTCTAAATGGACAATTGTTATTACAAATAATAATCTTGAGTTCAAATTTTCTATTATCTGGGATTGTTATTACAAGTAATAATATTTAGTTTAAATTTTCTAAATGGACAATTACTATTACAAATAATAATCTTGAGTTCAAATTTTCTATTATCTGGGATTGTTATTACAAGTAATAATATTTAGTTCAAATTTTCTAAATGGACAATTGCTATTACAAATAATAATCTTGAGTTCAAATTTCTATTCTCTGGGATTGTTATTACAAGTAATAATATCTAGTTCGAATTCTCTAAATGGACAATTGCTATTATAAATAATAACTTGAGTTCAAATTTTCTATTTTCTGGGATTGTTATTACAAGTAATAATATTAAGTTCAAATTTTCTAAAAGGACAATTGCTATTACAAATAATAATCTTGAGTTCAAATTTTTTATTCCCTGGGATTGTTATTAAATTAATAATATTTCGTTCAAATTTTCTAAATGGACAATTACTATTACAAATAATAATCTTGAGTTCAAATTTTCTATTATCTGGGATTGTTATTACAAGTAATAATATTTAGTTCAAATTTTCTAAATGGACAATTGCTATTACAAATAATAATCTTGAGTTCAAATTTCTATTCTCTGGGATTGTTATTACAAGTAATAATATCTAGTTCGAATTTTCTAATTGGACAATTGCTATTAAAATAATAGTCTTCTGTTCAAATTTTCTATTTTCTGGGATTGTTATTACAAGTAATAATATTTAGTTAAATTTTCTAAATGGACAATTGCTATCATAAATAATAATCTCGAGTTCAAATTTTCTATTCTCTTCGATTGTTATTACAAGTAATAATATTTAGTTCAAAATTCCTAATGGACAATTGCAATTACAAATAATAATCTTGAGTTCAAATTTTCTATTCTCTGGGATTGTAATTACAAATAATAATATCTAGTTTGAATTTTCTAAATGGACAATTGCTATTACAAATAATAATCTTGAGTTCAAATTTTCTATTCTCTTGGATTTTTATTACAAGTAATAATATCTAGTTTTAAATTTTCTAAATGGACAATTACTATTACAAATAATAATCTTGAGTTCAAATTTTCTATTATCTGGGATTGTTTTACAAGTAATAATATTTACTTCAAATTTTCTAAATAGACAATTGCTATTATAAATAATAATCTTGAGTTCAAATTTTCTATTATATGGGATTGTTATTACAAGTAATAATATTTAGTTCAAATTTTCTAAATAGAGGATTGCTATTATAAATAATAATCTTGAGTTCAAATTTTCTATTTTCTGAGATTGTTATTACAAGTAGTAATATTTAGTTCAAATTTTGTAAATGGACAATTGCTATTACAAATAATAATCTTGAGTTCAAATTTTCTATTATATGGGATTGTTATTACAAGTAATGATATTTAGTTCAAATTTTCTAAATGGACAATTGCTACAACAAATAATAATCTTGAGTTCAAATTTTCATTTTTCTGGGATTGTTATTACAAGTAATAATATTTAGTTGAAATTTTCTAAATGGACAATTGCTATTATAAATAATAATCTTGAGTTCAAATATTTTATTCCCTGGGATTGTTATTACAAGTAATAATATTTACTTAAATTTTCTAAATGGACAATTGCTATTATAAATAATAATCTCGAGTTCAAATTTTCTATTCTCTTGGATTGTTATTACAAGTAATAATATCTAGTAAGAAATTTTCTATATGGACAATTGCTATTACAAATAATAATCTTGAGTCCAAATTTTCTATTAATTAGGATTGTTATTACAAGTAATAATATTTAGTTCAAATTTTCTGAATGGACAATTGCTATTATAAATAATAATCTTGAGTTTAAATTTTCTATTATATGCGATTGTTTTACAAGTAATAATATTTACTTCTCATTTTCTAAATGGACAATTGTTATTACAAATAATAATCTTGAGTTCAAATTTTCTATTATCTGGGATTGTTATTACAAGTAATAATATTTAGTTTAAATTTTCTAAATGGACAATTACTATTACAAATAATAATCTTGAGTTCAAATTTTCTATTATCTGGGATTGTTATTACAAGTAATAATATTTAGTTCAAATTTTCTAAATGGACAATTGCTATTACAAATAATAATCTTGAGTTCAAATTTCTATTCTCTGGGATTGTTATTACAAGTAATAATATCTAGTTCGAATTCTCTAAATGGACAATTGCTATTATAAATAATAACTTGAGTTCAAATTTTCTATTTTCTGGGATTGTTATTACAAGTAATAATATTAAGTTCAAATTTTCTAAAAGGACAATTGCTATTACAAATAATAATCTTGAGTTCAAATTTTTTATTCCCTGGGATTGTTATTAAATTAATAATATTTCGTTCAAATTTTCTAAATGGACAATTACTATTACAAATAATAATCTTGAGTTCAAATTTTCTATTATCTGGGATTGTTATTACAAGTAATAATATTTAGTTCAAATTTTCTAAATGGACAATTGCTATTACAAATAATAATCTTGAGTTCAAATTTCTATTCTCTGGGATTGTTATTACAAGTAATAATATCTAGTTCGAATTTTCTAATTGGACAATTGCTATTAAAATAATAGTCTTCTGTTCAAATTTTCTATTTTCTGGGATTGTTATTACAAGTAATAATATTTAGTTAAATTTTCTAAATGGACAATTGCTATCATAAATAATAATCTCGAGTTCAAATTTTCTATTCTCTTCGATTGTTATTACAAGTAATAATATTTAGTTCAAAATTCCTAATGGACAATTGCAATTACAAATAATAATCTTGAGTTCAAATTTTCTATTCTCTGGGATTGTAATTACAAATAATAATATCTAGTTTGAATTTTCTAAATGGACAATTGCTATTACAAATAATAATCTTGAGTTCAAATTTTCTATTCTCTTGGATTTTTATTACAAGTAATAATATCTAGTTTTAAATTTTCTAAATGGACAATTACTATTACAAATAATAATCTTGAGTTCAAATTTTCTATTATCTGGGATTGTTTTACAAGTAATAATATTTACTTCAAATTTTCTAAATAGACAATTGCTATTATAAATAATAATCTTGAGTTCAAATTTTCTATTATATGGGATTGTTATTACAAGTAATAATATTTAGTTCAAATTTTCTAAATAGAGGATTGCTATTATAAATAATAATCTTGAGTTCAAATTTTCTATTTTCTGAGATTGTTATTACAAGTAGTAATATTTAGTTCAAATTTTGTAAATGGACAATTGCTATTACAAATAATAATCTTGAGTTCAAATTTTCTATTATATGGGATTGTTATTACAAGTAATGATATTTAGTTCAAATTTTCTAAATGGACAATTGCTACAACAAATAATAATCTTGAGTTCAAATTTTCATTTTTCTGGGATTGTTATTACAAGTAATAATATTTAGTTGAAATTTTCTAAATGGACAATTGCTATTATAAATAATAATCTTGAGTTCAAATATTTTATTCCCTGGGATTGTTATTACAAGTAATAATATTTACTTAAATTTTCTAAATGGACAATTGCTATTATAAATAATAATCTCGAGTTCAAATTTTCTATTCTCTTGGATTGTTATTACAAGTAATAATATCTAGTAAGAAATTTTCTATATGGACAATTGCTATTACAAATAATAATCTTGAGTCCAAATTTTCTATTAATTAGGATTGTTATTACAAGTAATAATATTTAGTTCAAATTTTCTGAATGGACAATTGCTATTATAAATAATAATCTTGAGTTTAAATTTTCTATTATATGCGATTGTTTTACAAGTAATAATATTTACTTCTCATTTTCTAAATGGACAATTGTTATTACAAATAATAATCTTGAGTTCAAATTTTCTATTATCTGGGATTGTTATTACAAGTAATAATATTTAGTTTAAATTTTCTAAATGGACAATTACTATTACAAATAATAATCTTGAGTTCAAATTTTCTATTATCTGGGATTGTTATTACAAGTAATAATATTTAGTTCAAATTTTCTAAATGGACAATTGCTATTAAAAATAATAATCTTGAGTTCAAATTTCTATTCTCTGGGATTGTTATTACAAGTAATAATATCTAGTTCGAATTCTCTAAATGGACAATTGCTATTATAAATAATAACTTGAGTTCAAATTTTCTATTTTCTGGGATTGTTATTACAAGTAATAATATTAAGTTCAAATTTTCTAAAAGGACAATTGCTATTACAAATAATAATCTTGAGTTCAAATTTTTTATTCCCTGGGATTGTTATTAAATTAATAATATTTCGTTCAAATTTTCTAAATGGACAATTACTATTACAAATAATAATCTTGAGTTCAAATTTTCTATTATCTGGGATTGTTATTACAAGTAATAATATTTAGTTCAAATTTTCTAAATGGACAATTGCTATTACAAATAATAATCTTGAGTTCAAATTTCTATTCTCTGGGATTGTTATTACAAGTAATAATATCTAGTTCGAATTTTCTAATTGGACAATTGCTATTAAAATAATAGTCTTCTGTTCAAATTTTCTATTTTCTGGGATTGTTATTACAAGTAATAATATTTAGTTAAATTTTCTAAATGGACAATTGCTATCATAAATAATAATCTCGAGTTCAAATTTTCTATTCTCTTCGATTGTTATTACAAGTAATAATATTTAGTTCAAAATTCCTAATGGACAATTGCAATTACAAATAATAATCTTGAGTTCAAATTTTCTATTCTCTGGGATTGTAATTACAAATAATAATATCTAGTTTGAATTTTCTAAATGGACAATTGCTATTACAAATAATAATCTTGAGTTCAAATTTTCTATTCTCTTGGATTTTTATTACAAGTAATAATATCTAGTTTTAAATTTTCTAAATGGACAATTACTATTACAAATAATAATCTTGAGTTCAAATTTTCTATTATCTGGGATTGTTTTACAAGTAATAATATTTACTTCAAATTTTCTAAATAGACAATTGCTATTATAAATAATAATCTTGAGTTCAAATTTTCTATTATATGGGATTGTTATTACAAGTAATAATATTTAGTTCAAATTTTCTAAATAGAGGATTGCTATTATAAATAATAATCTTGAGTTCAAATTTTCTATTTTCTGAGATTGTTATTACAAGTAGTAATATTTAGTTCAAATTTTGTAAATGGACAATTGCTATTACAAATAATAATCTTGAGTTCAAATTTTCTATTATATGGGATTGTTGTTACAAGTAATGATATTTAGTTCAAATTTTCTAAATGGACAATTGCTACAACAAATAATAATCTTGAGTTCAAATTTTCATTTTTCTGGGATTGTTATTACAAGTAATAATATTTAGTTGAAATTTTCTAAATGGACAATTGCTATTATAAATAATAATCTTGAGTTCAAATATTTTATTCCCTGGGATTGTTATTACAAGTAATAATATTTAGTTCAAATTTTCTAAATAGACAATTGCTATTATGAATAATAATCTTGAGTTCAAATTTTCTATTCTCTGGGATTGTTATTACAAGTAATAATATTAAGTTCAAATTTTCAAAATATACAATTGCTATTACAAATAATAATCTTGAGTTCAAATTTTTTATTCCCTGGGATTGTTATTACAAGTAATAATATTTAGTTCAAATTTTCTAAATGGACAATTACTATTACAAATAATAATCTAGAGTTTAAATTTTCTATTATCTGAGATTGTTATTACAAGTAATAATATTTAGTTCAAATTTTCTAAATGGACAATTGCTATTACAAATAATAGTCTTGTGTTTAAATTTTCTATTAACTAGGATTGTTATTACAAGTAATAATATTTAGTTAAATTTTCTAAATGGACAATTGCTATTATAAATAATAATCTGGAGTTCAAATTTTCTTTTCTCTAGGATTGTTATTTCAAGTAATAATATTTAGTTCAAATTTTCTAAATGGACAATTGCTATTATAAATAATAATCTGGAGTTCAAATTTTCTATTATCTGGGATTGTTATTACAAGTAATAATGTTTAGCTCAAATTTTCTAAATGGACAATTGCTATTACAAATAATAATCTTGAGTTCAAATTTTCTATTAACTAGGATTGTTATTTCAAGTAATAATATTTAGTTCAAATTTTCTAAATGGACAATTGCTATTATAAATAATAATCTGGAGTTCAAATTTTCTTTTCTCTAGGATTGTTATTTCAAGTAATAATATTTAGTTCAAATTTTCTAAATGGACAATTGCTATTACAAATAAGAATCTTGAGTTCAAATTTTCTATTTTCTGAGATTGTTATTACAAATAATAATATTTAGTTCAAATTTTCTAAATGGACAATTGCTATTACAAATAAGAATCTTGAGTTCAAATTTTCTATTATCTGGGATTGTTATTACAAGTAATAATATTTAGTTCAAATTTTCTAAATGGACAATTGCTATTATAAATATTAATCTTGAGTTCAAATTTTCTATTATATGCGATTGTTTTACAAGTAATAATATTTACTTCAAATTTTCTAAATGGACAATTGTTATTACAAATAATTATCTTGAGTTTAAATTTTCTATTTTCTGAGATTGTTATTACAAGTAATAATATTTAGTTCAAATTTTCTAAATGGACAATTACTATTACAAATAATAATATTGAGTTTAAATTTTCTATTTTCTGAGATTGTTATTACAAGTAATAATATTTAGTTCAAATTTTCTAAATGGACAATTGCTATAACAAATAATAATCTTGAGTTCAAATTTTCTATTCTCTTGGATTTTTATTACAAGTAATAATATCTAGTTTTAAATTTTCTAAATGGACAATTACTATTACAAATAATAATCTTGAGTTCAAATTTTCTATCAACTGGGATTGTTATTACAAGTAATAAAATTTAGTTCAAATTTTCTAAATTGACAATTGCTATTACAAATAATAATCTTGAGTTCAAATTTTCTATTCTCTAGGATTGTTATTTCAAGTAATAATATTTAGTTCAAATTTTCTAAATGGACAATTGCTATTACAAATAAGAATCTTGAGTTCAAATTTTCTATTTTCTGAGATTGTTATTACAAATAATAATATTTAGTTCAAATTTTCTAAATGGACAATTGCTATTACAAATAAGAATCTTGAGTTCAAATTTTCTATTATCTGGGATTGTTATTACAAGTAATAATATTTAGTTCAAATTTTCTAAATGGACAATTGCTATTATAAATAATAATCTTGAGTTCAAATTTTCTATTATATGCGATTGTTTTACAAGTAATAATATTTACTTCAAATTTTCTAAATGGACAATTGTTATTACAAATAATTATCTTGAGTTTAAATTTTCTATTTTCTGAGATTGTTATTACAAGTAATAATATTTAGTTCAAATTTTCTAAATGGACAATTGCTATTACAAATAATAATCTTGAGTTCAAATTTTCTATTCCCTGGGATTGTTATTACAAGTAATAATATTTAGTTCAAATTTTCTAAATGGACAATTACTATTACAAATAATAATCTTGAGTTTAAATTTTCTATTTTCTGAGATTGTTATTACAAGTAATAATATTTAGTTCAAATTTTCTAAATGGACAATTGCTATTACAAATAATAATCTTGAGTTCAAATTTTCTATTCTCTTGGATTTTTATTACAAGTAATAATATCTAGTTTTAAATTTTCTAAATGGACAATTACTATTACAAATAATAATCTTGAGTTCAAATTTTCTATCAACTGGGATTGTTATTACAAGTAATAAAATTTAGTTCAAATTTTCTAAATTGACAATTGCTATTACAAATAATAATCTTGAGTTCAAATTTTCTATTCTCTAGGATTGTTATTACAAGTAATAATATTTAGTTCAAATTCTCTAAATGGACAATTGCTATTTAAATAATAATCTTGAGTTCAAATTTTCTATTATGTGGGATTGTTATTACAAGTAATAATATTTAGTTCAAATTTTCTAAATGGACAATTGCTGTTATAAATAATAATCTTGAGTTCAAATTTTCTATTCTCTGGGATTGTTATTACAACTAATAATATTTAGTTCAAATTTTCTAAATGGATAATCGTTACTACAAATAATAATCTTGAGTTCAAATTTCTAAATGAAAGATTGTTATAACACGTAATAATCTTAAGATCAAATTTTCTAATATGGGGGACTGTAACTACAAGTAATAATATCTAGTTCAAATTTTCAAAATGGAGGATTGTTATTACAAGTAATAATCTTAGTTCAAATTATCTAAGTAGTTTTTTTATCATTAAACTTTTGATGAATACTTTTCAGCTTTTTTTTGTTGCTTTTTATTACAAGCGGTAATTCATTTTAAGTGGTTAATTCCATTACAAGTAGTTAATTGTAGAATTTTAAAATTTTTTATTATTTAAATAGTCATTAAAACGGCTTGTACCATTACAACACCAAGACGTTTTTAATGCTATGATTCTCAAATGGACGTTTTTACTACTACTCCGTTACATAGACATTTGCACCAATACATGTCAAACGGGTCTCAGTAAGTAGCACTATGCTGTAAGTGTCATTCGGAACCCTGTCGTAAGCTCCACCATAATGAAAAGAAGAAGAAATGAGAAGCACACCAAAACACCGTCTTGGTTCGCTAATACAAAAGTTTCTTCGCTCCTACACGTCTTTTAGTCGTCGAGAAAAGAGAAACAGAGTATGAACTGAGTCGAGCTCTTTAGCTAAACAGAAAGAAATAAAACGTTTTGAGAGAGAGAGAAAGAGAGAGCTGATACAAACCTTCATATTATATTTCTCGTTTTCTGATGTAGTTCTAACACGTGCTTGCTCGCTGGTTCCATCTTCACAGCTTCGCAGTAGGTGTGAGAGTAGGGGCTCACCCAAAATGAGCGTCGTAACTTTCGGCCGTCTTCACTTCATCGAGGATAGTGTTTAACAATCGTCTTTACATTGTCGCATCTCCCACCCTGCTGGCTCCTTCCGTCTTTTCTATCCCGCGTCCACTCCCACCAATGGTTTTTCCGTTTGAGTTTCTTTCTGCAAATCAAAACTCGTTGCGAATTTGCTGCTTATACATTTCTATTTTACTTGGACGTACCAAATTATATTACCAGCAGTCAAATTCGTTAAAGGGATATGAACAGAAATTGGTAGTCAGATTATTGTCTTAGGTATCAGCCATAAACAACTTTCTATCTGAAATGAATAACCATACACATTGCATTTGTTTAAAAAAGGAAACATCTAATTACTATAACAAAAAATCTAACTCATACTATGCATATAATGGGCTACTTCCGGCGAAGAAAAGGGCGTCTTGTCGATGTTGAATTTTATATCCGGATCTCTCTATTTGAAACATAAGCCTTTCTGGATTTGATTACTCACTAGGTTATATAATCTTTAATGACTCGGGACTCGATACCAATTATTTTATGACCTACCTGGATCTTAACCTTTTTCACACATTCACTCTCTGTATTACCGTTTCATATGTCACAGCTTTTAGTACTTGGCTCAGTCAGCAATACACCGACTGTATCTCTGCAGAAGGGTAGACTCCCCCAACGAGCGTCCTAAACAATCTGTTGTTTCAGTAATGCTGGGGCTTTGGGGAATACGGAGTACCTATTCACTGACCCGGAGTGATAGTACCTGGTGGGGTCCTATCTAAGGGTCAAATAGAACCATTCGACATTTAAACTGTGTACTTATGCTAAACTGAATTGTTTGAAATAGGACTGTTTGGTCATTTAACTGTGTGTAATCAAATGACTAATAATTTTTTGAATTAAGAATGTTAAATAGCAATACTTGAAAACATTAAACTGTGTAAACAAATAATTAATCCTATTTACCAACCCCTCCGCTCGGGCAGGATATGACACAAGGTCAATTTTTTAAGCGGAGTTTAACAGGTTTGAATTCAGAGTTTCCCTTCTAGACTAGTTGCCTTCACCAAGGCAGAAGAACCTAGTCTGCCCTACTATTTACCCATAGCTGGAGGGAGAATAATTGGATTCATACCTTTCCTAAGGGTATTAGTGCTATGTGAAATGCAATCAGTCCAGGATTTGAACTCGTGTCGCCGTGTCCAATTCCTGCGACGATAACCACTGGCACCTCCAATAATAAACAAATAATTAATAGTAAATAGAATTATTCGTATTAAATAGAAATGCGAGAAACCATTTATAATATTACGAACGGGCGCCGTCATTGAATTGCGGCGGCCTCAAGGTTGGAGAACGTGCGAGCACATCAGCTGTCATCAGTCATTGGGTACATGTGTCTGATGATCAAAAATATCACGAACCTCGCTCGTGCAGGCAGAGTGACCTGTAGAGTTCAAGCGTGATTTTAATATAATCACACGTGAATTTTCACGTGCTCCACTACTGTTTTCACTGGAGATCATCGAACCTTCGGGAATCTTTGAATTGATGCATTGAATCGCTATATAAGGAAATCAAGTAACGAGATTTTAGCAGTTCAAGACAGGTTTCCAAACAGGTTCAACAGAGGTCCACGACACCCCGACCCATGTCATACCCAGCCTGTCAGGAATTCGACTGATATGAAAGTATCAACAAGCCAACGATAACAACGCTAGCTGACGTACGTGGAGGGAAAGGAGACGTTTGATAGCTACAACAACTACAAAAAAAAAAAAAGAAGGTGAGGAAGAACGCGATTGAACAAACTTTTTAAACTACAGTCCGCTGTAATCCCCAAGAATAAAAGCGACTACTATTTTCTTCCTTGAAATTCAAGTTATGAGTGTTTCTTTTCTGCGAATTCCTTTCTTTCAGACACAACGTTTTTTGGTCCTATGCTACACATTTAACTGTGTGAAAAAGAATGAGTTCAGGCATGTTTAAAAATGCTTTCTACAAAATGTGTTTAGAAATCATATTTCTAATATATATGTATAAAAAGGTTTTGGCATAAAACCCAACCAAACTGATTCATATATATTTAATATATATGTATAAAGAGGACTTGGCATTAAATAACCTACAATGGTTGATATGCCATAAAACCCAACCAAACTGATTCATATATATTTAATATATATGTATAAAGAGGACTTGGCATTAAATAACCTACAATGGTTGATATGCCATAAAACCTAACCAAACAGATTCATATATATTTAATATATATGTATAAAGAGGACTTGGCATTAAATAACCTACAATGGTTGATATGCCATAAAACCCAACCAAACTGATTCATATATATTTAATATATATGTATAAAGAGGACTTGGCATTAAATAACTTACAATGGTTGATATGCCATAAAACCTAACCAAACCAAATCATATATATTTAATATATATGTATAAAGAAGATTTGGCATTAAATAACCTGCAATGGTCGATATATGATAAAACCCAACCAAACCAAATCCTATATATTTAATATATATGTATAAAGAGGACTTGGCATTAAATAACCTACAATGGTTGATATGCCATAAAACCCAACTAAGCTAAATCATATACATCTAATATATATGTATAAAGAGGATTTGGCATTAAATAACCTACAATGGTTGATATGCCATAAAACCCAACTAAGCTAAATCATATACATCTAATATATATGTATAAAGAGGATTTGGCATGAAATGAACTCCAATGGTTGATATGGCATAAAACCAAAACAAACCAAATCGTATTATATATATATATATATATATATATATATAAAGAGGATTTGGCATTAAATAATCTACAATGGTTGATATGCCATAAAACCCAACCAAACCGAATCATATATATTCAATATATATGTATAAAGAGGGTTTGGCATTAAATAACCTATAATGGTTGATATACCATAAAACCAAATCAAACCAAATCCTATATATTTAATATATATGTATAAAGAGGATGGCATTAAATAACCTACAACGGTTGATATGCCATAAAACCAAATCAAACTAAATCCTATATATTTAATATATATGTATAAAGAGGATTTGGCATTAAATAACCTACAATTGTTGATATGCCATAAAGCCAAACTAAACCAAACCTCCTAGTACTAGCATCGAATCGACAGAAATTATTTTATTAATAGCAATTTGTTTTGCTTTAGATAAAGCTTCAAGGATCGGTAGGTTTTTTAAATCTTTATAATAGGTCACATAATAGAGATTTCTAAAGAATTTTTCTTCAAGTAGTTGGCGGATATTTATGTAGGTGTTGCATTGATGTGATGCCAGACATCTTCGGCTTCATTGCCGCCCACCCATTACGCAGACATATAACACCTACACTAATATGAAATTTCCCAAGATTTGTTCTAAAATGCCACTGGACAGCGGAAATAGAATCCATTTTGTTTAATTTAAGTATAAAAACTCCTTCTCAATAGCTATGGTTTTTAGGAATTATGACGGACAGTTCCTTTATCCTTATTAATAAGTCAATTTGTTGATTATTTGTTTACAAATTATCAGCACGAGATATGTATACTTGAAACTAAAAGACTGTATATAAATTATTAGTGTTAGATAAGAATACTTAAAACCATCCAACTGTTTGTAATTTATTTGTATGAAAATAGTTACTTAAAGCTATGGCTTTTACAAATGATAATCGATATTTATTTGATTGGCTGTTTGGTTATTTTATCGGATATCAACCCTTGTAAGATATGTTATTCTAAATCATGTTAATACATAAGTATTAAATATATATGATTTGTTTGCCCAGTCGGTTGGGACTGTAGAATACACTGACTGCTTCTCTGCAGAGAAAAAAGACCCCCCCCCCAACGAGTGTCCTGGATATGACACTAAACAATCTGATGATGAGGTTCCAGCAGTGCTGGAGCTTTGGGGAAAGCAGAGTACCCCTTTATTGCCATCGCTCCTAGGTTCACTCTGGCCCGGAGTGGTAGCACCTGATAGGGCCCTATCTATGGGTTAAATAGAACTAACAGCATACTTATGCTAAACTGAATTGTTTGAGTAAACTGAATAGCTTGAAATAGAAATGTTTTTGACAATTAAACTGTACTTACATTTAAACTGCGTGCTTATGCTTAACTGAATTATTTGAAATAGAACTGTTTTTTGACATTAAAACTGTATTTACCCTTAACTGAATTGTTACATATAACTGCTTGAATAGTTTGAAATAGAAATGTTTTTAACAATTAAACTGTGTACTTATACTAAACTGAATTGTTTTAAATAGAACAGATTATTTACATAAAAATGGATTTGGCGTTAAATAACCTACAAAGGTTGATATGCCATAAAACCAACCAAACGAAATCAAACCAAACCATATATGATTTGTAAACTAATAGTTAGTAGGTAACATTATTTTTAAACGGACCAGAGCTTTTCTGTTTGCACAAAGTTAAATGTTTGTAGGTATTGTTACTTAACATTAGTAATTCTATTTATCAAGTATTCATACCTATTTTTATACGAATTATTTTTTACATGGAGTCAAATGATTTCACGGATCGCTATGTAATACTTAAATTTCAACTTAACATCAGTGATTTGTTTGTGCACCAATAAATGGTTTCAGGTATAGTAAATGATTAAATAGTTCTTTTTGACCCACAGAGGAGACCCTAACAGGTATTACCACTCCGGGACTGAGTGGGCTCGGGAGTAATGATAATTAAGAGATACTCTCCGTTCTCCAAAGCTCTAAGACTAGAGCTTCACCACCAGATGGATTAGTGTCATATTCAGAACACTCATTAAACCACCAGATGGATTATTGTCATATCCAGAACTCTCATTGAATCACTAGATGGATTAGTGTCATACCCAGAACACTCATTGAACCACCAGATGGAGGAGCGTCATATCCAGAACACTCATTGAACCACCAGATGGATTAGAGTCATATCTAGAACACTCTGCAGAGATACAGTCGGCATATTCAATTGTTCCAGCCGACTAGGCCGTATTTAGGACATCATACAATTACAGAAAAACTGGCTGACTTTGCTATTCAGTATCCCAAAAAACGTTGACATGTCTTAAAACAAACCAATCAACCAAGTCAAATAAACATTCTCTCTCTCTCTCTCTCTCTCTCTCTCTCTCTCTCTCTCTCTCTCTCTCTCTCAGCCAAGAAGAAAGAATACAGATGTGCAAAGAACATTTCAAGAACCTGCTTAAGTCACTGATAAACTTATCACACAAATTATAAATAGTCAACGAGGCCTCGAACTCGAACAAAACGTAGTTCGGACAAAAGTTAGAACTGAAACCGACATATGAAAACAAACAGTGGGTTAGATTCTTTATTTTGTGAAATGCTTTCATTTTACCAAAACACACACATAAACACACATACACACATACTGATACGCAAGCACACACACACACACACACACACACACACACACACACACACATACAACCTCAACCCGTAGACTAAAGAGGAATAAGATCAAATATATATATATATATATATATATATATATATATATATATATATATATATATATATATATATATAGATTTCATGTAGAAAGTGTTTTTATCACCTTCAAGGTGGGAATTACAAATTTAAAATAGCGGTTTGAAACGAATGCAAAAAAATATTCGAAAATGTTGCGTCATGAAATGTAGTTTTTTTGAACAAGTTAAGGAGAAACATAGCATCAATAAAAAGTCTCTCTCTATATATATGTATACACACACATACACACACACACACACACACACATATATATATATATATATATATATATATATATATATATATATATTGTGCTTAAAAACTTCGGTATATACAGTAATGTACGACATGTAATACTTCAGAATTGTCTGATGATGTTGAAAAGGAAAAGCTATTTGTTAACAAGTACTTTTTCATGCTGCCTCCCTCTCTCTGTCTATCTCCCTATATATATATATATATATATATATATATATATATATATATATATATATATATATATATATATATGTGTGTGTGTGTGTGTGTGTGTGTGTGTGTGAAACCAAATCGTGTTGGACTACAACATCGTAGTAAGTGAGTTCGAACTGCAGTCGTTCTATTACATTCAGTTTTGAACTAATACACTAGTCAATGGTATGAAGTACCTTATTCTCCGCCACCGCTAGCTTTTGGGTTAAATAATTGTACCACTACTGTTCTTCTACGAGAATGGCTTTGGCATTAAATAACCCAGGAAGGTTGTATGCCATTAGACAAAGAAACCAAAACCAAACCAATGGCTTGTGTACATTTATCTATTCCTACATGTTTACTTATGTCAATTCCAGTTAATTTTAACCTCATATGAACGAATACCTTTACCCATAATGTTAATTATTCTCTAAAGATGCGCATCTTGAATTTAGTCATAGTTTATTCATTCGTTTATATTTTTCTGTTTCCATGTCGTGACATTAAGAATCAAATAAGAGTAATAAAAAAAAGAAAGATTAAAACCTGAGGCTTTCCTATTAATAGTAATTAAAACATGCACTAGAAATGACCCTCTCTCTTACAAAGCCAGACCACTTGGCAGATGAATATGAACAGATAGACATAATGTTGACAGTTTTATGTGATACCTGGTTTCACTCTCTTTGCTATTCATGCAACAAAAGACTATCATAATGTCAAAGGAAATGTCCTATAAAACCACATGAAAAGAAAGAGGAAATAAGAACGAAACAGTTTGTTAAAAGAATATCTTTTTTTTAGAATTAAACCTCTCCTCCACAGATAGGATGTGACACAAGGTCATTATTTTTTAAGTGGAATTCGACTGGTATAAAAGAATAGATTGACTGAATCTTTTACAGTGCATGAAGTGTAGTATTTTAAAAAAGACTTAAACGGTTGTACTCTGAAAGCGAAAACCGTTAATATCAAAGTAAGTAAGTAAAGTCGGTGACCGTAGCAGGGGGTGACCCTAAGGCTCCCTTTTCAATAGCTAATACACTGGGGTGTAGGGGAGGGTGTAACTCTTCCCCCTGGATTGCTCCACTTCATCTTTGATGCGTACCTTATAATGCTGAGTATTAAACAAGGGGGTATCAAGTAGCATTTTTTGAGTCTTTATTATGACTCGAACTGGGATTGAAGCCCTGTCTCCCGGACAAACACTGTACCCACCAGACCAAAGAGTTAATATCTAGGTGAGATCAACTCAGTGTAATTATCAGGTAGCTACCCCTAGAATCAGTTAAAAGCTTGATCCTCATTGAAGATTACAAAGTGATCACAATTTTAAAAGTTAGAAGCTAGAAGTAAGATTTTAACTTTGAATCAGTGAACTGAGAACTGTTGAGTAGAGCGATCACCATTTCCATCTATGGTCTATGCTAATTCCCGGTTGTTCTAATGCATCCCAGCAGAGAAGATAGAACAGCCTGAAACAGCGAGTGTTAACCGGTCAAAAAGAACATGGTGACTATTCAACTTTGGTTTTCCTTCTCTTAGAAAGGTTACCTAATCAAAGGCTAAAGAAACCTATATGCTTTACTATTTACCCATAGCTGGAGAGAGGGGAGGTAAATTCATACATTTCCCAAGAGTATTAGTGTTAAGAGATTTTTTTTAAATTGTAAACGAGAATGATGAAAAAAGTTACAGAAGAAATCCAACCCTCTATCCAAAGCAGAAAAAAAATACACTGAAAGAAACCTGCACAGATTCGAGAATTGCATTCAATCCTTTAAGTGAATTTTGATTTTTTATTCCGCAAATTACAGCATACAAATCGATTTGGCATATGAAAGATGGGGTAATGAAAGGAGTTATTCGTGGTGGTAGTGTATTGTTGGTATGTTGGGAAATTCTAAGATTTGCGTCTGACTCTTTTTCTTCTTCTTACCACATTCATTTATTGTTTTCTTTTTGTCTGTCGAAGTTGTAAAAAGAAATAAGGACGGAAGGCAAAAAACAGGGATACCTTTGGAGTTAGACTTTATTTTGGGGTTTACGACAATTCTGAACCAATAGAAATAATCAAGTTTCCCAGACAAGGCGTTAAAGTATATTACAGAATCATTTTCGGCAATTACAAGTTGGAGGATCTGTCGTGTGTTCAGGGGGTGAGGCGGCTGTTATTAGTTCGAGAGATGCATCACGCTGTTAAGTTTTAGACTTTTATTTCTTTTTAATCTCCACAAGGTCAACCTCAAGAATTTTGGCTCAAAATTCTGTTTTAAACCTATACCTCATGTATAGGTCGAACACCCAACATACAGTAGGCTACTGGTAGGCTAAAAACTACCCAGAAGGATTATATGAGAATTAGTTAAGATAATCTGTTGTAAAAGCATATACGTTTATAGGAGTTTAACTTTATAATTGAGGATTAGTAAAAACTTAAAAAAATACATTGCGGTATCTTAAAATCAAGGGCCAGAGTTGACCTGGGAGCGATGACAATGAAGGGGTACTCCGTATTCCCCAAAGCTCCAGGGTTACTGGAGCCTCACTATCCGATTGTTTGTTTTTTTCTCTTCTTTCTTGTTATTTAGCTTTAATTTTTATCTGATTCCGGTGTTGTTGTTATAGCTTTTGTTGCTTTTAATTTGGCCTGTCCTGTTTCTAGCTACGATAATTCAGCTGTTGCTAACGTCAGTACCTGGATTAGAAAGTCAATTAGCAGTGTGGGTGTGAAAGATGACGAACATTTATACAACTTTTTTTTTCTTATAAAGAGTTAAACCAAAGACACTTGAACGTTATTATTTCTCTAGTGAAACATTTTACCATTAAAACGGACATTATTAAGTTTTAGTTATTGCCAAACTCTACTGCATTGACATACTGTAAATGAAAATAAAGTGTCTTGCATATGATACTAAACTGAATTCGACGGTGACGCTCTATTTCTAGGGATCTAGTGAGTAAGGAGTACTCCTTCATCACAATTACTCTAAGGTTCACTTAGACCAGGAATGGTAGTGCCTGTGTTGTGTAGCCATAAAACAATAAAGGAATGAAAAGACCGTAAGACATTTCTTTATAAAAATATAACTCGTACATATCTTTTTTATTTTTTAAGTAGAGGAATTAATATTGTGAATTACCATGACTAGTTGATTTGGCGTCACTTGTGTGCGATATGAACTGGTGACTCAGTTGTAGAGTTTCGGCACTGCAATCTGTGGTCGCTGGTTCGTTCTCCAGTGGTGGAGATTACGGTATACACTGCTGATGAGGTCGAAACAGCTGTCCAGTGTTCCCGTGCGTAGGTGTTCGGCGGATTTTCTGGTCGTGGTAATTCAATTCACAAGATATAACTCTCTCGTCTTTATTTCTCAAAATGGTCAAAATTGGCCGTAAGTGTGAGAGACAGACTGGGACGAAGGACTCAATAATTGACCTGAGAATTCACCAATAGCACAGGAAATCGGGGTTCAAGACTCTTAACTCATTACTACGGTTATAGCTAAGGTCTTGCAAGGAGATATATTAGCTCTATATCTCCTAATAATATAAAAACCAAGTGTAGTATTCTGGGTGTACATCTGTGAGTTTTTACACATATTTAAGAAAGAAAGAAAAAAGGTGAGAGATCTAACGTTTTTCGTTGTAAAAGAAAAAAAAAAAAATTAAAGCGAAAAAGAAAGAACGAAATAAAATAAATAAATGAAAAAAGAAAGGAAGAAAGAAAGAACGGAGGGTGAGATCTCTAACGTTTTTATTGCAATCTTTAAAGAAAGAAAAAAAAAAGAAAGAAAGAATCATGTGTACCTTGGCATATCGAAAGTGAAAAGGAAAGAAGGTGGTCAAGCTTTCATGTTGTTATTTATCCTACGCCCCACCAGCGTACGAATGTGGCACAAGGCCTTTTTTAAGGTGGGTCCTGTAGCAGGGCCGAAGCCCAACGCGACAGGCAGTTCCAAAAATGTCTCGGACCCCGTCGGCATTCCCCTTTTCGGGGCGCCTCAGGCGTCGGGCAATAACCCCCCCGAAGAGGGTTAAAGACTGGGGGGACGGCCCCCTGAGGCCAGAGGTGATGTATCCAGTGGTGGAACACACCCGAACGAACTGTACGGCACGTAATCACAGCCGGTCGAGAGCGCCCCACCACAGGACAGAAAGTAACGCGAAGGACAAGCTTTCATGTCAACCGGCATAAAAGCAGGCTTACTTGAGAACTAAAGAAAGAAAGAAAGAAAGAAAAAGAAAGAAAGAAAGAAAGAAGTTAGCGGAAGGTGAAAGAGAAGTGTATCAAGGCGTAGCAGATCTCAATATCCCGAATCCTACTGTCAACATGATATTCACAAGAGACAGAAATAATGATCGTAGACGTTAAAACATACCAAATGTAAATGACGTAGCGATGATTTTTCATAACACCGGTGGAGAATCACCCTTTGAGAGAGATTCTGAAATCTTTTTAATTTGGATTATAAAAAAGATAGTTTATATAAAATTCAACCGTCATTATTGACGGGTGTATTCTAGTATATTAATAATCAGCCTCGAATGACGTACTTCGAACGTCATTATTGACGGGTGTATTCTAGTATATTAATAATCAGCCTCGAATGACGTATTTCGAACGTCATTATTGACGGGTGTATTCTAGTATATTAATAATCAGCCTCGAATGACGTACTTCAACCGTCATTATTGACGGGTGTATTCTAGTATATTAATAATCCGCCTCGAATGACGTTTTTCGAACGTCAATAGATCGAATAAAAATAAAGAAACAAGAAGTGGACGATATTCCACAGATATTATGATAGACGCAGACTCCGCAGATGACCTAGCGCTTCACACAAATACACATGCTCAAGCCGAATTTCTGTTAAATAACCTGTTGCGAGCAGCAAGAGACATTTACTTCAGCGTGAATAAGACAGAGTTCATGGGTTTTAAACCAGGTGGAGTCATTTCCACTCTATGTGGTAAGCCTCCAAAGTTAGTAGACACGTTCACATACCTCGACAGCAATATCTCATCAACTGAAAGTAATGTCAACATAAGTATAAGAAAGGGATAATTATCTTTAATTGGAATCATTTTGAGATGAGGCTTCTTAATCTGAGAATTAATTTTTTTTATTTATTGTGGACTCAGCATTCCTATCCGAGGTAAATCACCTGAAGAAGGCCAGAGGTGAAATTTGGCCGAAACGTAGTGAAAGAAGAAACAACACAAAAACTACCAAGATGAGGACAAAAAGTCCGCAATAAATAAAAAAAACTTTTTTTTTAAATTAAAAATGGATAGTCTGCAATTGTCAGGTTGTCGATCATATGAAAATCTGATCTCTCTGCTAGAATAAAACGGGATTTCTTCCAAACTGTAGCTGTGTCGGTAATACTGTATAGTTGCACTACAAGAACTCTAATAAAACGCACGGAGAAAAAGCTAGAACTACACAAGAATGCTTCGTGTTATTTTGAACAAATTCAAGTAGCGACATATCACCAAACAGCAGCTGTACGGCCGCTTACCTCCCATCTCACAAACCAAATAAGACGAACAAAACATGCCGGTGAAGTAAGGGCGAACAATAAGGCGATATGTTCTGATGTACTACACGTGCATGCCGCAGTTTAGGCTGACCACCAAGGATTTATATTAGCTCTGTACGGACACTGGATGCCGGCTAGAGGACCTGCTAAGAGAGATGAACAGACTTGCTGCTGATGACGAGGAGGATAAATATATAATTAAGGAAAAAGGGGGGGTTGTGGTCACATTAGATTGTCAATCATTGATTAGGATCCAGTAACGAAAATGGACAGGAGGATTTTTTTTTAAATTAACGTGAAGGTATTGTTGTTGAGAAAGAACAGAAAGGGATAAATCTTCAGAAATTAGTGTCTTCTCGCATCCCGATATACCTGTCAGTCTGAAGAAGTCCCCTGTGGCGTAGTAGCTAACGTGATGGACTGCGACATTGCAGTAAACGAGTCCGAACACTAGGCGATCTAATACGTTCACTTTCAGTTGGTTGGTTGGTTGGTTTTTATGGCATATCAACCTTTGTAGGTTATTTAACGCCAAATCCATTTTTATGTAAATATTCATTTCTATTTTAAACAATTCAGTTTACATGAGTACACAGTTTAATTGTGAAAAACATTTCTATTACAAACTATTCAGTTTATTCAAACAGTTCTAATAAAGCTAATTCAGTTTAGCGCGAGTACAGATTTTGTTTACAAAGTAAGATGTCAAAACAGTTCTTTTTTAAACAATTCAGTTTAGTGTAAGAAGAGTTTCAATGTCAAAAACAGTTCCATTTCAAATTATTCAGTTTAGCATAAGCACGCACTTTAAATGTAAGTACAGTTTAATTGTCAAAACCATTTCTATTTCAAGCTATTCAGTTTAGTCTAACAACTCTAATTCAAACAATTCAGTTTAGCATAAGTGTGCAGTTAGTTCTATTTAACCTATTGATAGGACCCTATCAGTTGCTAGCATTCCAAGCCAGAGTGGACCTAGGAGCAATGGCAATGAAGGGGTGCTCCACATTCCCCAAAACTCCTGCATCATCACCATCAGATTGTTTAGTGTCATATCCAGGACTCTCATTGGGGGAAGGGGGTCTTACCTCTCTGCAGAGGAGTAGTCGGTGTATTCTACAGCTCCAGCCGACTGGGCAATCTAAATGTTGAAAAAATTCAATATTTATTAGACTTTTAAACAGGAGAAACACTCTAAGAAAAAGAAAGAGAAAGAGTGGAGAAAGAAGAAAGGAAAGTCTAACACAATGGATATCTCTTCTCTACGATTATTTCATCAAACATCCATCACTATTTCAACAACCCTTTTCATAAATCTAAAGTTCCGAAGAAGGTTATTACAACCGAAACGTTCAACGTCGACTTTCATAATAAATTCATCAAATTTTAGAGTATTTTTTTCTTGGGTATACATGTATATATATATATATATATATATATATATATATATATATATATATATAATTTATTCCTTGTATATGTATATTTAAATAATCATTCCTTAAATACCTTATTCATGATGAAATGTATTCCCCAATGTTTAACAGTTAAAGAATTCCATTTTCTGTTCGAATCTCTGTCTGATGAATAAGTTGCTTTATGTAGCTGGTGAAATAAATCTATAATGGTTTATATCTCATGAATTTTCTTAATGTTAATGATAATTTTTGTTCACCATGTGAATTTTTTTTTTACTTCGCTATATATATATTACCCGTGCATTGAACACTCTATTTAAAATATTTCTTTTAAGTCTCTTTGCAGACTTAAATATGATATGAACATATATATATATATATATATATATATAGTAATGTTGGCCGACTATAGGCGACTCGACAGTTCCCTTTTCAATAGCTACTACAATAAGGTGTAGGAGAGAGCTTTACTCTTTTTTCATGAATTGCTCCACTTACCCTTAATTCTTGCCTTATAATGTTGAGTGTTAAGCAAGGGGGCATCATTTTTGAGTTTTTGGTATGACTCGACCTGGGAGTGAACTCCGGTCTCCCAGACTATTATTGAACAATCTAACCATTATGCTAATGAGATATGAATTTAGTCATGAATTAGTATATACCTGAGCTTAAAATTAATTTTAAAGATTGCACTTAAATTTTGATGATAAATTTAGACTCTCAAATTTTACTTTTAATTTTAAAACATCAAAACCTTTCAACAAAAATTATTCAAACAAAATTTACAAGACGTTTTGACCCAGAAATTCAAGATTAGTGAGTAGAGTGTTCGCCAATGGTTCAATTTCAGGTCGAGTCATACCAAAGACTCAATAAATAGTACTTGATACCTCCTTGCTTAACACGCAGTATTATAAGGTACATATCAGCAGTAATGTGGAGCAATCCAGGGAAAAGAGTAAAGCCCTTCCCTACACCTCAGTGTAGTAGCAATGAGTAGAGTTTAGTGTTAAAAACATTTCTATTTCAAGCTATTCAGTTTAGTCAAACAGTCCTAATTCAAACAGTTCAACTTAGTATAAGTATAATTTTTGGTTTACACACAGTTGAATGATAAACAGTTCTATTTCAAACAATTCAGTTTAGTATAAGTACTAATGTTCTAATGTCAAAAAGAGTTCCATTTCAAGCAATTCAGTTTAGCATAAGTACGTAGTTTAAATGTCAAAACAGTTCTACTTCGAGCAATTCCGTTTCACATAAGTACGCAATTTAGTTCTATATGACCAATAGATAGAACCCTATCAGGTGCTAACACTCCGGGCCAGAGAAGACCTAGGAGCCATGGCAATGGAGGGGTACACCACATTCCCCAAAACTCCAGAATTACTGGAATCTCACCGTCAGATTGATATGACGCTCGTTGGCGGGGGGAGTCTTACCCCTCTGAAGAGATGCAGTCAGTGTATTCTTTTGCACTAGCCGACTGGGCCAAATGTTTTCGGGGGTTTTCTTTTAAACATATGATCGGAGTGTATTCTACAGCCCCAACCCACTGGGAAAAAGGAGCTTTTATAAGGAAAATAACTTGCAAACAACACAGCCCCACACACCTCCATTAATTATTTGATGTTGACCCTGTTTGGCATTAAATAACCATCGAGGGTTGATATGCTATTAAACAAAGAAATGAAACCAAACCTTATCCCTCTAGCTATGGGTTAAATACTACCACAGCTGTCCTTCTACAAGAATGGCATTGGCATTAAATAACCCACGAAGGTTGATATGCCATTAAACAAAGAAATGAAACCAAACCTTATCCCTCTAGCTATGGGTTAAATACTACCAGTGGTGTTTTTCTTCAAGAATGGCATTGGCATTAAATAACCCACGAAGGTTGATATGCCATTAAACAAAGAAATGAAACCAAGCCTCACCCCCTAGCTATGGGTTAAATACTACCACTGCTGTTTTTCTACAAGAATGGCATTGGCATTAAATAACCCACGAAGGTTGATATTCCATTAAACCAAGAAATGAAGCCAAACCAAAATATATCTAAGCTGTAGACATACCCAAATAACAGTTGTACACTTGCTAGTATTTTGTACTTGCTGAAATGAAGAAATAATTTGAATCGTAAGTCATTTATTTTGATTTTTTATTGCTTATGAAAGATTATCCAGATCAGTCAACCTTTATATCTGCTATGAAAAGCCATTTTCTTGCATCTGATGTATTAGAAAGAAAGGGGAAAAAACACGCACAAAACAAAACAGCAATGATTTCCTTGTATATAAAACACAATGTGATCTTAAATATATGTATTTATAATTCTCACTAGGGAGATATTAGAAATTACGTTGTCATGGTCATAAATGGCACTTCAAGCAAATCCGCTTCATTTTACATCATACTAGCTTAATACTCATAATCATCATCATCATCATGTCGTGCCGCCAGCACGGATATCCCTGACCCTCTCTCGCCACTTCTCCCTATCATTCATCGCTTTTGGCAGGTCTTCTGGGTTACATCCCGTATCCTCCCATAGCTGCTGTATGTATGCTCGAGCTGGTCGTCCTGCTTTTGCTTGGCCATATGCGGGGGTCCATAGGAGTACATCACTGATGAGATCATCCTTGCTTCTCCAGCAGTGTCCTGGGTGTCTGGTTCGTCTCACTTGTATAGTTTTCGTGATGGGAGGCAAGTGGCCGTATAGTTGGTGTCTTATAGGGTGTTGTCGCCAGGACTTGTTTAATATTGCTCTCAGCATTCTTGTGTAATTGCCGTCTAGTTTCTTCTTCGGCCGTTTCGTTAGCGTCTAAGTTGCGCATCCATATAGCAGTATCGATACGACCGCTCTCTGGAAGAAACTGCATTTCATTTTATCGGTCAGGTCTGATTTCCATATGATCGAGAGCCTATAGATAGCTGTCCATGCTTTCGTTAGTCGTGTATCGATGTCTTTTTCGGTTGATGAGATGCTACTTCCTAGGTAGGTGAATTTGTCTACTGGTTTCAGAGAGGCTCCGTCTAGTGTGGTCATGGTTATCTTTCGATGGCTGTTTTTATTCTCATCTATAGAAACCACTCTTATAGATGAGCAGCAGTAGTTCCCCGATCGAACTGACAATCCTGAGCGTTAAGCAATACTCATAATAATGACAGGTTTCTTAAAGCATCGATCAATCAGCACTTATTGCTCCTCAGTACTTCCCATTACGATCAGACTGTAGTATGCATGTGCTCGGCCTGAGATCAAAGTACTATTTCCCAGTAACTCTGCCTAGGACCATAGGGTAATGAGTTCGAACTCAAGTTACGCTATTATGTTTACTTTCAGACAAATACCTTTGGGAAAGGCATGAAACTTTTTATCCACCCTACACACTATGGGTTAGTACCACGACTGTTCTTTTACAAGGATGGGTATAGCATTAAATAACCCATGAAGGTTGATATGCAATTAAACAAAGAACCCAATCAATATTATTAGTATTGCTTTTTATACATATAATAACTCTATTCTAACTAGGGGATGGGGTGACCCTAAACATAGTGGCAAACGTACTGGATGGTGACATCGTAGTATGAAACTCCTTGTTCCAGCCCAGCTATGGGTTTGTACCAGTACTGCTTTTCGACAAGGATGACTTAGGAATTAAATAACTCACTTAGGTTGATATGCCATAAAAGAAAGAAACCAAAGTGTAGTATCTGTGCCCTATGTCTAAGGTGAAAATGTTATTTTTTTATTATTTCCACCTAATATCAGAATGTAGTATCTCTGCTGTAAGATGAAAGTATTGCCTCGCAGTATTTCTTCCAAAGATCAGAATATATCTGCGTGCTCTGTCTGTCTGTCTGTCTAGATAGATAGATAGATAGATAGATAGGAAGAAACTTCGAAATGGACTGGGTGACCTTTTTTGGGAAAAAAAAATACAGGGTCGTGCCAAGGTCTTTTCTAGGAGCCATCCTGTACATGGATGATAAAAGAGACGTGGGGTGATTTTTATTTCATTTCATACTTAACCGATCCTATTTCAGTAGGAGTCAATATAGGTCAGTCAGTTTAATCACAGTTTTCATCTCAAGCCATTATAATCTCAGATTGTAAAAATTGGCAAATAGCGGAAAATATAGCAAAAAATAAAAATAAAAAAATAAAAATAATAATAATAGATAGTTCTTGAATTTATATCATCATTTACACAGAAGCAGGAATAGTTCAGCGAAAAAATTGCAAAAATAGTCGTTATCTTTAACCATTAATCAAATATATTTTTCCTTCAACTCTCTCTCTCTCTCTCTATATATATATATATATATATATATAAAAATAAATCTCTCTCTATACATATATATATACATATATATATAAATAATGTGTATATATATATGTATACATATAGATAGCATGGATACCCATGACTCTCTCTCTCTCTCTCTCTCTCTCTCTCTCTCTCTCTCTATCTATCTATCTCTCTTTCCATTCTTGCTTATCGTTGATTGCTCCTGGAAGGTCCACTAGACTGCGTCCAGTGTCCACACAGTGTTGTTGTATGTAAGTGTTTGCTAGTCAGCCAACATTAGCATGTCCACGTGTAGAAGTCCGAAGGACAACGTCGTTAATGGGCTCATTCTCACTACACTGGCAGTACCGAGCCTGTCTTGTTTGTCTTGGATAGTTTGTGAGGTGGCAGTACAGAAAAAAAAAAATTAAAACATTAGAATATATATATATATATAATTAAATAACTTATAGAATAATAGCACTTACGGCAAGGGACAAAAAACGCAAGTAATTCGAAGATAAAAATATACAACGAATCACTGTCTAGGGGAAAAAATATATATATTGGGAAAAAAAGAAAAGGCCAACCTTGTCATACCAATTGAAAAAAATCAACTGGTACGCAATTGATTGGTCAAAAAAAAAAACACACCGTAATTGCAGCTAAGCTACAAGTGCAAAAACGTGCTCAATACTAGGTAGAGCAAAATAGTGACAAAAATTATTTCGTGAGTCAGGAACTAACCTACTACAGTTTCGCCTAAGCGGCTCATCAGGGTACCTAATATATGTATATATATCACCAACATAGATATGACATTAAAAAATCTGATGGTGATGTGTACTTATGCTAAACTGAATTACTTGAAATAGAATTGTTTTGACATTTAAACTGCATACTTATGCTAAACTGAATTGTTTGAAATAGAACTGTTATATTTATTAAAATGTATTTGGCAATAAATATCCTACAATGGTTGATATGCCATAAAACTAGTATAAACCAAACCAGAGTGGCTATAGAAAATAAGTGAAAGCGAGAAATATTTTTGAAAAGGACCGATTCAAAAGTGTGAGTTAAGAAATTACAAAAAAAATCATCAGGCAAATATAGTTGTTTTGAGGCTATTCAAAGTGGCCGTAAACCAAACACGGTGCTCAAGGTTTGACCAGAAGTCTTTTATCAAAACTTTGGTCGCTAAGACCTGCAAACTACGTTAAAATTTACTCAAGAATTCGTGATGTGTACAGAAAAGCGTGTTTTCGTCAAAAAGAAATCTTTACAGATTGGCTAAAAATAGTGTAGCCATTCTGAGCCGAACAAAAAAAGACAGTCCAAGGATGTGAAATGAACTGACCCTCCGGTAAAAAAAGGTTCTGGGCACAGCGGTCATTTTAAAATGTCCTGCAAACAATCTTCTGGGACATAAAAGGAACCCCTCGTGACTGATTTCCTTGAAAAATGTGTGAATGTGAACAAAGCTTCCTATTGCCAATTCGTAAGGTAGAATCAGCCTTATTTATTCAAAATGATCCTTATATATATATGTATACATCTATATATATGATTAACCTTATTTATTTGAAATAAGCCTTCAGCGACAGGAGGGAAGCATGTAAAGAGTCATCTGACGAGACGGAGAGTATAGCAATAATATTCTCCGCCGAAATAAATTTATTATGACGACTTAACCGAGTTTGATGGTTTGGTTTGGTTTCTTTGTTTAATGGCATATCAACTCTTTGTAGGTTCTTTTATGCCAAAGCCACTCTCCTAGAAGAACAGTAGTGGTACTATTTAACCCATAGCTGGGAGGATAAGGGGGTTCATACCTTTCCCAAGGGTATTGGCGCGAATGTGAACGTAATAGCGCGACTGGAGTTCGAACTCGCGTACTACGATTCCGCAGTCCAGCGCTTTAACCATTACACCACGAGGACACTCCCCAACCGAGTTTGAGTCTCCATTAAATTGTACTTTATATATATATATATATATATATATATATATATATATATATATATATATATATATATATATATATATATATATATATATATATATATATATATATATATATATATATATATATATATATATATACCTAAAGAGCCAGAAGTAATCTACCTAGGTTTCATCTGCCGGATCATCTGAATAATTCTAACTAAAGGAGGTTGAGCCAAACGACATTTTATTGAAAAATGGCCCCAGAAAGAATTTTAAAAAAATTTAGCCCATTAAAAATTTTTTTTTTTTTTTTTAAAGCAACCATATTTTATTTGTCAACTATCTAGGTTTTTCTAAGCATACAAACATTAAGTATCTCCGATCATTAGGGTTATAGTAGGAAGCTATTCCAAATTTTTCCTCCATAGACAGGAGACGATATTTATCACCAGCTTTGTAATTACGGCATTTCTTTACTATCTCCATTTTAATACAGGATCTTTACCTTCCTTCTTTGCAATTTACTACACGAATCCATGGACGCTGACTAAGTTTATAAAGAAAAAGTAAGACGGGAATCGCTGAAGAATGCTAAGAGTCATGTTAAACAAATCCTGGAAGCAACATCCCACAAAGCAGCAGTTGAACGGCCGCCTACCGCCCATCTCTAAAACCATCTAAATGAGACGAACAAGACATGCAGGACACTGTTGGAGAAGTAAAGACGAACTCATAAGCAACATTCTCCAATGGACCCCTTCACACGGACGTACAAGTGTTGGACGACCAAGTAGAACCTGCCAACAACAGCTCTGTACCGACGTAGGATGTAGTCTAGCGGACCTGCCGAAAACGATGGACAATAGAGACGAATGGCGAGAGAGAGAGAGAGAGAGAGTTTGGACGGCATAATGATATATAT
The DNA here is from genome assembly GCA_963585895.1 of Sepioteuthis lessoniana. Classification (NCBI taxonomy): domain Eukaryota; kingdom Metazoa; phylum Mollusca; class Cephalopoda; order Myopsida; family Loliginidae; genus Sepioteuthis; species Sepioteuthis lessoniana. Next base: position 24,472,238 of record OY757935.1, read on the forward strand.
ATATATATATATAACCAAGAAGAAATTATATCTCACTTAATTTTTTATTGATCTCATGACTAAGTTTCACAAGAGAGAGATTTTTAAGTCGTTATTTACTTAGCTTGGATTTTTCTAGTTGTTAGGTCGTTAGGTTGTATTTTATGGCATATCAACCCATATAGGTCATTTAATTCCAAATTCTGTTATATGATTTGTAAACGAATAGTCTGTAGGTAATAATTTTAAAGGAACCAGAACATATTTGTTTGCGCACAGTTAAATGGTTTTAAATATGGTTATTGGTATTGGTATAAATTGTTTGCGCACAGTGAAATGGTTTTAAATATTGCTAACACAAATAGTTCTATTTGTACACAATTAAATAGTTTCAAGCATTACTATCTACGACTAATTATACAATTTAGTATGAATTATTTGGTTGCACACAGTTAAATGGTTTCCAGTAAAGTAAATGATTAATCAGTCACTACCAGCCGGCTGTGCTGTGCGATTAGTCAAGTGCACTGACTCTTCGCTGCTTAACTTTGTTGTTCCAGTTTTTAGCTTGACTCCCGAATGTAAAATATTACATGATCAAGAGCCGAAAAAGAATTATGACCAAATATGCAAGATTTTCAAATAACCAAAAATACTCCACCCTCGCCAAAAAAAAAAAAAAATGCCAGAAGATCTCCAAGATGATCACGGGAATGCTAATATTTCCAGAAAGTCGTTATTTATTTGGTAATGTAGCAAGAAGTTACCTGCAGAATTCCCAGACAAATATTCCCAGAATGCCGTTTGTAAGCCAAATCAGAGATTAATGTTACCATTATTAGATTACTTGAAGAGAGGTTGGTTATTGCCCAGTTGGAACCAAATTCTCTGGCTTAATTACAGAGATTATGACCTCGAAGTATTGAAATGAAGGAAGCGAAGACGCTGACTTTGATTTGTCGAGGAACCAAATCAAAAATAACAAGGATCTAACGGAGAAACTGTCAAGTTCTAAATCTTTAGGGAACTCCAAATAACCATATTTGTTTATTGCTATGATAGATGGATCCTGTAAATATTATGGTAAGGGTTTATTTAATGAATATATCAAACCTCTAATTCATTGTCATCATTACAGGTATAGTAACCCGGCAAATACTAAAAGCATATGAAGAAAACCATGTGAAATCTTTTTATTATGGAAATACATAGGAAATTATTTTACTATAGAAATGCATGGCCAATTGCATTTACTGTAGAAATTCATTGCAAATTCATTTTATTATGAAAATACATTAGAAATCATTTTACTGTAGAAATGCATTGGAAATTACATTTAATGGAGAAATTCATTGCAAATTCTTTTTATTATGAAAATACATTAGAAATCATTTTACTATTGAAATGCATAGGAAATTATTTTATAATAGAAATGTAAATTATTTTACGATAAAAATGCATCATCAATTATATTTACCACAGAAATTCATTGCAGTTTTTCTACGATGGAAATACAAAACCAATTATATTTACTCTAGAAATTAACAACAAATTATTTTACCTTGGAAATACATTGCCTGTTATTTTACTATAGAAATTAAATGCAAATTATTTTGCCATGGAAATGCACAAAAAATAATTTTACTATAGAAATGCGTTGGAATTATAATTATTTTTTTTTTTTTGCTATAGAAAAGCATAGTCAATTATATTTACAATAGAAATTCATTATTAATTATTTTACAATAAATATGCATGAGAAATTATTTTACTATGGATATTCATTGCAAATTATTTGAATATTAGCTATTGATAAAAGGGAGAATTGATCAAACAAATACAACAAAATTCTAATTTCTTTGAATCATCATATTTACCCAACCCCTCCGCTCGGGCAGGATATGACACAAGGTCAATTTTTAAGCGGAGTTTAACAGGTTTGAATTCAGAGTTTTCCTTCTCCTAGACTAGTTGCCTCACCGAGGCTGAAGAACCTAGTTTGTCCTACTATTTACCCATAGCTGGAGGGAGAATAATTGGATTCATACCTTTCCCAAGGGTATTAGTGCTATGTGAAATGCAATCAGTCTCGTCCAGGATTTGAACTCGCGTCGCCGTGTCCATTTCCTGCGACGATAACCATGACACCACGGGCACTAATTCCTTTGAATCATTACTTGCATAGGAATATAGCAAATACTAGAGGCATATAAAGACAACCATTGAAAACTATTCTACTATAGAAATGCACTGGAAATTACTTTATAGTGAAAATGCAATGGAAATTATTTTACTACAGAAATGCTTGCAAATGATTTACAAGTCATTTATATAACCTGTCTTATCCCCAGTAAGATCTATTAAATTGGAATTTAAAAAGTTTGATAACATATATTGTGACACCGCAAATGCAAAATGCATTTATAGAAATTCATTGGAAATGGTCTAATATAGAAGTGCATTTTAAATTATTTTACAATAGAAATGCATCGCTGATTATATTACTCAAGAAATTTATTGCTAATCATTTTACTATAGAAATTCATTTCTAATTATTTCATTATAGAAATTCAAACCTACACGAGTGAGTTCGAGTCTCATTGGGTGCCCCTTTCATATGGCCTTGTGCCACATCTAAGCAAAAAGCTTAGTAAATTTCCATTTTAGTATTAGCGACTAATAAAGGCGAGAATTTATTAAATAAATGCAAGGGAACTCCAATTTCATTAAATTGTTACATACATAGTGACATTGCAAATACTAACATATATAGAAGTCTATTGGAAATGCAAACCAATGAGTATTGTTGACTAACATTATTAATGTTGAATAACAATACTTGAAGTCAATTAACTGTGCGCAAACAAATAAGCTCTGACTCATTGAAAATACCACCTACAAACTATTCATTTACAAATCACACGCACACATGCACAAACACACACACACACACACACACACACACACGCATACGCACACACACACACACACACACACATATATATATATATATATATATATATATATATATATATATATATATATACGGGATATGGCATGAGATAATTTAGGCCCAGTCGGCTGGAGCTGCTGAATATTCCGACTGTATCTCTCTGCAGAGGGGTGAGACCCCACCCCAACGAGTGTCCTGTATATAACACTAAATAATCTGATGGTGAGGCTCGAGTAATGCTGGAGCTTTGGGGAATGCAGAGTACCCCTTATTTCCAGCGCTCCCAGGTCCACTCCGGCCTAAAAGGGTAGCACCTGAGAGGGTCCTATGGGTCAAATAGAACTAAACTGTTAAACTAAATTGTTTGAAATAGAACTGTTTTGTCATTTAACTGTGTGTAAACAAAAAACTGAACTTATGCTAAACTGAATTGTTTGAAATAGAACTGTTTTTGACATTTAAACTGTGTACTTAAGTTAAACTGAATTGTTTGAGAAAGAACTGTTTGTATGTAAAAAAAATGGATTTGACATTAAATAACCAACAATGGTTGATATGCCATAAAACCAAACTCAACCAAACTAAACAACTTGTAAGGGTTGATATGCCATAAAACACAAGTAACTAACCAAAAATTATGCTGTTTCAATTATTCCTATCAAGTATTAATAATTCATTAGTAAAGTTGGCGACCGTAATCGAGGTTGACCCGAAGGCTCCTTTTTCGATAGCTACTACACCAAGGTGTAGGGGAGGGCGCTAAAAAGTTTCGAGTCATCATTCCTATTTAATTCACATTTGTTCGAAATCCCTTATACGATTTCAAATATTTGGTTTCAAAATGTGGTTCTTCACATTCCTCAAAACTCTGAGACTGGAGCCTCACCATCATATGCTGTTTAGCTTCATTCCCAAAACGTTTGGCGGGTGTCCTCGTGGTGTAATGGTTAAAGTGATGGACTGCGGGATCGTAGTAAGCGAGTTCGTACTCCAGTCGCGCTATTACGTTCACTTTCGGTCAAATACGGGAAATATGGGAAAGGTATGAACCCCCTTATCCTCCCAGCTATGAGTTAAATAGTACCACTACTGTTCTTCTAGGAGAATAGCATACAAAAGTTGATATGCCATTAAACAAAGAAACCAAACCAAACCAAGACGTTAGTTATATTTAATCCATAGATGGGACGTTAATAGTTACCATCACTCCGGGCCATAGCGAATCTTGGAGTTATGGCCATAAAGGAGTACTCCACATTCAAAAAACCTCTGGCCCAGTCGGCGGCGAAGGGGGGGCTATAGAATATACCGATTAAATCTCTGCAGAGGAGTAAGACTCCCCAACGACTGTCCTTGATATGACACGAAATAATCTGATGGTAAGGCTTCAGTAATGCTGGAGTTTTGAAGAATGCGGGGAACCCCTTCATTGTCATCGCTCTCTCGTTTACTCTGGCCCAGAGGTAGCACATGATAGAATCCTATCTATGAGTCAAATAGAACTAAAATTTGTACTTAAACGAATTGTTTGAAATAGAACTATTTTGACATTTAACAGTGTAAACAAAAAATTATGCTTATACTAAACTGAATTTTTAGAAACTTTTATCAAAATGACTTGATTCGGCGTTAAATGACCCGAAAAAGTTGATACACCGTAAAACAAAACCACTCAACCAACCAACTAATCAGCCGACCTGTTGCCTCACCATCAAATATAATCGTTGTGGGTGGGGGATCTCACCCCTCAAGATATACAGTCAAAGTATTCTACAACCGATGGGGTCCCAGCTGTGTTGTCGTTTGCTATCTGACTCCATTTTCGGTTCATTTTATTCTTATCCCATTTTTTGTTTTGTGGGTTTGACTTTTTGGATAAGAAGACCGTAAAAGAATTATATGTAAGAAGATGGTAACAGATAGGAGACGAAGACATTTCTTTTAATTTTTCCTTTATTTCTGGGCTCAACAACCATTCTGTGGGTGAGGAAATTTTCCCCGAATACAATTGAAATTGTTGGATCCCCCAGTCAAGGTGTTAAAAATGCGTTAGTCGTTTCTTAGGTATACATGTGTCCTTATTCGGTATTTTTTAACAAAGTGTTCGGTATATAAAGCTTTTGCGATGTGTTAGTCACTTTCGGGAGTTCGTCTAAGTCCGGTGTTTTAGTCATGGGCTAGTAGTGAAAGAGTCTACTACTACTAGTGAAAGGGTTAACCAATGCGCTATCTAAAGACGAGCTTATAGCGTCTTCCACCAGTTTGCAAGGTGTTGTCACTCCGCTGGTCGGTGCTGAAAGAGAATGAGATTTCTCCTTTTGTCGGGATGGTCCTTTTTCTTTGCGCATGCGTCGCCCCTTTTCCCGTCAGAGGCCTCTGGGAATTTCTGCATATTTTAATAATTATTTTAATTCAATTTAATTTTTATTTATTTATTTATCCGCTACAAACCCAAGCTGACTTGGCTGATTTATGATCGTGTACAAATTGTTTGAATTAAGAATCATTTCTTTAAGTAATTCGATTGCTTCAATACCTAACAAATAGTGAACTCAGGCTTTTGATTAGATTGCCCATAGTCTCAAGATATTAATCAATTAATATTTTAGACATTCATCTCTCATTAACAGGGCCCTGGGGAAACAATTTTGTTCTTTCACTGTTTTGTTAAGGACGTCAATGCTTTTGAATACAATCTGATTTAGAGACGAATAAAAGAGCTTGCAATTTAGCCCGGAGATCGCAGTGGTGCGGCAAACAGTGATTGATTGAATTGACTTTTATGGTTTGGTGTTACTTAATTGACTAAACAATGCCATCCTGGGAACCTCTGGTGGTGTAATGGTTTGCAAACTTCACAAATGAGTTCAAGCCTCATTGGGTGCTTCATTCATACGGCTTTGTGCTTAGTAAATTACAACAATGGCCATCCTATGGTACATAGGGCAATTAGGGTCTGGGGATGAGTTGTTTGGTTAGGTTTTATGGAACATCAACCATTGTAGGTTATTTAATGACAAATACATTTTTATACATACAAACAGTTCTATTTCCAACATTTCAGTTTATCATAAGTATTCAGTTTAAATGTCAAAAACATTTCTATTTCAAGCTATTCAGTTTAGTCAACAAAGTAAAATGGTTTTAAGTATTGCTATGTATCACTGACAATTCAATTAATCAGTCATTTATTTACACACTGGTAAATGTCAAAACAGTTAGCATAAGCACACAGTTTAGTTCTATTTAACCCATAGATAGGACTCTATCAGGTGCTAACCCTCCAGGCCAAAGCAATAAAGGAGTTCTCAGTATTCCCCAAAGTTCCAGCATTACTAGAGCCCTATCTTCAGATTGTTTTGTGTCATGTCCAGGACTCTCTTTGGGGAGTCTTACCCCTCTGCAGAGATGCAGTTGGTGTATTCTACAGCCCCAGCTGAGTGGGCCAGGGGATGAGTTGGAAAAGGTAATAAATTCAATATCAAATTCACAGCTGGGTTTCTCCCTTTAATCATGTGATTACATCTCAGTGTCTAAGTGCACACACACACACACACACACACACACACACACACACATATATATATATATATATATGAATTCTAAGCCTTTTTTATATAATAAATTAAGTAAGTTATTTCCTTATCTATCTACCTATCTATCAGGCTCCTTATTTTAAAATACTTCTAATTCATTTCTTAACTATGAATTTTACAAGAAATGAATTATAAGTATTTTAAAATAGTGAGTTACTTTTCAATCATTTTGTATACATCAAACTAATTCAGTCTGAGATAGATAGATAGATAGATAGATAAGAATAAGATTGATACAATGAGACTTAGATAGATAGATAGATAGATAGATAGATAGATAGATAGATAGATAGATAGATAAGAATAAGATCGATATAATGAGACTTAGATAGATAGATAGATAAGAATAAGATTGATACAATGAGACTTAGATAGATAGATAGATAGATAGATAGATAAGAATAAGATCGATACAATGAGACTTAGATAGATAGATAGATAAGAATAAGATCGATATAATGAGACTTAGATAGATAGATAGATAGATAGATAGATAGATAGATAAGAATAAGATCGATATAATGAGACATAGATAGATAGATAGATAGATAGATAGATAGATAGATAAGAATAAGATCGATATAATGAGACTTAGATAGATAGATAGATAGATAGATAGATAGATAGATAGATAAGAATAAGATCGATATAATGAGACTTAGATAGATAGATAGATAGATAGATAGATAAGAATAAGATCGATATAATGAGACTTAGATAGATAGATAGATAGATAGATAGATAAGAATAAGATCGATATAATGAGACTTAGATAGATAGATAGATAGATAGATAGATAGATAGATAGATAAGAATAAGATTGATACAATGAGACTTAGATAGATAGATAGATAGATAGATAAGAATAAGATTGATACAATGAGACTTAGATAGATAGATAGATAGATAGATAGATAGATAGATAGATAGATAGATAGATCTATCTTTCAATCTATCGATCAGCCCATTCGGCTGAGGCTGTAGAATACGCCACCTGTATTTCTGCTGAGGAGTAAGTCCCCACCTAACGAATGTTCTGAATACGATGCTAAACCTGGCGCTTTGGGAAATGTGGAGTACCCCTTCACTGCTATTACTCCCAGTTCCACTCTGACCCAGATTGGTAGCACCTGATAGGGTCCTATGTATTGGTCAAATAGAATTATTGAACCACTTAACTGTGTGCAAATAAATGACTGATGTTAAATCAAAGTCTTAGGAGACTTAGATAGATAGATAGATAGATAGATGGTTTATCCTTGATGCTTATCTTATAAAGCAATATTTGAAACCATTTAACGGTGTACAATCAAATAATGAGTGCTAAAGAGAATTATTCATGTTAGATAGGAATACTTAAAACCATTCAACTGTGTGCAAACAAATAAGCTCTGGCTTGTTTAAAATGGTACGTTCAAACTATTCGTTTACAAATCATGTATTTCATATATATTCATGTGTGTGTGTGTGTGTATGTGCATTAAATAACCTGCAAGGGTTTATATGCCATAAACCCAACTAACCAACAATCTATCTATCTATCTATCTATCTATCTATCTATCTATCTATCTACGAGAAAGAAAGAAAGAAAGAAAGAAAGAAAGAGGTAGATAGATGCATACAGGTTGATTGAAAGTAACACCCAATTTTAAAATTCTCATAATCTATTCCTTAATTATAAATTTTACAAGAAATGACTTTTAAGTACTTTTAAATAGGGGGTTACTTTTCACTCATCCTATAGATATGTAGATAGATTGATCAATCTATCTATCTACTTCAGTTTGTTTCTATCTATCTATCTATCTATCTATCTATCTATCTATCAACTTCAGACTGTTTTTTTCTATCTATCTATCTATCGCGATGAGGAGAGTCGCTGTGGCCTCATGGCCAAAATGCTGGACTCCGGCCTTGAAGTAAGAGATTTCAAACTCCACTCACTCTATTACGTTCATTTTCGAACTTATAATCTTGGGAAAGGAATGTACCTCCTTTTACCCCCATATATGGTTCGCATAGAAACACTGCTGTTCTTCGACAAGGATTGCTTTGGCATTAAAGAAACCATGATGGTTGATAAGGAAACCAATCGATCCCAGAGAGTTCGAAATTCACCCAATATCCCAGTCTTGTCTTTTAAGATTCTTATTTTGATACTTGAAGCTTCCATAGTTCCCACCAACACAAATTGTCAAAGTTTTTGTGTCATCGATTAACCTTATAACAATACTTTTTCCTTTTCCGTATCTACATGTCAAATTCATTAATTGGGAAAAATTGTAGACATCTGTATTAATGAAATATTTATTGATGCTATAACCAATCTGATCGTCCATATTTTATCCTTTTCCTTTCTTATCAAATCATTGCATTAGTCGATTAGTTCTCTGTGAAAATTGGTGGGAGGGGGAAGTCTCACTGACGTAATGACGAACGTGCTGGATGTGACATCGGAGTAAACAGGTTCGAATTCCTATCGTTCTATTACGGTTGGTTTGTTGGGGTTAAGGCAAATCAAACCTTTTGGTTATTTAATGCCGAATCGTCTTTATATATATATATATATATATATATATATATATATATATATAGTTTATAAATGCATATTTTGCACATAACATTTTTAAACGAGCCAGAGCCCATTTGTTTTCAAACAGTAATATAGTTTCAAGTATTTCTATCAAACACAAGTGATTCCATCTAATATTCATCGTTTTCACTGTTAAATGGTTTCAAGTATTCCTATCAAACCTTAATAATTCTATTCAACATCGTTCATTTGCGCACCGTTGAATGGTTCCAATATTGCTATGTAACACTAACAAATGGTTTCAAGTATTCCACACTAATAGTTTTATTTGCACACAGTTGAACCGTTCCAAGTATTGATATATGACACAAACAAATCAATTTAACATCAGTCATTTATTTGCCCACAGTTAAATAGTTAAACAGTTCCATTTCACACATAGATGGGACCTTGAGAGTGGACCAAGGAGTAATGGTCATAAAGGAGTATTCAACATTCCTTAAGGCTTCAGGACGTGAAACTGACCATCAGACGGTTTTCAGTCATATATAGGACACTAGTCGAGGTTGACCTGAAGGCTCCCTTTTCAATTGATACCATACCAAGGTGTCGGGGAGGGCACCATTTTATCCTTGATGCTTATCTTATAATGCTGAGTGTTAAGCAAAGCGGTATCAAGTACCATTTTTTTTAGTCTTTGGCATGACTCGACCTGGGATTGAACCCCGGTCTCCCGGACCATTGGCGAACACTCTACTCATTAGGCCAATTTCTTTCTAATCAGATCAAATTTTTATGATACAAGCTATTACTTGAAATGCATAGAACAGTATTTATTTTCTTGTTGAATTCAACAAATGATAATAAATTTAGAGTTGACATATTTGCAGAAAGCATACATTGTGCCATAATAAACTGAAACATTCACAAAAGAAGCTATTCATGGTCGAAAGATCTTTTCAAGTACTTACTCATTTGCTCAGCAGCCTCTGTATCCCCTTTCAAGTTCCAGCAGTAGTCGTCAAGAACTTTTACATCCCGTCGGCCTTGGTAGCACGCTTCCATAACATGAATGTCTTTGTGAAAGCGCTCATCCTTCTCTTCACTAAAATCTCCACAGTTCTTTGGAAAATTGTCAAAGTGTGACCGCAGAAAGTGCAGTTTGACTGACATTCGTACCCCGAGTAAGCGGAAACTCTTCCGTAACTATACAATTTCTTTCTCGTATTCCGTACTCAAGTAGTTTCCCAGGAAGTTTGTAACTACTGACTTCAGTGACTGCCAAGCGGACAGTTTAGTTTCACTCAGTGCTTCGTCAAACATTAGGTCCTTCATGAGTTTCCTTATTTGAGGGCTATCAAATATACCAACCTTGCGTTTCTCCATGCTTATTCCTGGGAACTTCTGTAGGGAAGCAAACCCACTACCTTCACCAAGTTCTTTATTACTCCTAACAATATATATGTAAGGGTGAAAGCTGTATTTTGTTTGGTTCAACGAGAATGTGAGACTAAACGTAATATGAGTCAGGTTCTAACCCTTGTTTAAACACCATTCTTGTCTGACATAATGTTGGTTGTCACTCCGGCTGTCCCAGAGATACAGAAAACGAGGGGACTTTATGTAGCCAACTTGGAGTCCTAGAACCAGTTAAATCATCTTAAGATCTCCACAGATCAAACATTTATGCTCCTGGTAGTTAACAGCAGACAGCAAATGATCCATGCTATTGTGAGTTTCTTTCATTTGTACTGAATACCCAATAGGGATAGATAAAAAAAAACTATTTCCATTACGTAGAACTACTTTGAGACTTCTGCTGGATGATTCTATAAAAAGTCTCCATCCTGTAGCTTCATACTCTAAGCCCATTGATTCGATCAATCCATCAATGTTGTAGCAATAAGCCATTGATGACTTGGAACGTGAAAAACTGTCTTAATTCTCTCTCACGGTCTCGATACCAAGGGAATGTTGTTCTTTGGGCCAACAGATGTTTCTCTTTGAGACGTGAACCCAGCAGCTGAGGAAACTCCTTTGAACGGTCCAGGTCTCGAGTCAGGTCGTTGAGTTCTGCTGGTGTCAAGGGTACTGGCTTGTATGCATCATTCCCAGCTAAAACAGTTATTTCACTATGTTCGGAATTAGAGCTATATTCCATGTTACCATCTGGCTCAGGAACAGGAAGGTCTGGGCCATGAGGGATTAGTTTTATAGCAGAAGGAACATCGGGGTACTGAATACGGTGTTTTTTGCTGTTTTTTTTTTTTGTTGTTCTTTTTTGTTTTTTGCGATTTGTTCCTTTTAGATTTATCATGCTGAATTAGCAATCAGTAATGAGATCTTTTCCTTCCCATCTGGCCATTGGAATGGCAAAGGTCATTCTTTCCTTTTACCATTTCTCCAATCCCTCATGTTCTCAGCACATATTTTACTGCAAACGTTGGGAGTGAATGGTTTATCCTGATCCCCTAGTTTGATTCCAAAGTAATTGCAAAATGCCTTCTTCATAAAGTCAGTGATTTTACTTGACTGTTAAGAAGAACCAAATTACCACAGATATAACAGAACATGTCAGGGTTATTCTTACACTTGTGATCCATTCTTACAGAAAAATAAGTGTCAAGCTGAAAAAATAAAAAATAAATCAGCACTCAGCTGGTCGTTGACACTTAACACAGTACATATTTTTAAACTGCCCCCTCAAGATAAGTGTTAGCGAGTAGGGTGGTACGCTGTAGTTAGGTACACATACAATATTATATGCTGTACTAAACATCTGGCACCTACGACCAGCTGTGAAAAGTAGAGTCCTCAGGCTTTTAAATAAATGGTATTATTTTGTACAACTTGTTGCGATGTATTCAGGCACATCTAAAAAAAAAATTCTCCTAACACAATGAATGGAATTTTTGAATTTAGCATAAAATGGCGATCATATATCACTCGATAAATCTTTGACATTTGGAAATTTTTTTTACGCTGGCCAGGGTTATTCTTGAGAAAATAGAATAAAAATGCTGATTCCTCTCGGGAATTAATTCCAAGATAATTCATATTGCTAATTTGAGTCAAAAGTTTGGAAATATTTTAGTATATCACGTGCCCATTTTTGCTTTGTTTTTTTATTTTTGTTTTTTTGTTTTTTGTTGTTTTTTTTTTGTTGTTGTTTTTAACTCAATTCCTTTAATATGATAAATGTGTTGATAAACACAACGAGTCAGCTAAGGAAAACACTTTTTGCTTTATATCATTTTTATCAAATCAACAACCCCATTACTTCACGCAACCGTAGTCCATTTAATTGTGGCGGGGGTATCAACCTGCAGTTCATGTGGCAACATCTGCTCAATTGTCTCACTCTCCACACAGTCTAGTATTTCTCTTTAGGTTTGGATCGAAGTGCACGAGCCTGTAAGGGGGAAAAAAAAAAGACGAAAGGAAAAGCTTGAGGGTGTGTCACTTAACAGGGGAGGGCTGTGAGACACTTTGTAAAATGGCTGTCTGTGTGGATTTCTCATTATCGCTACACGAACGGCTGGCGAAATTCTCTTAACTGAATTAAATCGACGGTTAAGTTTTCGGACTTGACGTGACGCGGTTCCTTGAGTCACTTTTGCTGTTCAAGACAGATCTCCCCGAACCAACTGGCTGCACCTGACTGCAGCAATGAATCTTTCCCTACTTCCGGGCCTAGGTCACTCATAGGCAAGAGATAAAAATATGGCCAGACTGTATGTCTCTAGGACACTCTAAAAAGTGGGACAATAAAATTGAACTCTTTTAAGAGCAGCTTTTTCTGCCATATCTGACTATCTCCACTCAGACTAAATGAATGAGTGAGGCACGCCATAAATACGTACGGCCACACACACACATCCACATCCACGTACTCAACTTTTGCTGGCAAGCACACCCATGCAGATATGTCTAGCCCCTAATATGGATATATACATATGCACACCAATCCAGTCGGCTGGGGCTGCAAACTATGTCAACTGCATCTCGGCAGAGGAGTAAGACCCCTTCCACTGAGTGTCCAGCATATGACACTAAACCATCTGGTCAGTTTCCAGTCCTGGAGCTTTAAGGAATGTAGAGTACTCCTTCGTTGTCATTACTCCCAGTTCCGCTCTGACCTGGAGTGGTAGAACCTGTTAAGGTCCTATCTATGGGTCAAATAGGACTGTTTGACCACGTCATTGTGTGCAAACAAGTGACTGATGTTAAATTAAATTATTAGTGTTAGATTGGAATACTTGAAACCATTTAGCTGTGTCCAAGCAAATGAGCTCAGGCTTATTCAAAATGTTACCTGCAGTCTATTTACAAATCATATACTTAATATATACATGTATCAACAGGTTTTGGCATTAAATAGCCTATAAGGATTGAAATGCCATAAAACCCAACCAACCAAGATATATACTATCAACTCGTAGCTATACACACGATACCTAAACATAGTATCATTCAATTCAAGAAATCTACATCGACATATGATCCATATACTTTGACTCACATTATTCTATTGCCCAGTCGGCTGGGGCTGTAGAATACATCCACTGCACCTCTGCAGAGGAGTAAGCACCCCCCATTAATGTCCAGGATATGACACTAAACAATCTGATTGTGAGGTTCCAGTGATGCTGGGGCTTTGGGGAATGCGGAGTACCCCTTCATTGCCATAGCTCCCTGGTCCGCTCTGGCCCGGAGTGGTAGCACTTGATACGGTCCTATCAGTTGATCAAATAAACAATCTGATAGTGAGGTTCCAGTGATGCTCGGGCTTTGGGGAATGCGGAGTACCCCTTCATTGCCATTGCTCCCAGGTCCACTGGCCCGGCGTTGTACACCCTGATAGGGCCCTATCTATGGGTTAAATAAAACTAACGGCATACTTATGCTAAACTGAATTGTTTGACTAAACTGAATAGCTTGAAATAGAAATGTTTTTTGACAATGAAACCGTACTTACATTTAAACAGCGTGCTTATGCAAAAATGAATTATTTGAAATAGAACTGTTTTTGACATTGAAACTGTACTTACACTAAACTGTGTTGTTTAATATGGAACTGTTTTGACATTAACTGTACAAAATCTGTACTTATCCTAAACTGAATTGTTTGAAATAGAACTATTTTCATAAAAATGTATTTGGCGTTGAATAACCTACAAAGGTTGATGTGCCATAAAACCCAAACAAACAAACAACCAACCAGTCAAAAGTATTTGGTCACTCTCAAAAATTTTCATTTCTCACCCTAAAAATGTTATTTTTAATGAAACAAGCACCATAGTGTTTTTATTTATTGTACTAAATACAAGTTTTCCTGAGCCACACTAAATACCAATTAAACCAAAAAATACCAAAAATTTAAACTTTTATTCATCAAAATGACCCCTGTTTGGCTTCTATCACTGCTTCACAGATTCTCAGCATTCTTTCCCCTAAAGACTGGAAGTAGACTGAAGATAATTCTGCCCAGCTTTCCTGCGAGAGTTGCAGAGGTGAGCCACACTTGTGTCTTGTTTCGCTCTGACTTATCAGTCAATTTCATCCAACACCAGTTTAATGGGATTTACGTCCACTGATTGCCCCAGCTAAGACATCAGTTGAATGACATAACTGTTCCTCTTTGTTTTTAATGTACCTCTGGCAGAGTTTACTAGTATGATTGGGGTCATTCTCTCGCATGAGTAGAAATTTCTGAACTACAAGCTGCGCTCTAGATGGGATCGTGTGATGCTGCAGTATGCTCTGAGAGCCAATCTGATTCAATTTGCACTTCACCTGGTGCAAAATTGCAATTGGCAAGGGCCTCCCACACTGTAATATCCTAACTAACAAAAGGGAAATAACCTCTGATGACACAGGGGTTACGGCCCCTACTACATCCGGGGGATTTGGTCAATAAAGGAATATACCAGGCATAGCAGCAGATATTCGTTTTCCCTCTGTCTTTAATCATCATCCATCTTATTGATTCATCTTGGTAATAGTCCATACCTAGCAAGTATCCATTACCTCAGACATAAAGACTTTACACACACCATAACCCAACCTCCTCCATGTTTTACGATTGATATGACCCAAAGATTTCGAACTTTGATTCATTAGTCCAAAGGATTTCATCCTACTGCTCTATTGCCCTGTCTTTGTGTGCCTTGGCCCACTGGAGCTTTTTGACAGTTAATTCTTGACAGTAATTCTACCATATAGGCCAGCTTCACAGAGTCTTCTCCTCACAGTGGATGTTGACATTTTTTTCATGACATTGGTTTAGTTGTGCAGTGATGTTTGGCGCAGTCAGCCTCCTGTCACACAAGTTGGTGACTCTGATGAAATTGTCCTCTGCAGAGGTAAAACTGGTAGTATCGTGCAAGGAATACTTCAATACAATATAGTCAAATGTGAATTCAACTGGAAGTATAATGTAACTTTTGGAAAATGTTTTATTCATGCTCAGTACTGAAGAAGAAAAATACCTTCAAGTCAATATTTCAAAAGATATCTGGTTATACTAAGGTCAAAATTTCACTGGAAGACTTGTATTTCGTATAATTGTAAAAACATTGTGGTGCTTCATTTGTTTTATTAAAAAATACTTTTAGGATGCGAAATGAAATTTTTTTGGGGGGATGGCCGAGGTATTTTTGACTGATAGTGCGTGCATATATATTGTTGCTGTGCTAAAACAAATTACCCAGAGGGCTGGGGATGCAGAATACACTGACTGCATCTCTGCAGAGTGGTAAGGCCACCCTCTAATGAATGTCCTGTTATGACACTAAACAATCTGATGGTGAGGCTCCTGTAATGCTGGAGCTTTAGGGAACACGGAGTACCCATTTATTGCCATCGCTCCCAGGTCCACTTTGGCCCGGAGTCGTAGCACCTAATAGGATCCTATCTTTGTGTCAAATAGAAGAAAATTGTGTACTTATATTAAATTGAATTGTTTGAAATGGGACTGTTTATATGTGTAAAAATAGATTTGTCATTAATAACCTATAATGGTTGATGTGCCATAAAACCAAACCAAACTAAACTAAAACATGAAAAATAAATTTGTGTTTTCAAATACAAAATACATCTAAAAGTTAAAAAAAAAATGAAATAAAATAAACAAAAAATGAAAACAGGATTATAATTTTATTAGGCAAAACTTATAACTATTCCATTTGTGGATCCTCCCATAATCCCTAACCTGGCCCCATCTTGAGTGGTGTAATATAATAGCCAATGGATTTCGGTTCATGCCTTTGGGTTTTCTTAGGCTGAGAACCTTTCGGCTCAGCACATCGGTCAGTTAGGTGTAAACACTGATGCAGGTGTTAACGCAGGCGCGCGCGGGCGGAGGAAGGTGTCACTCAGAGATGTCAGAATAGTCCGAGACGAAATGGGTGACGGAGTGCGAGTGACGTCACGCACCGGAAGCACGCAGAGGTTTGTGGAGAATTGAAAGAAAGTTAAAGAGTTGGAAACTAGACGCCGAACGTGGAGGCTCGACTTTTGGGGCTCGCTGAGGCGAGACGAATTTGCGCGCCGTGGGTGCCGCACGAAATAGGAGCCAAATGAATAAGACGGCATAGCGAGATTGTGTCTCTCCTCTTTATGTCGAAACCTTTAACTCAAAGTTAATAAAAAGGTTTCGTACCTGAACAAGAAGTCGTTCCGTGTTTTCGAATTTCGAGATTCCTGTGTTCTTTATATGTTCTATCGTTATGAACATTATATGTCTATTTTCGCGTTAATTGTGGCTATGTTACAGTGGTATCAAGTTATATCACGTCACCACACCCAGTATGGGATGACTGAATTGTGTAAATCTCTTTTGCCTTGCTCTGTATCAAGATAAACTGTGATTTCTTCTGATATAACAAAAAGCACATTTGAGATACTCTCTCTCTCTCTCTCTCTCTCTCTCTCTCTCTCTCTCTCTCTCTCTCTCTCTCTCTGATTTCTTTCTCAGTCATTCTCTATATTCATTACGCAACACATTTGAAGCAGTTTCTGTCAGATTTTGACAAAGCTTCCCTGATCACAGATCCATTCCCTTCTCAGAATCTTGCGATCTGTGTCAGATTAAAAGGTGATTTTATTCGCCAAGGCTAGCCTCAACTTAACTACCCCCTTGTTGGCCGGCCTCAGAATACACTGACTGTATCTTCTGCTCAGGGATAACACCTCCTACCCCTCTAAACATGGGCCTGTCGGCTGGGGCTGTAGAATACACCAATTGCTTCTCAGCAGAGGGGTAAGACTCCTCCAATGAATGTCCTGATATGACACTAAGCAATCTGATAGTGAGGTTCCAGTAATGCTGGAGCTTTGGGGAATGTGGAGTATCTCTTCATTGCAATCCCTCCTAGGTCCACTCTAGCCTAAATTGGTAACACCTGATAGGGTCCTATCTATGGGTCAAATAGAACCAAACAGTGTACTTATGCAAACTGAATTGCTTGATATAAAACTGTTTTGAAATGTAAACTGCTTACTTATGCTGAATTGTTTGAAATGGAACTGTTTTTGTATGCTAAACTGGGTGTAAACAAAAAACTATTCTTACACTAAACTGAATTGTTCGAAATAGAACTGTTTGACTAAACTGAATAGCTTGAAATAGAAATGTTTTTGTCATTAAACTGTGTACTTATGCTATAATGAATTGTTTGAAATGGAACTGGTTATTTGTAAAAAAAATGGATTTGACTTTAAATAGCCTACAATGGTTGAGATGCCATAAAATAAAAATAAAAAAAACAAACCCTCCAAATAATGGGGGAGTGGTTCTGAACATGAAACTAAACTGCATCTGATGATAACACTCCAGTTCTGTGGAGCACCCCTTTCTTGCTTTTTCTTCCAGGTACACTTTGACCAAGAGTGGTAGTACCTGTAAGCGTACCATCTAAGGGTCAAATGGACCTGTCCAATCATTTACAAATGATTATAATTATTCGCCATGAAACCATACAGCTGTGTGCAAATTGTTTATATAATTGATAAATAGAATTATTAGTGTTAGATAAGAATACTTGAAATCATTTAACTGTGCGCAGAAAAATGTTCAATATTAAATAGAATTATTTGTGTTAGGTAAGAATACTTTAAACCATTCAACTGTGTGCAGACAAATGATTAATATCAAATAGAATTATTAGTGTTAGTTAAATTGTTTCAGGTATTTTCATCTATGTCCAGACAAATGATAAATATTACATAGAATTATTCGTGTTAGATAATAATACTTGAAACCATTAAACTGTGTCCAAATAGGTTGGTTGGTTGGTTGGGTTTTATGGCATATCAACCTTTGTTGGTTATTTAACGCCATGTGCATTTTTATGTGAATAGTTCTATTTCAAGCAATTCAGTTTAGCATGAGTACACAGCTTAATTGTCAAAAACATTTCTATTTCAAGCTATTCGTTTTATTCAAACAGTTCTAATTCAGCTAATTCAGTTTGGTATAAGTAGAGATGTTGTTTACACACAGTTAAATGTCAAAACAGTTCTATATTAAACAATTCAGTTTCATGTAAGTACAGTATATCCCTAGCCAGCCGAATAGTACTTTTAATGAACGCTAGAGGGTTCAATCAAAATACCATATAAAAAGCATGTACAGCATCTCTCTTTTTCGCTTATTGTTCCAACAGAGCGAACCTGTCTACTCCTGTCCACATGGACAAGAAGGGACCGTATTCCCTAAAGACGTCACGTTGTATGACTCACGATAGCCTGTCTTTCTTTTCTATCTCATACGTACGTAATAAGTAAATAAAGTAAAGTTAGCGACCATAGTCGAGGGTGACCCGAAGGCTCCCTTTTCGATAGCTACTACACCAAGGTGTAGGGGAGGGCGCTACTCCATTAAAAGGCTCTCAATTTACACCAAAAGACTTTTCAACAACACGATAGGACTTTTCTTTATAAAGTATTTTACTATTTCATGTCATTTCTATATTCATTCAATTAAGTTTACTCTGGCAGTGAAATATGTTGTTAATTCGTCGTGAACTGTTTTACATAGTTTAGTACGGGGAAATATCAAACCATAATACATTTTCTTTACTTCAAGTGCCTTTATCGTTTCCTGTCACTCAAAAAAAAATTGTAGCAAGGATTTATAGTACTCAGATACGACAAATCTAAGAAGTCAATCTTCAAGTCACCAATAACAACATAATTGCAAACCTCAATCTAGTAGGTGAAGTCTCAATGGCGTAGTGGCTAAAGTGCTGAACTGTGGCCTCGAAGTGAGCGAGTTCGAACTTAAGTCTATCTATTACGTTCACTTTCTGATTAGGTATGAAGGTATGATCCCCCCACTTATCTACCAAGATATGGGTCGCATAAAAACATTGATCTTCTTCTACAAGAATGGCTTTGGCATTACATAACACGCGAAGTTTGATATGCAAAGGAAACAAGCCATCCGTTTAGCAGATATATAAAAAAAAATGGGTATATGTGAAAGCAATCGGTATGCACACAAAAAATAAATATATACAATAGTTTGTATTTTTTATATGTAAATGAATGACTAATTTAGGAAATTATGCAATTTCCTCATCAAAGAAAGTTCTAGAAAAAAATGGTTCCAATTTTGGCGCAATTGTAAACCTAAAAAAGGCCCACACACGTGTTCCAGAAAATTCAAGAGTTTGGGGGAAAACCCAACCAAAAAAGATCAAAAACACTCGACCAAATTTATTGACCAATCGGGTGTGATAAAAGAAAACACGCAGTTATTTTTTCGTTCGCTCGTGTGCGTTATCCTCCCAAATACTAATAAGTCAAAACATTTTCAAAGGCACCTGAGAACTGTTCACTCGTCACCTGTCATCCAGGCAAGACGGATACAACTGTTTCTCAGCGTCTCATATCATCCCAAATTTGCTTCACCGTTGGACGAACCGTATCAAGTTACAACGGTCAATTAACAACTCCACATGCTGGCTAAAAATTCATTGCTACCCACAATGACTTAATACAAGAACAATTTCATTTCTTTGTTTTCAGATCCATCCAAAAATAAAACTTCTCTATTTTTAAAAAAAAAGTTACCAACAAACTATTCGTTTAGAAATCATATATCTGGAAAGAACTGGAAATAAATCTAACAGTAAAAAAACATAGAAAAATAAATAAAAAAAACACAAGGTCTTCGGAGGACAATTTTATTTACTGAGGTATTAAAATAGTACCGGGCCATTGTCCTAATGAGTAGAGTGTTCACTAATCGTCCGGGGGGCCGAGGTTCAATCCCAGGTCGAGTCATACCAAAGACTCAAAAAATGGTACTTGATGCCGCCTTGCTAAGCACTCAGCACTGTAAGGTGAGAATCAAGGGTAAAGTGGAGCAATCCTAGGAATGGGGTAGCGTCCTCCCCTATACCTAGGTGTAGTAGCTATCGAAAAGGGAGCTTTCGGGTCACCCTCGACTACGGTCGCCAACTTGCTTATAAATACTCTTCCACAGAAGAACGTTGCTGATAAGTTCGTCCTTGCCTGTCTAATAGTGCCACGTTGTTCGTCTATATGAATAGTTTAAGAGATGGGAAGTAAGTGGCCATACCGCTGCTGTTTTAATTGAGTGCTTCTTCAAGGATTTGTTCAAAACTACGAGTAGCATTTTTGTGTATTATAAGGACTGGATGACAATACTTAAAACCATTTAACTGTGTGCAAACAAATAAGCTCTAACTCGTTTTAAAAAGGAGCAGCTGCCGTTTTAAAGGGTGTTGTTTCCATGATTTGTTGCAAACTACACGTAGCATTCTTGTGTATTATTAGTGTTCGATAACAATACTTAAAACTATTTAACTGTGTGCAAACAAATGAACTCTAGCACGTTTAAAGAAAATTGGTTGTCATTCGCTGACAGGGATAGTAACTGTGCTTGAGTATGTTTATTTTTATTTGTATTTTTTTATCTTATTTCATTTTATTCCGTTATCTAGCGTTTTCTCCACACGTTTCTTTAGGTTCTATGTGGTGCATTCATTTAGTAGTACTTACACAGCTTCAGCTTGGAAAAAATCTCGTTTTATTTTTTTCAGAGAGATCAGATTTCCATACGACCGATAACCTGTCAATAGAATTCTCCTTCTTCGCTAGATATATGTTGACACCACTTTCAGTAGATGAGATATCGCTACCGAGATATGTGAACTTGTCTATTAAAAGTGGAGATGGTTGTTTAAAACACATGAAGTCTGTGAAGCACCAGCCAGGATAGATAGATGATTGGGACAGATACCGAGAGAGAGAGAGAGAGAGAGAGGAGGGGAGAGAGATTCAGGGAACTCCGGGCTGTCTGAGTAAACTGATGATGATGATGATAATGATGTAAAACAGTGCTATCGATAGGAAGTGATGTTGCCAATCTGACTATGAATACATTTGCACCAACAACATCACACATATATGATTTTGTTTCTTATCTAATGGGATTGAAACCTTCTAAAGTTTTTGAAATCTAAAGCCATCCTTGTGAAAAAAAACAGTACATGACAATTTATAGCAGCCAGTACGTGGGGTTAAGGGAGTTCATGTCTTTGTCAAGGTTATTTGTCCGAAAGTTAACATCATAGTACGACTGGAGTTCGAACTCGCTTACTTCGACATCATAGTCCAGGACTTTAGCCACTACGCCACTAGTTCAGCTCAACAGTTGAAAATAGATATGCGTTTATATAAATGATAATTAATTAACTCCATTTAACGCAATTGATATTGCGTTTATATAAAACTTAATTTCTATTACTGTTTAATTATTTTGTATTGATCTCTGCATTAATTTGCAAGATATGTTTGTAGTGGATAGAAAAAGAAAATTAAAATTGAATTAAAAACAAATATTTAAAAAATGCAGAAACTCCCAGAATTCTCTGACAGGAAAAGGGGTGATGTATGCGCAAAAAGGAACCATCTCGGAAAAATAAATTAAACCGTTCCCTTTCAGCAGTGACCGGTGAAGTGAAAACACTAAAATCTTTCTTGCTGCTGTTTGAAGGCCCAATGCGTCCGTCTTTAGGCGGCACATAGGTTAATCTTTCCACATATAGCAGCTGTATCTTTTACCAACGACCCACGACTAAAAGCACCAAATAATGGACTCATCAAAATCACAACCGAGACACCATACAATGGACTTAACAACTAAAACTGAAAACACCGAATAATGGATATATCTGCCTAAAAACGTCTAACACATTTTTAATGCCTAAAACACCAAATTCTGGACATATATAGCCAGAAACGACGACCACATTTTAACACCTTATCTAGAAGACGCACCCATTTCATTTGGATCCAGAAAGAATTTTCTCGCCCACTGAATGGTTGTTGAAACCAGCAATAAAGTTAAAATATAAAAGATATCTTGGCCTCCGATCTTGTTTCCTGTCTTCTTTCCATATAATTCCTTTACAGCCTTCATATCCAAGAAGTTAAATCAGCAAAATAAAAAGAGAGAAAACCAAAATGGAGTCAGATAGCAAATAACAATTAAAAGTTACTTGAAACCCCATATGTTCACCAGAAACGAGCTTAAATTGAAAATATTTGCGTTAATCTGTTGGTAGGGTAGGGTGGTTTGTTTTACGGCGTATCAAGCCCTTTTGGGTCATTTAACGCCGAATTAAGTCATTTTCATTAAAGTTTCAAACAATTCAGTTTAATATAGGTATATGTTGATTGTTTGGGTTTACGGCATAGCAACCTTTGTAGGTTATTTAACGCCATATCCATTTTTATAGAAATAACTAGTTCTATTTCAAACAATTCAGTTTAGCATTACAACACAGTTAAATGGTCAAAATATTTCTATTTCAAGCTATTCAGTTTATTCAAACAGTTCTAATTCAGTTAATTCAGTTTAGCATGAATATAGATTTTCTTTACGCATAGTTAAATGTCAAAACACTTCAATATTAAACAATTCTGTTTTGCTTAAGTGCAGTTTCATTGTCAAAAACACTTCCATTTCAAACAATTCAGTTTAGCATAAGCATGCAGTTTAGTTCTATTTAACACATAGATAGGGCCCTATCAGGTACTACTATTCCGGGCCTGGGTGGACCTGGGAGCAATGGTAATGAAGGAACGCTCTGCATTCCCCCGAGCTCCAGCATCACTGGAACCTCACCATCAGATTGTTTTGTGTCATATGCAGGACACTCGTTGGCAGGGTCTTACTTCTCTGCAGAGAAGCAGTTGATGTATTCTACAGCCCCGGCCGACTGGGTAATAATCCGCTGGAGTTATGGTAAGTGATTGTTAGGAGTACTGCTGCAATGGTTATCCACGATGGGGTAAAGTTTGAATTTCAGTCTCACCATATAAACTGACCTTTTAGTTTTATATTTACCACAGGATATGACACAAGGTCAGTTTTTAAGCGGAGTTTAACAGGTTTCAATTCAGAGTTTTCCTTCTCCTAGACTACTTGCCTCACCAAGGCTGAAGAACCTAGTCTGCCCTACTATTTACCCATAGCTGGAGGGAGAATAATTGGATTCATACCTTTCCCAAGGGTATTAGTGCTATGTGAAATGTAATCTGTCTCGTCCAGGATTTGAACTCGTGTCGCCGTGTCCATTTCCTACGATGATAACCATTACACCACGGGCGCCTCCAATGTGACCTTTTAGTTTTATAGAGATTTCTTTCTGGTCTGAAAGTTCGACTTGTATGACTCATGTTAAGGTACTTAAACTTGGTTCCAGTTTTCTTCGACGTTGTATTTTTCGAAACGTGTGTAATTTTTCACAGTCGGGCGTTCGCTGCACCCAGCGTAAACATGATAGTTAATTCTTGCCACGAGTTTGCAAGAGAATGATTTCATTCTGTTTCGTGTCTTTAGATAGTCATTCCACTGGCAAGGGAGGTAACTGTGTTTTAGTATGTTTATTTTTATTGGTGTCATTATCTTATATCATTTAATTCTGTTATATTTCTTTGGTTTGTTGTTTGAGTTTTATGGCACATCAACCTTTGTAGGTTATTTACTGCCAAATCCATTTTTATATAAATAATCAGTTCTATTCTAAACAATTCAGTTTAGCATGAGTACACAGTTTAATTGTCAAAATCATTTCTATTTCAATCTATTCAGTTTAGTCAAACAGTTCGAATTCAAACAATTCAGTTTAGCATAATTAAAGATTTTGTTTACACACAGTTAAACATCAAAACAGTTCTATTTCAAACAATTCAATCTTGTATCACTTAATTCTTCAATATCATTTTATCTACAGGGTTGCAACCAGGTCCCTAAAATTACTTATTTTATTTTGGCGCCTAACTATTTTTCTTTCGGGGACAAGTTTTTTTACAAGTGAGTATAAGATCCTATTTTCCAGATTTTCCCACTCTACGTACTCTTCACCGACTGGTCTAAAAATATAGGAGTAAATCCTATAAACTTAAAGATTTTAAAATAGGAAGAGTCTCCCGGGCATATTGGCTAACATGCTTGGCTACGACATCTTGGTGAGTTTGAACTCCAATCACATTATGATGTCCACTTTTGGGCTGATACCTATGGGAAAGGTATAAACTCTCTTCTCTGCTCAAATGTGGGTTAAATACTACCACTACTTCTCTTCTCTATGGATGGTTTTGACGTTAAATAACCCATAAAAGGTTGATATGCCACAGAACAAAGAAACTGAAACCAGCTTTTAGAATAAGTTCTTAATAACCATCTCTTAACCGCAAATCTTGTGGTGTTCTTTATGTTATAGACAAGCGTGTGGTTGCAAGAGACAATGGACGAGAGGATTGTATTCAATTTCGTTTATTCTTAAATAAATAAAGGTCGGTATATTTGAAGAGATACAAGCTCTCTTCTTCCGCCAAATAACGGCCAGGAATTGAGTGGGTTTAGGTTGTTCTTAAGTGGCTGGTTTGTTTGCTTGCAGCACAGTGGTATAGCATGGGTTGGTGGGCTATGAACAGTCTAGGTCTTCTGGTGGAAATGCCGGGGACTTGATTGCGTGATGCATTGATTGTGGTGTGGGTTGCTAGGGGGTCAGCAGTCTTTGATCTTGTCCGAAATGTGATGCGTGATGGTTCTCTCTGCCTGCAGTCCCCGGAGATATCTGCTTTTGTGAACTTTTGTCGACCGTTTTATACCCATGTTTAGGATCGAATCGACTCAGAAAAACTTTAGGGAAAAAGTTCAAGGTTGGCTGAAAAAGGAAATTTTATAATTGTGTGTTATTTTTCATTCCAGCTGGATGGCTGCGCGGAGCCTTCCTGCGCAGTAACGTATTTTATTTATTTTGAAATAAGCCATCATTCAGACAACATCCGGTTAATGTTACTCTCGTGATTTTATTTATTTATTTATCTATTTATTTATTTATTTTGCTGGTTCGTGAGTTTAAAATGTATTTGTAAACCAGAAGAAATTTCTGTATATAAACATTTATTTTATGTTTCTTTGTTTATTGCCATATCAACTCCATTGGGTTCTTTAATGCCAAAGCCATCCTTTTTGATTAATAGTATGGGTACTATCAAATCTACAGATGAGGGATACGGGGTTTCATGCCTTTTTAAAGTTATTTGTCTGAAAGGGAAGTCTGTGGCGAGACTGGAGTTCAAACTTGTTTAGTACGATGTCGCAGTCCAGAAGGTTAGCCACAACGCAACGATGTTTGATATTTGGTGTTGGAATTGACAATTAATGAACATTACGTTATAATGAATGTTTAAAAATTATGAAGATAAGCTCAACGTACTCGGATCAAGTTGATATTTCAGTTTTATTTTATTTCGATACATTGTTATATTTTTTATTCGACCTTACGAACACGATCTTATTACCACAACTACTGATACATTTGTAAGTCCGATGTATTAGACACAATAAAAAAAAATAACATACATACAAGAAGAAGAAAATAAATGGAAGACTAGAAGATTTTATGTCTGCGCATATATCTATAATTGGTGACTTTTATTTGAACTCCTTGTAGTTGCGATTATTAATGGAGCCAAGAATACTAATGGCCCTGGAGGTAAAGCATCCCAAGTTACTGTGCTCTGCCTATGTGAACAAGCAACCATAAATGTTATTAATTTCTATATCCAAGGTACGTACATATCTCGGAACTTGTTTTTAGTGCGGATGAAGCCATAGGGAGAATTACATGCGCGGTGCGTCTCCTTTCCTAATCAATCTGCGCAGCTTTTGTTATACAATGTCTACGGCGCTGTCTCTTGCATCGTTTAACGTATATTATTTGAAAATGACGTTTGACTGAGACAGATTCCAAGAAGACATTGGTTTATTTGCTTGGGTTTGTTTGTTTGTTTGTTTTTCTTTGTGTGGATTGGTTTTGTTTTGTTGTTTTTTCAGTCGTTAAAATACCATTTATTAAACTCTAGAGATGAACCGATCGAATCCACCCGGCTAAACACTTGCGTTTGTTTAACAACCGAATCTAATACGATAATTTCATTCCATGAATGACTTCAATGAGACGCTGAGAAAATCTAGCATGTAAACATTTGTACCCGAATGCGTTCGTATCCTGAATACGACACTAAACTGCATCAGATGGTGACAGCTGGAGATCTAGGCAATGTAGAGTACGCCATTATTGCCATTACTCCCAGGTCCACTCTGACCTGTCAGGCTCTAATTAAATAGATCTGTTTAAAAGTTATTTGTATTCGATAAGAGCAGGTTAAAAAAAGACTCCTAAGAAACGAATACACAAAATATATATATATAAACGTTCAATGGGCGCGATTCCCTAACCTTTGGGCATAAACATAATCCTGGACGGGTTGTTACACCGTTAAAATTGGTTAATCAGTCCAAGCACGTCTAGACATGTTCCAGCATTCACTTTCTTGAGACGCGGTCCAGAAGAGTCTCTTGTTGCCGTTTGTGGTACAGCCATATTTTTACGCGTGAGTTTAAACTTGCAGGACAACGGACGGCGTTCTTTTGGTTTGTTGGTTGGTTGCTTGGATTTTATGGCATATCAACCTGTGTAGGTTATTTAATGCCAAATCCATTTTTAAACAAAGAATCAGTTCTATTTCAAACAATTCAGTTTAGCATGAGTGTAGTTTAATTGTCAAAAACATTTCTATTTCAAGCTATTCAGTTTAGCCAAACAGTTATAAATCAAACAATTCTGTATAATATAAGTATAGTTTTTGTCCACGCGCAGTTAAATATCAAAATAGTTCCATATTAAACAATTCAGTTAAGAGTAAGTACAATTTCAATGTCAAAAACAGATCCATTTCAAACAATTCAGTTTAGAATAAGTACGCAGTTTACATGTCAAGCAGTTCAGTTTAGCATAAATATCCTGTTTAAATATCAAAACAGTTCTATTTCAAGTAATCCAGCTTAGCATAAGTACGCAGTTTAGTTCTATTTGACCCATAGATAGGGCCCTATCAGGTGCTACCACTCCGGGGCAAAGTGGACCTAGGAGCGATGGCAATGAAGGGGCACTCTGCATTACCTAAAGCTCCAGCACTACTGCAACCTCACCATAAGATTATTTAGTGTCATAGTGAGGACACTCGTTAGGTGGGGGTCTTACTTCTCTGTAGAGTTGCAGTCGGTGTATTCTACAGCCCCAGCCGACTAGGCAACGTTCTTTGGGACGATGTTTATTCGGCACAGAAAAGAAAACGGGGGGAGTTTACCGACTATGTAGTAAAAAATGACGTTAGAATACTTGAACATTTTCATACGGAAATAAATGCGAAACAATTAGTTGGATATTGTTTTTGGTCTTGTTTCAATAGTAATCTACTCAACCAAAATTTGCCGAGGAGGCTGTAGTTGTAGTAGTAGTCGAGGGTGACCAGAAGGCTCCCTTTTCCATTGCTACAACACCGAGGTGTAGGGAAGGGCCCTACTCCTTTCCCTGGATTCCTCTACTTTATCCTTGATATGTACCTTATATTGCTGAGTGTCAAGCAAGGAGGTATCAAGTACCATTTTTAAAGTCTTTGGTATGACGCGACCTGGGATTGAACACAGGTCTCCCGGACCATTGGCAAACACTCTAGCCACTAGGCCAATAAGCCAGTTCATATTGGGGTGTCCTCGTGGTGTAATGGTTAAAGCAATGGACTACGGAATTGTAGTAAGCTAGTTCGTACTCAAGTCGTGCTATTACGTTCACTTTCGGGCAAATACCCTTGGGAAAGGTAGGAACCCTCTTATCCTCCCAGCTATGGGTTAAATAGTACCACTGTTGTTCTTGTAGGAGAATAGCATTGGCATTAAATAACCTAAAAAGAGTTGATATGCCATTAAACAAAGAAACCAAACCAAACCAGTTCATATTACACTGTAGGTAGAAAATGCGCGAAATGAATCTGATGCCTCATATTTTGACAAATGAACTGAAACATCGGCTTCACGTTCCATCTGGACTTTAGAATACTGCAGAGATAACGAATTGAGTGATTGAGTGAAATATTTTAACGGTATGTTTAGGGTTATTTTGTCGCATTCATTGCACGATTTCATTCGTGTAGTCGTTTTAAAAGAGATTTGCACACAATTATATGATATCGAATTCTAAAACGAATATTCTTTATAATATCTATTCTAAAAAGAAAGAAAGAACTGGAATACACAACTTGGCTCTTTAATCAATTTAGTCGTCAGATTACCTATTTTCAACTACGCCCACGCGTATTACTTTTTAAATCCTGGTGATTCCTTTTGTTTTCTACGCCCAAACGTAACGATATTTTTTTGATTTATCTTTTTTTTAATTTTTATTTATTTATCTATTCGTTTACTTTTTCTTATTTTGAAAGTGTAGTTCCCATATTGTAATTCACCGCAATGAATTGTAAGGGGGGAATTGTTAGGTTCTAAATTTTTCTATGGTTATCATTTTTTCGAATGTTCTGTAATCCGAAAACAGGAAGATTTATCATCTTCAACATCCAAACGTTTTGTTTTTGTTTTGTTTTTTCGCTAATCGATTTTTATCTGGGGTTTTTGGGATCTCTTAAATTCCAAACAATTTACTGCTTTTCAATCACAAATTAATAAAAATGGGTTTTTTGTTTGCATGGTGGGGGGAGGGTTCAACCGCCGCCATCTTTGTCGGTCTGAGTAAAGATCTGAATTTCATTGTTTCCGAACTAATTCTTTCGGCTTGGACAAGCAATTACAAAATTGTCTCACTGATTGTGAAATTACATTTTAAAGTTACACAATTAGAGATGGGAAAAACTATTAGACACAAACGAAAACGAAAACGAAAAAAATTTAAAAGGGAGAAAATAATGGAACTTAAAGAATAATTCAATCATTTATTTTTTTTCTTGCTTTTTTTTCGTTGAACTTTCCTTTTTTTTTCATTCATTACTATTTCGTCTGCTTTGGCTTCTTGCTTTCTTTTGTTGTTCTCTTCTTTCAAACTATTTTAAAAGCGCCCTTTAATCTCTTTTTCCTTCTTCAATATCAAAAAAGCCTCCTTCAATCTCTGTTTCCTTCTTCAATTTATTGATTGGCGCCTTCAAACTCTTTTTCTTCCTTTCTTCAATTTCTTGAAAGCCTCCTTCAATCTCTTTTTCCTTCTTCAATTTATTGATAGGCCACTTCAAACACTTTTTCTTCCTTTCCTCAATTTCTTGAAAGCCTCCTTCAATCTCTTATTCCTTCTTCAATTTATTGATAGGCACCTTCAAACTCTTTTTCTTCCTTTCTTCAATTTCTTGAAAGCTTCCTTCAATCTCTTTTTCCTTCTTCAATTTATTGATAGGCGCCTTCAAACACTTTTTCTTCCTTTCTTCAATTTCTTGAAAGCTTCCTTCAATCTCTTTTTCCTTCTTCAATTTATTGATAGGCGCCTTCAAACACTTTTTCTTCCTTTCTTCAATTTCTTGAAAGCTTCCTTCAATCTCTTTTTCCTTCTTCAATTTATTGATAGGCGCCTTCAAACACTTTTTCTTCCTTTCTTCAATTT
This sequence comes from Sepioteuthis lessoniana, assembly GCA_963585895.1. Taxonomy (NCBI): domain Eukaryota; kingdom Metazoa; phylum Mollusca; class Cephalopoda; order Myopsida; family Loliginidae; genus Sepioteuthis; species Sepioteuthis lessoniana. The sequence goes on from OY757935.1 coordinate 24,502,293, forward strand.
CTTGAAAGCCTCCTTCAATCTCTTTTTCCTTCTTCAATTTATTGATAGCCTCCTTCAATCTCTCTTTCCTTCTTCAATTTATTGATAGGCCACTTCAAACACTTTTTCTTCCTTTCTTCAATTTCTTGAAAGCTTCCTTCAATCTCTTTTTCCTTCTTCAATTTATTGATAGGCGCCTTCAAACACTTTTTCTTCCTTTCTTCAATTTCTTGAAAGCTTCCTTCAATCTCTTTTTCCTTCTTCAATTTATTGATAGGCGCCTTCAAACTCTTTTTCTTCCTTTCTTCAATTTCTTGAAAGCCTCCTTCAATCTCTTTTTCCTTCTTCAATTTATTGACATCCTTTTTCACTCGCTTATTTTTTTCTTTAATTTATCGACAGTCTCCTTCAATCTCTTTTTCCTTCTTCAATTTATGGACAGCCTCTTTCACTCTCTTTTTTCTTCTTCAATTTATTGACAACTTCTCTCACTCTCTTTTTCCTTCTTCAATTCAATGACAGCCTCCTTCAATTTCTTTTCCGTTTTCAATTTTGTGACAGCCTCCTTCCAACTATTCTTTCTTCAATTTCTTCTCTTGTTTTAAAGCTGATTTTTTTTCTTTCTTTTTTAATTCATTTCATCAGATATTTTACTTTTCGTTTTACTCTCACCGAAATAGTTTCCATTATAATAATTCATTTCTCTTTTATTTCTAAAACAATCATTCTTTAATTCTGCTTTTTTTTTTTTCTGTGATAATTATTCTATTTTTGTTTTCTATGATAATCATTCTTTTTTTTTATCTTTTCGATAATAATCATTGTTTAACTTTTTGTTCGTTTTCCTCGATTAAAATTATTATTTTCTCTTCTCCTTTTTTGTAATAATCCTTCTCTTCTTTTTTGTATGATAATTCTTCTTTTGTTCTTCTTTTCTATAATAATCATATTATGTTTTTCTTTTTTATAATAATCCTCCTTTACTCTTTTTTTCATAGAGCTTTTCTATAATAATTGTTAACTCTTTTTTATAATCATTATACTTTAATAATTTTCCTCTTTTTCAGTGATAATTTTCATTTTGTTGTTCATTTCTATAATAATCACTCTTTAGTTTTTCTTTTCTATAATAATCGTCTTTCGTTTATCTTTTCTATAATAACCATTCTTTTGTTTTTTGTGTTGTTGTTTTTTTTTGTCTGTTATAATTATTGTTTCACTCCTTTTTTCCCCAAATAATCTTTCTTTTGTTCATTTTGTTTCTCTTCTATAATAAGCATTGTTTTCTTTCTTCTTTTGCTATTTTTATTATTTTTCTCCTACAACAATTTATTCCTATTTTCTATGATATTTTTTTCTTTTTATGATAACTACAGTTTTGTTTTTCAGTAATAGCAATCTTTCTTTTGTTCTTTTTTTTTCTATAATAATCATTCTTTTGTTCTTTTTCCTATTTTCTGCTACAATAATTCTTTTTTTATTTGATTTTTTCAATTGAAATATTCTTTTAAAGTAATCATTCTTTTATTTTTTCGTTCTTTTTCGTATAATGAAAAAGAACGAAGAGAACAAAATAATGATTACTTTAAAAAGAAAAAATATTATTACTATAGAAAAAAATCATTCTTCTTTTTTTTTTCTCTCTCTCTAAAAATCATTCTTTTATTAAACCTTTTTTCGTTTTCTATAATAATTCATCATTATTTTCTATATTAATTATTCTTTTGTTCTTTTTGTCCTCCTTCTTTTCGGATAATATTTTTAGAATGTTTTTTTCATAATAACCGTATTGTCCTTTTAATGTAGAACCATTTCTTTGCCCTTTGAGTATAGACTCCGAGCTTCTCTCTAATCTCATTCTGGTTACCTCTCCTACTATTTCTCTCTTAATAACTTTCTTATTCCTAGAATTGGTCATTTATTTTTCACTTCCCACTATTCCAAATTATATTAAAAATAGATATCCCATAATGTCTGCTCAGAAACAGTGTTCAACTTATTTTCTTTCTTCCAGTTTACAACCAAATAAAGTAATATATATATATATATATATATATATATATATATATATATATATATATATATATATATACCTTGAAAAGAAAGAAAGAAAGAAAAAAAGAAAGAAAGAAAGAAAGATTGAGAGATGAAGAAAGAAAGAAAGAAAGAAAGAAATGTAAGTGGGATAAATGAGGGGGGAGTAGAAATAGGAAAAAGAGAGAGAAGTGATAGTTACAGAAAGAGAAATAGGAAAGAAAGAAAGAAAGAAAGAAAGAAAGAAAGAAAGAGGATAGGCGACTAGGGAGAATAGATTAAAGGAGGAAGACGAAAAAACAGAAAGAGGAGAAAAGACATTGTCCACACAAATACACACACGCGTGTGCAAAACACACACACACACACACACACACACACATATATATATATATATATATATATATATATATATATATATATATCATCCATCATCCTAAATTCATGCAGTTTGCAATAAGCTACCTCATCTAAAATTCTAACAAAGAAAAGATATATATATATATATATATATATATATATATATATATATATATATATATATATGTGTGTGTGTGTGTGTGTGTGTGTGTGTGTGTGTGTGTGTGTGTGTGTGTGTGTGTGTGTGTGTGTTAAAAGCAGCCAATAAGAAATTAGAATCACATTATGACCAAAATAAGTTTTGCAAATAAATAATTCAATAAATGATTGGTTTCTTAATACAAATACTTTCTGTACCGTGAAATTACTCTAATTCTACATTATTATTATTATTATTATTATTATTATTATTTCTTTTTTTTTTTTTTTTTTTTTTTTTTGAAGACGGAAAAAAAGAGAAAGAGATTGAAAGTTGAGTGAATGACAAAAAGAAAACTACAGTATCCGGGGAATGGGGTTTGACGAATTGGAAAATAAGTGGACTTACAGGAGCGAAATGATGAATGGGTTACAATATTGGTTGAATAATGAATAAATTGGATTCTGATTGGTCGAATATTAAAATGAAAGGGTTTTGATTGGTTTGATTGATTTGCCAATTAGCATTAGTTTCAATACAGAAGAATAATGATTGGACCAAATACATTTTGTTAAGCTAAGTAAACGGAAATACGAAACGCTCTGATCAAATACACTTAAGAACGACTAAAACTGACTGCAAAGTGGACAAGCCTCTCCCGAATATTATATATATATATATAATTCAGGTAAAGGATTGTTTCCTGTTACTGGTACCATTTAATCTAGTACAGTTTGTTCTCAGCCGGGGTGGGGCCAGGTGGCTGTCTTTGCTGAGAACCGGCTCTGTATCAAAGCTTCCGTGAAAGAACCAGGGTTCTGAATATGTCTGTCCAACGTGGTGTCAATGATAGCAGTCGTCCGTCTCTCCGCCCCTCAACCTCTCTCTTTCTCTCTCTCTCTTTCTTTCTCTCTCTCTCTCTCTCTCTCTCTCTCTCTCTCTCTCTCAAGCACTCCCACACATTCACACACATACACATGCAACCATTCGACTCTTTTGTGGTCATAAAAAAGAGAGTTATATTTTCATAAACAAGCGTTATTATGGTCTCTTCATTCCGGCTATATAGCAGTAATCCCCAAGCTACAAGTTAAATAGTACCACAACTGATTTTCTTTCTTTTTTTTTTCTCATTAAATCTATCGATGCTCGAAGATTGGCAAAGGTAAGAAGCAGAAGATACCTCCCACGAACGATTACGGATGTGGACTGCGCTGATGACATAGCGCTTCTGGCAAATACACCCACTCAGGCCGAATTCCAGCTGCATAGTCTGGAACGGGCAGCAGGTGGCATAGACAAAACAGAGTTCATGCGCTTTAATCAAAGAGGTGACATCTCCTCACCATATGGTAGCTCTCTGAAACTTGTGGACAAGTTCACCTACCTCGGAAGCAGTGTCTCATCTACCGAAAATGACATCAACACGTGACTAGTGAAGGCATTGACAGCCATCAATAGACTATCGGTCATATGGAAGTCAGACTTATCAGATAAAGTAAAGCGCAGTTTTTCCAAGCAGCGATCGTGCCAATACTGCTGTATGGGTGCACCACAGGTATGGAGAAAAAGCTTGACGGCAATTGAACAAGAATGCTATGTGATCTGTATTGAACAAGTCCTAAAGGCAGCATCGCACAAAGCAGCTATTGTACGGACACCTACCACCCATCTCGAAAACCATCCAAATTAGATAAGCCCAACATGCGGGAGACTGCTGGTGATGTAAGAGCGAGCTCATAAGCGATGTACTCCTGTCGATCCCTTCACACGGACGAATAAGGGTAGGGCAACCAGCTAGAACCTATCTACAACAGCTCTGTAGTGATTCAGAATGTAGCATAGAAAACCTGCCGGGAGCGATGGATAATAGAGACGAGCAGCTGGAAACGGTCAGCAAAATCCGTGCTAGCTGCATGCTGCCATGATGATTGTTATTCTACGAGGATTGTTTTGGTTTGATTTGGTTGTTTAGCTTTTATGGCATATCAACCTTTGTAGGTTATTTAACGCCAAATCCATTTTTATGCAAATAGCCAGTTCTATTTTAAACAATTCAGTTGAGCATGAGTACACCGTTTTAATTATAAAATCATTTATATTTCAAGCTATTCAGTTTATTCAAACAGTTCTAATTCGGCTAATTCAATTTAGTAAAAGTAGAGGTTTTGTTTACACACAGTTAAATGTCAAAACAGTTCGATATTAAACAAATCAGTTTAGTGTAAGTACAGTTTCAATGTGAAAAACAATTGCATTTCAAACAATTCAGTTTTGCATAAGTACGCAGTTTAAATGTTTGTACAGTTTAATTGCCAAAAACTTCTGGAAGGCCCCATCGATGTCCTCTTGTGTGAGCGTGTCAATGACCTTCGTCACAGCCTCTTTCACCTCCTCAATTGTCTCATAACGACAGCCTCTGAGCTTAGGGAATAACCAAAAGTCACAAGGAGCAAGCTCTGGACTATAGGGAGCTTGATGCCCATCTGGGTCAAATAGTCTGTGACAAGGATGGTGTTGTGAACGGGTGCATTGTCCTAGTGGAAATGCCACTGACCCGATTTGAAGAGTTCTGGCCTCTACCGACGGAATTTCTTGCTGAACTCCCTTAAAACCTCAACATAGTATTCCTTGTTGAGTGGGAACCCAGTGCATGTAGATCATGCCAGTGCTGTCAAAAAAAGGGATCATCAAAGTTTGTAGGTGGATTTGCTCTGTCTGGCCTTCTTGGGTCGAGGAGAGCCAGCATGCTTCCACTGGGAACTCTGTCTCTTGGTTTCTGGTTCATAGCAGTAGATCCAGTTTTCATCACCGGTCACCAGAGCATCAAGAACTGCGGGATCTGAATTGATCAGCTCGACCATCTCCCTGCTGTCATGACGTCTTTCTTTCTGGTCTTCTTCTGGTCTTGGGACAGACTTCACGCAAATCTTCCGCATCTTCAGTTCCTCGCGAATAATTGTGTGTACAGTTCCCACACTGACATCAAACTGTGCACTTATTGTCTCTATAGAAATTCCCCAGCTGTGACAATCAGGCTGCTGTAGCTGTTCATTAGAACCTGAATTCATAAAAATTGGTCTGTCATCTCATAAGATGTATAGCAATAACATCCTGAATTTTCAAGAGTCTATGAAAATTTTAAATGCTTGGACAAAAATGTCTGTAAACTTATTGAAGGAACCTCGTATAACCAAGATTAAAGACCAAACAATTAATTAATGAACCAAGAAGGCAAAAGATTTTCCCTAAGTTAAATTTTTGATATACAGTCTGCTGTGCGCCTTTTGGTTACTACTTTGGTTTCCTCTGTGTCTCTTAAAACCCGTCTTTATATATATATATATATATATATATATATATATATATATATATATATATATTCCTAAAATTATAAATTACGTAATCCTTAAATGACACTGCGAAGTCCTTTAGTGACACATCACTGCAAAGTCCTTTGATAACACGTTACTGCTAAGTCGCAAATATCAGCTGATTCTACACAAATGTTCATCTTAGAATATTAAATATCAGCTGATTCTTAAACAACTGTCCATCTTCGAATTCACCTATTATTACATGCTTGACATTCCCAAGTAAAACAAATGCCCACTCCAGCCTTGACCTAGATCAAAATGAAATACCGCAAGATTTAGTTCCAAGTTTAACTAAAAAAAAGAATTTGCAACTGAAATAATTTACTGAAATCCCTAATTATTTTACTATTTGACGTTTTATGGTTTGGTTTGGTTTAATTTGGTTTGAGTAACGGCATATCAACATTTGTGGGTAATTTAATTCCAAAGAAAACCCTTGTTGAAGAACAGTAGTACTATTTAACACATAACTTGTAGGAAAAGTGGGTCCAAACCTTTCCCAAGGGTATTATTCCGAATTAAAACGTAATAGCGAATAATTTTGAGTTTTATAGTTTGAAATTGAAATAAAATTTTGCTGCGGGCATAACTGGAATTTCTTTCAAAACGTTTAATTCATCATTTGTGAATGAATGCACATGAAATATCCATGAAAATTTGAGATATTACAGCTATGATTACGGGTAGGGAAAGAATAATTCTGACACTAACTGTATAAAATCTATAATAAAGTGCTATTGTCTCGCAGTCTAGACTCCTGTTTAAACATCCAGTCCTCATCAAGATGAATCTGTGCCGATATGAAAAATTCATGACAACAGTATTTAATTTTTTTTTATTTTGAAGTTTAACTGAAGACATGTGTACAGCTGAGCAACATCTATGATAAAGGAGGAGCCCATGGTGTAATGGTTATCGTCGTAGGAAATGGACACGGCGACACGAGTTCAAATCCTGGACGAGGTTGATCGCATTTCACATAGCACTAATACCCTTGGGAAAGGTATGAATCCAGTTATTCTCCCTCCAGCAATGGGTAAATAGTAGGACAGACTGGGTTCTTAAGCCTTGGTGAGGCAACTAGTCTAGAGAAGGAGAAGGAAAACTCTGAATTCAAACCAGTTAAACTCCGCTTAAAAATTGACCTTGTGTCATATCCTGCCCGAGCGGAGGGGTTGGTAAATAGGAACATCTATGATAAAGAAGTCTAGACTCCTGTTTAAATGTCTATTCCTCATCAAGATGAATCAGTGCCGATATGAAAAATTCATGACAACAGTGTTGATACAGATTATTTGGCCAGTCTTCGATTGGTTTATTTTTTACGGTATAGTAACTCCTTGTGGGCTATTTAATGCCAAAAGTTTATTCATTTGTAAATTATTATAAGCATAACTATATTTTAAATATTTTCTTCCGTTTTTTTTATTCCACTTTAATAGTCAATGATTATTTGTTTGCACACACACATATGGTTTCAAGTACTTCTGTCCAATACCAATAATTTTCAAATAGATTTATTTGACCCATAGATGGGACCCTAACAGGTATTAATACTCTAGGTCTGAATGGACCTGAGAGTAATGACATTGAAAGGGTATTTCATAATTCCTTGAACTCCAAAATTGAAGCCTCACCACTGAATGCACAGAAGTATCACACTGTTCATATATACGCTCCTTTCCCGTAATGCAAATCTCTTCTAATGAATTGAGCACTCTGGTATCCGGTAAGGCAAAATGTAAACAAGTGAAAGCTACTACATAATGCCTTATGATTCCCAAGCTGACGTATGTCGACTGCTGGCTGAGCGGTATGATACTAATACTAACGTAAATTTGGGCGGGTTTCTATCCCAGCTTGAAGAGTCCTACGTGTCTAGCCACAGTGAAGAGTTGTGATACAACGAAACAGTCAGTCTGCGGATGACAATATATTTTTTTCTTTGTCCAACATCCGTATATATAAATATCTATCCATCTATCAATCTAAATTGTTTGGGAGATTTTTATTTATGAGCGATTATCTATCTATTTATCTATCTCCGTCTATTCATATATATCTATGTCAGTGGATTCATATCTATCAATCTATTTACATTTATCAATCCCTTCACACGAGAAGGATGCGACACAAGGTTAATTTTGAAGCAAACTTGAACAGGTTTGAATTCAGGGTTTTCCTTCTCCTAGTTCAGTTACCATACCTAGGTCAAAGAAGCCAGTCTGTCCTACTATTTACCCATAGCTTGAGGGAGAATAGTTGGATTCATATCTTTCGCAAGTTTATTAGCGCGATGTGAAATACAAACGGCATCGTCCAGGATTTGAACTCGGGTTGCCGTATCCATTACACCACGAACGTCTCTATATATAAACATTTAATTTTTTTATTTTATCAGAGGGGTCAGATTTCCATAAAGTCAATAGCCTCTCAATAGCAGTCCTCGCCTTTTCTAGACATATGTGTCGGTGTCAGTACTAACGTATTGATGCACCTCCTGGACGCTAAAGAAACGCTTGGAGAAAAGGCTAAATTGGAACAACACAAGAAGGTTTTGTGTGGTTTTAACAAATCCTGGAAATAACATCCTGAAAGGCCACTTACCTCCCATCTCTCAATCAATCCCAAGCATGACGATCAAAGCAAGTTGGGCAAAGTTACAGAAGTAAGGACCAACTCATGAGCAACGTTCTTTTATATATTCCTCCACATGGACGCGTCAGGACTGACTAACCAGCAAGGAATTACATACATCAGCCCTGTGCGGACACTGGATACTGTCTTGAAGGCCAACCAAGAGCATTAAATGATTGGGGCGGGTGGTGAGAAAGTCAAGGAACTCCATGCGAACCGTACGACTTCGCGACATATATATATATATATATATACACATACATATATATATATATATATATATATATATTTGATTGGTTGTTTTCAACAACCAATCAGAAGCGCGGATGAGCGGTCTATAATCGTCCAAATAAATAAAAAGCCAATTTAATTTTTCTTTTTTTCTTTTCCTATGTTGCGTGAACTGGAGGTTGTATCAGAGACTTATCATCTCTGATTGGGTCTGCTGGGGGAGGGGAGTATGATGTTGGAAGACCCGAAACTCCCCAAGGGACCAAGCAAAATATCACTGACGACACCCTCTAGCGCTAAATGTATTAAGACGTATATTTGAAGTTAGCAATCAACTAATAACCTCTCTTAGTCGATTCATATCAATCTATTTATGTCTATCAGAGTATTCATATCTATTTCCGTCTTATCTTTTTATCAGTCTATCTCAGTCTATTCATATCTATCTATCTATCCATCTTATACAGCCTCTTCATATCCATGTATCTAAATAGCAAGCTATCTTTCAATATATCTATCACAGACTATTCATATCTATTTCGCTTTCTCATTTAGTCTGTTTTTATATTTTTATCTATCAACCTATTTCCGTCTTTTCTGATCTTTCTATCAATCTATCTTAGAATTTTCATATCTATCTATCTATCTATCTATCTATCTATCTTATTCTATTCATATCTAGAGTCCTTTCATCGGAAGTGAACATATTAGACAAGTTGATTAAAGCAAAAAGTCAACGAAATTGTTTTGGCTTTTTATAAACTTTGGCGTTCAGCACAATTTACACATTTCAATTTAACTTCCTTCCTTCATTTATCTCTACCATTTAACAAAGAAAAAAAAAACAATTTGATACCTTACTAAGTTAGTATTTCTAACTGTTATTTTCCTCTATTAAATACTCAAACTATCTGCGAACAGTCGATTTAGATTATATATACTTTATGTCTACTCTTTCTTAATGTGAACAGTTAAAATATTCAACAGAAAAAAATAACAGATGAAAATTTTAACTTAGTTATGTTTGAAAGTATTTCTTGTTTTTTTTGTGGGGGGTTGTTGTTGTTAAATGTATATTCACCCTGATGAAGATTAAATGTTTTCATATTTGGAGAACGTTGCGAAATAATTTATACAATAAATAAAATCACCCGTTGAAGACCATGTGTTTTTTCCATATTTGTACATTTTCATATCTATCTTTTTATATATATGTACACATATATATATTTCAAGATAGATATGAAAATGTACAAATATGAAAAAAACGCATGGTCTTCAGCGGGTGATTTTATTCATGGTATAAATTATACTATAAATAAAATAACCCGCTGAAGACCATGTGTTTTTTCATATTTGTACATTTTCATATATATATATATAATTGTTTAGTATTGAATGATAGACAATTATCCATCTATCTATCTCAGTCTATTCCCGCCTATCTATTTATCTCAGTCTATCCATATTTTTATCTTTTAGTCTATTCATTATATATATATATATATATATATAGCCGTTGGCATTGAGCACTCAAATTGGATACTCCTACCTGCTGGATTTTCTCCTCGGATAATATATACGTAGATATATAATATATAATATATACGTATATATATATTGCTTTGGTAGAGGCACGAGCGTAGCACGTCGCGATCACGGAGGCGGCTTGGCTCTTTCAGAGTCAAGCCGGGGTTACCGTCGGAGCTGATATGATGCAGAAATAACCCGAAATCGGCAATGAAGACAGCGCATCACTGAAGACCTCCCTGATGCATCTAAGATGTATGATTGAAATATATATATATATATATATATATATATATATATATATATTCGGATAATTAAAGTAAAGCATACATTATAAGCTCAAACCAGTTCGTACGTTCAGAACGCTCCCTCTTCTCTAACTCAAGATCTATTAGCTAATCCCCGTTGCACCAATTCCTATAAGTCTAACATGTTCTATTCCTGACTTTTCTGATCGCAATTGAATATCAATCTACTCTCAGTAAACAAAAGGAATTCTACAATCTCCTTTTATTTAACTCTGCGTAACTGAACCCGATTATATCGAAGAATAGCAAAAAAAAAAAAAACCCTTACCAAACCTTCCAGGTAAACTTTTTTGTCCTCTTTTTTGGTTTTTCTTTCTTTTTTTTTTTTTCTTAATCGTCAACTACCATTTCGTTAATTCCTTATTGTTTTTTGCTTTTGTCACGGAGTTCTCTGACAGGACGTGCCCGATGAAAATATCCTTTTGTAGAACTTTTGATGAATACTCTACCTAAGTCTATTCTACAATATTAAATAACCCACGCGGGTTGATATGCCATTAAACAATGAAACCGAACCAAATAATAGATACCTTGCTCTGTTAGAATTCACGCCATTGATTTTACTCATCCCAAAAGCCTTTCAAACTCTCCCCTACAATATAAGTTGAAATAGGAAAGCTTAAATATTCATCAATGCTATTATATAAAGCTTTGTGAACCCTAACAAAATAGAGTTCATGTGTTTTCAACAAGAAGGGTCCATCTCTATCCCAAGACACTAAAATTAGTAGACCAGTTCACATACCTCAGCAGCAATATCTCATCTACTGAAAGTGATGTCATATACGCCTTGCGAAGGTGCAAACAGCAATAAAGGTCATATGGAAATCTTATCTGTGATAGAATAAATATAGTACTACCGTATGGATGCACCACCTGGACGCTAACAAAATTTATGGAGAAAAAACTGGATCGAAACTATACAATAATGTTACATGCTGTCTTGACAAAGTCCTGGAAGCAACACCTTACAACTTAGCAGTTGAACGGCTACTTTTCTCCTATCTCACAAATTAGCCAAGTAAGATAAACATGACACGCGAGACACTGCTGGAGAAGTAAGTGGTGTTCTCTTATGGACTCTCACCCATAGACATACCAGTGTGGGTCGGCGGGCTTACATACATCAGCTTCTGCGGACACTAGATGCCATGTGGATGACCTGCGTGGAGCGATAGATGATAGGGACGGATGGTGAGAGAGAATCAGCGAAATCCGTGCTGCCATCTCGACTTGATAATGATGATGATGATGATGATGATACAAGTTGAAGATTATTGCAAGCATATGGTACCGAAACGCGAATAGATAAAAAGCCTGTAGGTTAAAGAAAGACGAGTCGGGACACGTTTGTTTATTCAATTCAATACTATATATATATATATATATATATATATATATATATTAAATGTGTCTGTATGTGTGAATCAGCTTATCTTCTCTTTCCTTCTGTTTATCTCTGACTCGGAGTGGTACTACCTGTTAGGCTCCCTTACCTGCATACCTACCTGGTTTAGGAGCTTGCTTCTAGGGTTCCCTGTCTCGGCTGGGCCGCTTGGCATACTACCGGAAGGAGTATCAATCACAAGCATAGATTCACATTACACCAGACCTCCGGCTCAAGTAAATGAGAAAGGTCACCTGGTTTCGTGCCGAGAGATCTACCAAAGATTAGCATAGTTCATATTGCGCCTAGGGATCATATGACCAGCATAGCCGAACAGGGCACGAGGCTCGGCTCGGCTCGGCTCGGCTCGGCTCGTGTTCGACCTCCTCCCTCCTCTAAATCCCTACGATAAAAAGCACCTTGTGTCAAATCCTGCCTGGTGGGAGACACAGATGAACATCTACCTATTAGACTCCCAGCTATGGCTCAAATAAAACTGTTCAATCATTTACTAAAGGATATTTATTAGTTGCTTGAAGCCATTTAAATGTTTGCAAAAAAGGATTAATATCAAATAAAATTATCACTGTTAAATACCAATACTTGTAATCATTTAACTGTTAGTTGGTTGATTGAAATCCTCTTTATACATATATATCAAATATATATGATTTGGCTTGTTTGGGTTTAATGGCATATCAACCAATGTAGGTTATTTAATGCCAAATCCTCTTTAAGCATATATATCAAATATATATGATTTGGCTTGTTTCGGTTTTATGGCATATCAACCATTGCAGGTTATTTAATGCCAAATCTTCTTTAAGCATATATATCAAATATATATGATTTGGTTTGTTTGAGTTTTATGGCATATCAACCATTGTAGGTTATTTAATGCTAAATCATCTTTCTATATATATTTATATATATATCAAATATGTATGATTTATAAACACCTTTTGTTGATAACATTTTTAAATCAGCCTGAGTTCTTTTTTTTTTTGCTCTCAGTTAAATGGTTTCAAGCGTTTCCATCAAACACGAATAATTCTATTTAAAATTGATCATTTGTTTGTACACATTTGAATGGATATACATATATGATTTTTAAGTGAATAGTTTGTAGGTAATTTCAGTTTTAAATATGTTGCTTGCACACTAGAATTGCTATTGTTTCTTCATAGGTAAGTAGTTTCAATTATTGCTATGTAACACTAATAATTCTATTTCAATATTAATCATTTGTTTGCACACAGTGAAGTAGTTACAAGTATTGCTATTTAACACTAATCATTCCATTCAACGATATTCATTCATTTGCACAGAGTCAAATGGTTTCAAATATTGCTATGTTATACCAATATTTCAATTAATGCACACAACACCAGTCATTTGTTTACTCACGGTTAAATGATAAAACAGTTCTATTTATAATATTTCAATTTGACATATGTCATTTGCTTTTGCAGTGTTTAAATTTCGAACAGTTCTAATTGATCTACACGTGGGACTCTTACAGGTACTACAACTCCGGGTCAGAGTGGACCTGGGAGTAATCACAATGAAGGGAAACTGCACATTTTCCAAAGCTCCATGGCTAGAGCTTCATCATCAGATAGTTTAATGTCACATCCAGGATATTCATTGGTGGTGGTGGTGGTGGGGGGGGTGGTCTTATTCTAGTGCAGAAAAGCAGTCGGTGTATTCTAAAACCCCGACCGACTGGGCTGTCATTTAATTGTATTACTTTCAAACAGAATTATTACTGTTAGCAATACTAGTAATCATTTAACTGTGTTAATATTGGAGCCTCGCAATCAGATTGTTCAATGTTATATCTAGGACACTCTTTTGGGGAGTCTTAACCCTTTGCAGAGATCAAGTAGGTGAATTCTACAACCTCACCCGATTGGGCTAGATGGTTAAATGTCATATTTCACAGTCGGCTGGGGCTGTAGAATATACCGACTGCACCTCTACAGAGTGGTAAGACCCCCCCAATGAGTGTCCTGGAAATGACACTAAACAATCTAATGGTGAGGTTCCAGTGATACTGGGGCTTTGAGGAATACGGAGCAAACCTTTATTGCCATTGCTCCCGGGTCCCCTCTGGCCCGGAGTGGTAGCACCTGATAGTGTCCAATCTATGGGTTAAATAGAACAAAATGCATACTTATGCTAAACTGAACTGTTTGAATTAGAACTGCTTGACTAAAATGAATAGCTTGAAATAGAAATGTTTTTGAAAATAAAACTGTATACTCAAGGTAAACTGAATTGTTTGAAATAGAACTGAGTATGTGCATAAAAAATGGATTTAGCATTAAATAACCTACATAGGTTGATATGCCATAAAACCCAAACAAACTAAACCAAACTTAAATGTCATATCAGGACACTCGTTAGGGGAGTCTTACTCCTCTGCAGAGATGAAGTCGGGACATATTTGTACTCCGGCCCACTGGGCTGAAAAATAAAGTTGTGTTCGTCGGAAAAGTCTCTCATTTGTTACTGACTGCCAACACCCTAACCCACAGGACAAATTTGAAGCCAACTTGATAAATAACGTTGTCGCTGTTACAATGAGTCAGAAAATGGCGGAGTGTACTTTGACTTGTTCGAGATATTTCTTAAACGTGCCAATGGAGTTACTACAATGTTAGCCTCTTCATCTCGGGAGCTCCCACCGATTGTCCACAATAACATAAATAGTAACTCTCAATCTGAAGAAAAGATTATGAATGAAAATATGTCAATGACTAAGAATATAAAGAAAACGGTACAGAGACCCGAGTTCAAATCCTGAACAAGACTGTCTACATTTTTACATTTCGCTAATACCCTTGAAAAAGATATGAATCCAATTCTTCTCTTTCTAGCTATTGGTAGCTAGTAGGGTATACTGTGTTAATTAAACTTGCTCTGGTAACCGGTCTAGGAGAAGGAAAACACTGCTTAAAAGACAGGCCTTGTATCGCGTCCTACTCGTGGCGGAGGGGTTGGGTAAATACATGTAAATATAAAAGAAGGATAAGGAATACGAGTATAAGTTATTTTAAATATAAAGCATTGACTATCAATAAGAATATGACAGTGAATTTTGAGATCAGGATTTTTGGTTTAATTTCCGTTTCTTTGTTAACTGACATATCAACCTGCATGGGTTATTTAATGCCAAAGATATCCTTGTAGAAGAACAGCGACGATACTATTTTACTATATTTACTCCCAATAAAGAATGAAGCCGATATTTTTTGGCAGACGACATCAAATCAACATCCTATTGAGATTTTTAATTGACTTCTCATCAGAAGCCTAAAGAAACAATTAACTTTGAAAATGTTTCATAAGAATATCATTATTGAACAGACCAACCCATAGAAATTTCAACTGTTTAATTAGCATATACAAATAATATTATACAGGAATGATGGCAAGGGTGCAGGTCCTGCAGCTCTGGTGACCGTGAACTCAACCCTTCATTGCCATTACTTCCAGATTCACTTCGACTCGGAGTAGTATTATGTGTTGGAGTCCCACGTATAGGTCAAACAGATACGTTTGGAAATGATTAGTACTTGATAGAAATATTTAACCATATAAGAGTGGGCAAATAAATGATTGTTATTAAATAGGAATAGTTACTTGAAACCATATAGTTGTGTTTATTTTTATCATTAAGGGTTTTCGGACTATTGTCTTCATCTTTATTGTCATTTCCACCCCTCTGCAGAGAAGCAGTCGGTATATTCTACAGCCCCAGCCGACTGGGCAACAGTTTTTACTTTTATTATTGTTATAAGTATTTCTATTATTAAATTATCAAACAATAGTCTGAAAACCCTTAATGATAAAAATCATCAAGCTTCATCTAAAAATTAAGACAACTAATCATCATCATCATCATCATCATCTTGTCGTGCTATCAGCACGGATATCCCTGTCCTTCTCTCGCCACCCATTCCCATCGTTCATAGCTTCCGGTGAGTCTTCTGGACTACACCCCGTATCTACACAGAGCTGCTGTATGAAGGTTCGAGCTGGTCACCCTGCCTTTGCTCGGCCATGTGAAGGGGTCCACAGGAGTACATCACTTATGAGCTCGTCCCTACTTCTTCAGCAGTGTCCTCCATGTCTGGTTGATCTAATTTGGATAGTTTTCGTGATAGGTGGTAAATGGCCGTACAGCTGCTTTGTGGGGTTTTGCTTCCAGGACTTGTTCAATATTACTCCCAGCATTCTTGTGTAGTTGCCGTCAAGCTTTTTCTCCATCCGTTTACTTAGAGTCCATGCAGTGCATCCATATAGCAGTATCGACTCGATCGCTGCTTGGAAGAAACTGCGTTTCATTTTATCGGTCAGGTCTGACTTTCATATGACCGATAGCCTATTGATAGCTGTCTATGCCTTTGCTAGTCGTCTATCAATGTCTGTCTTGGTTGATGAGACACTGCTTCCTAGGTAGGTAAACTTGTCAACTAGTTTTAGATAACAATACTTGATATCACATAACGGCGTGAACAAATGATTATTATTAGAGAGAGACAATTTAAAAAAAGCATATAACTGTGAGCCAACTATTTGTAAAAGATAGAAATACTTGACACCATATAACTATGTGCAAACAAATTTTTAGTATTATCAATCAGGAACAGTTGCTTAAAACAATGCATTTGAGTATAAATTATTAATATAAAGAATGTTTGCTTGAATCAATCATTGTAGACAAATTCCCTCATGAGATACTTGAAGCCATATAACTGTGTAAACAAATAATTATTCTTAAATTGAAATGTTTAATTGAAACCATATGACTGTGTATCAATTATCAGTATTTGATAGTAATACCTGATATCATTTATAATTGTGTATTAATTATTTGAAAATTATTGCTATCAAATACGTTTACTTGAAACCGGTTTGAAAAATATTTGTATTATTACAATTTCATGAAGCAATAAATGTTTATTCAGGATTATTCTTAGTAGTAGTAATTTAAATCATATAACTGCATTAGGCATACGTGAAACCAGCTCATCAACCAAATGAGCAGAGTGTTCACCAATGACCTGGGAGGCCGAGGTTCAATCCCAGGTCGAGTAATACCAAAGACTCAAAAAATGATACTTGATGCTGCCTTGTTTAACACTCAGCATTATAAAGTACGGAAAAGGGTAAAGTGGAGCAATCTAAGGAAAGGAGTAACACCCTTCCTTACACCTCAATGTAGTAGCTAATGAAAAGGATACCTTCAGGTCACCCTCGACCACGGTCACCAACTTTACTTTATATATATATATATATGTATAAGTATTAGATTGGAGCTCTTAAAACACTATAACAGTGGGCAAGTCAACTGTATTTGAAACAATTATTTGAACTTACAGTTATTGTGTCATACAGTGGTGGGACGGAGAACAAATCAAGTAATTATTATGGTTGGTTGGTTGGTTGGTTGGGTGGGTTTTTTGGCATATCGACCTTTGTAGGTTATTTAATGCCACATCCATTTTTATACAAATAGTCAGTTCTATTTCAAACAATTCAGTTTAGCATGAGTACACAGTTTAATTATAAAAAAAAAAGCTATTTAGTTTCGTCAAACAATTCTCATTCAAACAATTCAGGTGTATTCTACAGCCCCAGCCAATTGGGCAATACACAGAGTTAAATGTCAAAACAGTTTTATTTCAGATAATTCCGTTTAGCATAAGTAGTCAGTTTATAGGTCAAAACAGTTCTTTTTCGAGCAATTCAGTTTAGCATAAGTACGCAGTTTAAATGTCGAAACAGTTCTATTTTAAACAATTGATACGCAGTTTAAATGCAAAAAAAAACACTAAAGTCAAGAAACCACTGTTTAGTTCTATTCAAACCATTGATAGGATCCTTATCAGGTGCTACCACTCCAGACCAGAGTGGACGTGGGAGCGATGGCAATGAAGGGGTCCTCCACATTTCCCAAAGTTCCTGCATTACTGGAACCTCACCATCAGTTTGTTTAGTGTCATTTCCAGGACACACGTTGGGGGTGGGGTCTTAACCCTCTACAGAGAAGCAGTCGGTGTATTCTACAGCCCCAGCCGACTGGGCAACACTTTATATTATAATTGTTACAATTAGTATTTCTATTATTAAATTATAAGTTTTACTTTCGATTTCTTACAATCCATCACCTGGTCTTTACTCAGGATTCATGTTGTGGGAAGGAAGTGTTAATGTATAATGCTAGCTTAGCTGGCGACGATGAACTTAGCAGATTCAATGCGGTCGCAAGATAACCTCAACAAAGTGGTTTTCACAGAGAAGAGAAATATAAAATATGATGGCGAGAATATAATTTATTGCCTATGGATAGAGTGACAGATATTTCCGTTCGCAGATAAGATCAGCAAATTACCGGAAAAAAAACGGAAATATGTAAGTTCCGATAACCAACCATACGAAGAGGATATTCATATATCCGCTTGGGACTTGAAAAGACAATATAAGGTCTGTAATTTTGGACTGAAGGCAGAGATCCGCCGGTCGCTCAAGCGTATGGGGAGATCCGCTGGTCTCTCAAGCGAAGGGAGAGACCTGCTAGTCACTCAAGCAGACCTGTCAGCTCCCCATGTATGTTTTTTAGCAGTCGCACAACTTCACAAAAAGGGTCCCTGCCATAGAAGAAAGATATGTGCGAACTCTCTCAGACTGTATTCCTACTACATACAATCGTCGCCGTCGAAGAATAAGAATATAAATTATATTTTTATATATCTTCGTTGTTTGTTCAGCGGTGCAATATACTACGGTTATATCTATTCTAAGTATTTGTGGTTTTTGCTGCTTCTTTTGGTTGATATCTTAATTCACATTGATAGCACTCTCCTAAGGATATGAGCAGTTCTTCAGAGATCATCTTTTTTTTATATTTCCTATAGACTAACACTGCCAGGTATCTTGATAATATGTTTATCTGTCTCTTTCTTGATCATACCCAGTGCTCCCACTATTACTGGCACGGTGGGAGTTTTAATGTGCCACATTTTCTCAATTTCCATTTCCAGGTTTTTGCATTTGCTTATTTTATTATATTCTTTAGTTAATATGTTATCTGTTGCCACTGATACGAGGATCATTAAATAAGTTTCCAGACTTTTTTCGTACAGTCACTTTTATTGATAGTACACACATGAAACTCTAGTCCCCTTCGAAGGAATCTCCTCCGGCTGTAATGCACTTTTTGTACCGTTCCAACAACTTCTGGAAGGCCCCATGGAAGTACTCTTATGTGAGCATGTCAATAACCTTCGTCACAGCCTCTTTCATCTCTTCAATTATCTCATAACGACAGCCTCTGAGCTTAGGGAATAACCAAAAGTCACAGGGAGCAAGGTTTGGACAATAGAGAGAGGGTGAGGAACTGTCTTGATGCCCATCTTGATCAAATAGTCTGTGACAAGGATGGAGTTGTGGACTGGTGCATTGTCCTGCTAGAAATGCCACTGATCCGATACACGTATATCAATTAAAAAACATGTTTTTTTCTTGTAGTTCTTAACCATTATATCTGGTCAATTGCTTTTTTATTTTTCTATTAGTTTAGATGGTGAAGACACAGAGTTCCTTTTGTTTCTACTTTTGGTGTTTACCAACCCCTCCGCTCGGACAGGATATGACACAAGGTCAATTTTTAAGCGGAGTTTAACAGGTTTGAATTCAGAGTTTTCCTTCTCCTAGACTAGTTGCCTAACCAAAGCTGAAGAACCTAGTCTGTCCTACTATTTACTATTTACCCATAGCTGGAGGGAGAATAATTGGATTCATGCCTTTCCCAAGGGTATTAGTGCGATGTGAAATGCAACCAGTTTCGTCCAGGATTTGAACTCGTGTCGCCGTGTTCATTTCCTACGACGATAACAATTACACCACAGGCACCTCCATTCTACTTTTGGTGTTAATACCATCTTTTATAATCCAATATTTAGGATTTACATACTTTCCAATGAATAGAATCTCCTTTTTATTATACTTTTCTTTATATTATATCAGTGTTAAGATTTGGGAACCAAATACTACGGCTGGTGTCCTCGTGGTGTAATGGTTTAATCGCTACACTGCGAAATCGTAGTAAGTGAGTTCGAACTCCACTCGCACTATTATATTCACTTTCACACAAGTTATCTTGGAAAAGGTATGAACCCTTAACCCTCCCAGCTATGGGTTAAATAGTACCACTACTAGTTCTTCTAGAAGGGTGACTTTGGCACCAAAAATACCTACGAGGGTTGATATGCTACTAAATAAAAAAACCGGACAGTATATGGTCAGTTGATTCACTTTTTGTTCGCTTAATCTATATATTGGATTTTATCTATCCTTTATAATGTTTGCTTGATAGTTTCTAGTTTGTAGGCTTTGATCATGTGCTGCTATTATTAACCCCTCTCCGCCTTCAGTGCAGAACTTTTCAGCTTTCACTTAGTTTTTACAGTATCGTTTTCGGCTTTTCTAATTCTTAATGTATTGTTTTTTGTTGCCAGGTGTTTTTAATTGACTCAGTCCTTGTGTCATTGCTTCTTTCTTTAAGATTTTTCTACCACTATTCCATTATCTTGCCCAGTCGGCTGGGGCTGTAGAATACACTGACTGCACCTCTGCAGAGGGGTAAAACCCCTCCCCAACGAGTGTCCTGGATATGACACTAAACAATCTGATGGTGAGGTTCCAGCAGTGCTGGAGCTTTGGGGAATACGGAGTACCCCTTTATTGCCATTGCTCCCAGGTCCACTCTGGCCCGGAGTGGTACCACCTGATAGGGCCATTTCTATGGGTTAAATAAAACTAACAGCATACTTATGCTAAAATGAATTGTTTGAAATAGAACTGTTTTTCACAATTAAATCGTACTTACATTTAAACTGCGTGCTTATGCTTAACTGAATTATTTGAAATAGAACTGTTTTTCGACATTAAAACTGTATTTACACTTAACTGAATTGTTACATATAACTGCTTGAATAGTTTGAAATGGAAATGTTTTTGACAATTAAACTGTGTACTTATGCTAAACTGGGGGGGGGGTAATAGCGAGACTGGTTCGAACTCACTTACAGGCCAGCAAATGTATTGCTTCCTTTACCTATTGAATTACTTTTCTTTTTGTTTCTCTTATTATAATAGTTTCTTCTTGAGAGTCTTTCATTAGAATTTGAAGGACAGCTAATTTCCGAAAGACTCCTGGACTCTTCTCAGTATTCTGCCCGATCTTGATAATGCAGTAGTTTGGATGGTGTCCTCTCGTCCAGTTATTTCTAAGTCCTCCAGTACTTGCATCAATCCTTTGGTGACTGTACCAAGAGCACCAATCACAATTGGTATAATCGTCACTTTCCTGTTCCACAGTTTTTTTAAATTCCCAAGCAAGGTTGAGGTACTTATCCTTCTTTTCATTTTCTTTTAATTTTACTCTGTGATTAGCCAGGACAGCAAAGTCCACAATTTTGCAAGTTCTCTCCTTTTTTTTTTCTTTTTTTTTTGTTGTTTATTATAAGGCCTGGTCGTCTGGCAGATATTGGATGATCCGTTTGTATCTCAAAATCCGAGAGGAGTTTGTGCGTCTCATTTTCTAGGGCAGATGCTGGTTTGTGCATAAACTATTTGTTCTAATTATGAAATATAGATTTCTTGCACAATTCCCAGTGAATCACTTTTCCCATTCATTCGTGTCAAGTCTTATACTCTTTCTGTGCTAATTTACTGCATTCGCTTGTATTGCGATTGATCGCTTTGTCTCTATTACCATATAACCTACATTTGCTGTTTTGTTGCGTATTAATATTATTATTATTATTATTATTTGAAACCACATAATTGTGTCCAAATTACTCTTGCCCAGTCGGCTGGGGCTGTAGAATACGTCGACTACAACTCTGTAGAGGGGTAAGATCCTCCTAACGAGTGTCCTAGATCTGACACTAAACAATCTGATGTTAAGGCTCTAGTGATGCTGGAGCTTTGGGGAATGCGGATTACCCCTTCATTGCCATTACTCCCAGGTCCACTCTGGCCCGGAATGGTAACACCTGATAGGGCCCTATCTATGGGTTAAATAGAATTAACTGCATACTTATGCTAAACCGGCTTGTTTGAATCAGAACTGTTTGACTAAACTGAATAGCTTGAAATAGAAATGTTTTTGACAATTAAACTGTACTTACACTTAAACTGCGTGCTTATACTAAACTGAATTATTTGAAATGGAACTGTTTTTTGACATTGAAACTGTACTTACACTAAACTGAATTGTTAAATATAAAACTATTTTGACATTTAACGGTGTGTAAACAAAATCTGTACTTATACTAAACTGAATTAGCTGAATTAAAACTGCTTGACTAAACTGCATAGCTTGAAGTAGAAATGATTTTCACAATCAAACTGTACGAACATTTAAACTGTGTACTTATGCTAAACTGAATTGTTTGAAATAGAACTATTTTTATAAAAATGAATTTGGCGTTAAATAACCAACAAAGATTGTTATGCCATAAAACCCAACCAACCAAATTACTTGTAAAAGTAAGTAAGTAAAGTTAGCGACCGTAGTCGACGGTGACTCGAAGGCTCCCTTTTCGATACCTACTACACCAAGTTGTAGGGGAGGGCGCTACTCCTTTCCTTGGATGGTTCCACTTTACCCTTGATCCTTACCTTATAATGCAGAGTGTTAAGCAAGGTAGCATCAAGTCCATTTTTTTGAGTCTTTGGTATGACTCGACCTAGGATTGAACCCAGTCTCCCGGGCCATTGGCGAACACTCTAATCATTAGACCAATGTCCGGTTTAGATTACTTGTAAAAGATTGAAATGTTTGGAGCCACGTGACGGTGTGCAAATTATTTGTCTTAAGAATAATTACATGAAGCTATAACTATTTACAAAGGATTGTTGTTGTTGTTTGTTTGTTTGTCTGTTACATTCAGACATATAAGATACTTGAAACCACATAATTTTGTCCAAGTTTAAATCAAGTTAGATAAGTGTTGCTCTTCTTAATGCAATTTTTCACAATTTTTAAAATATATTTTCAGTAAATAGTCTTTAAAAAAAGAAATATATTCACGTTAATTTACTTTTTAAAGATGTCTGCCGAATTGACAACTAAAAAATATTATTTTCGCGAGATTTTGTTATCTGAATGTAAAAACGTTGAATTCATACATATGAATTCAGTGTTAAAAAAATATTAGGTTAAAACATGTGTGTGTGTGTGTGGTGTAATGATTACCGTCGTGAGAAATGGACACGATCACTCCAGTTCAAATCCTGGACGAGGCTGTTTACATTTCACTAATACCCTTAGGAAAGACATAAATCCAACTATTCTCCCTCCAGCTATGGGTAAATAGGGGGACAGATTTGGCTCTTTAAATTTGGTAAGGCAACCAGTATAAGTGAAGGAAAACTCTCAATTCAAATCTTTTATACTACGTATGAAAATTGACCTTGTGTCACATCATGTATGTGCTGAGAGGTTAGTAAGTATATATATATCAGCAGCAAATCGGCAAGGAGTTCTGATTGGCAAGAAGAAAGTCAAATGGAAAAGCCTTTAAGAGTGGGCGTGGGATCGAAAAAAAAAAGGGTTAGTTGGCGACCAGACAGGACGAGGTAAAGACAGTCAGTTGAAGACTAGCCACGACGATGAAAAGACAACGGAATGTTGCGACGCTTATTTTGTGGTGAGCTCCGTAAAGAGGTCTCCCAAGAGACGCGAAGCTGTGAAGACGAAACCAGCAAACAAGCACGGTTAAAACTACGATAGAAACGTGAAAGATAATTCAAGATCTGTGACTGCTCTCTCTCTCTTTCTCTCTTTCTCTCTCTCTCTCTCTCTCTCTCTCTTCCAGATATTTTGTTTCTCTTTGTTTTGCTATCACTGTGGACTTAGTTTTCATAAGCAGTTTCTCTCTTCCCGACGACTACTAAAAAGTGTAGTAGCTAATGTTCTTTTGTATTAGCGAACTAAGGCGGGGTTTTAGTGTATTCGTCCCTTCTTCTTTTCATCTCAGTGGATATTATCACGTGGTCCGACTGACAATTAAGACGTAGTGCTACATGTATTAACCTGTTCGACACGTGGTGGTGCATATGTCCATTAGCAGGGGTAGTAGTTGTACAAACGTCTATGGGAACCGTACTAGCGCAAGCTTCCGTTTGAACATCGTAGCGTTGCAAACTTCTATTTCTGTTGAGTAATGTTACAACCGTCTATTTGGTATGTAACAGTACATTCTTCTGGATTTGTAGAATGACTGCTGGAATACCCTACGTTTGGCAATAGAGCTCTGCATCGTACCACACTAGAAGGAGAACCCAATCTCGGTTGTGAGAAAGTTTCTGTGACCATATCAACCCTAACATCTAACCGCCGAACTCCCCAGATAGCAATCCCCTAGATTATTAGGTGCAAGGTGCGGTCGAACGAGAGACCAACAAAACTCCGTGCACTGAAAGCAAGGATAACGGCAGCATTTACTTATTTAAAAAATACCGTCGAAAAGGCTTATAGGCGATTATGAAGTCGTCTGGAAGCCATGGTTGAAGCCAGTAGTGATTTATTAAATAGATTTAATCTGTAGTATTTCAAGTTATTTTCCGGAAATTTTGGTAATTATATCTGATAAAACGAGATGTCTATAGTATTTTCTTTTTCGTGCCATTTAGACAACAGTTCATCCATCGCAATCTATATATGTATGTGTGTATAAATATCCTATGGTACGTACAATTTTTTTTAGAATAGCTTTAAATAGAGCATATATAATAACTTATAAGAAAGGACCATTTTGTTCGGTCATGTCTCGTCAGAGAACTCCGTGATAAAAGCAAGCAAAATAGGGGAATAAACATAACGTAGTTGAAAACGAGGCCAAAAAAAACGTATATCGGGGAAAAAAGAAATAAAGTTAATCAAAAATATTGCCAAATAAAATTCACACCCGATATATATATATATATATATATATAGATATAAGTACTAACATCTTGCCAGTGCTTATAATTCGAAGATTTACTACTCTTGAAACGTCCTATCGCTGAATTACAATTGTCTGTGAGGGAGAGGCTTTATCTCACTAAATAATATCTAGCTCTTTATAAACAAAAAGAATTCTACAATCTTTTTTTTTTTTTTTTTTTTTTGTTAAACCCTGAGGATTACATTGTGATTAAATCTAGCCAAGTCCAAGAAAAACAAAAAGAAAACATTACCGGGCCGAAAAAAGGCAATTTTTCATTTAGCGATATTTTTGGTACGGAAGTCTCATTTCATAGAAATCTTTTAAGGGGCAATAACTCCTTCTTTCACATAGCCCTAATACCCTTGGGAAAGGTATGAATCCAAAATATTCTCCCTCCAGCTATGGGTAAATAGTAGGACAGACTAGGTTCTTCAGCCTTGGTGAGGCGACTAGTCTAGGAGAGGGAAAACTCTGAATACAAACCTGTTAAACTCCGCTTAAAAATTGACCTTGTGTCATATCCTGCCTGAGCGGAGGGGTTGGTAAATTGGATAACTCCTTCTTGGTTATCATCCCAGCCAACTCACTGATCTAATGGGATTCTCATCTGCTACAAAAAATAATCTATGTACATTTTCAATGTTTTATTTATCTATTTTAAGCACGAAATACTTTCCTTTTAAAAAATCTAATTCGGAGGTATAATCCTCAACCTTGAGATTCAAAATGCAATAAATATTATTACTCTTGCAATTTCTATGCGTCTGAAAGTTAAAGTGATATATTATCTGCATTAAAAAAGAAAAAAGAAAAACGAAAGACAAAAGAAAAAGCAATTCAGAAACTGACCAATTAATAAATCAACTTTGGTTACAACTAATGAATATATATGTGTATATAGGTATGTGAGTTTGTGTGTGTGCGTGTGTATGTGTGCGTGTGTGTGTGTGTGTGTGTGTGTGTGTGTATTTGATAGAAAATTTAGATAGAAAAATTTTTGGAAAATAAATTTAGATGGAAAGATTTAAACAAGCTGATATATAGGTATAGATAGATCGATAGATAGAGAGAGAGAGAGAGAGTGATGGAAATATAGATCGATAGATGTTGATGTATTTAGATAAGATATAAATATAAAGTTTTTTCATGGACAATAGTTTTGATGGATGGACAGATAGATTGAATGATAAATAGATAGATATGAACCGACAATATTATATATATATATATATATATATATATATACATATATTAGTCAGAAATTTCAGATTATTTCTTTTATAGCATTATGAGCCGGCAAACCCAATAAATACAAGCTGGTAGAATTCAACATACCTGATCTAAGACTCCGAAACCAAGTCACCAAATAATGACTGGAGCCCGGAACATTTCATTCAACCGAGACGAAAGTGTAGGCGGAGTGTTCTATGAAACCAGTGATATATATATATATATATATATATATATATATATATATATATATATATATATATATCATGGATTTCATTATTCGGCGCTGTTTTCTCTTTTGGTGGCTGGCATAAAGGAGACAAGCATTTGCTGAGAGTCGAGAGCACGGAGAAGAATCTTGTTTTTAGAATGAAAAAGAAGCATCCATGTGATGTCGATTTCTTCTGGCTTCCATAGCTAGAGAGAAGAAGAGGAAGAAAAAAAACCCAAAGAAGAAACGTCCCAACATTAAAAATCAAGTGGTGTTTTTTGTATGTTTTCCTCCCCAGCCAGTAAGTAGCCTCACTGACATAGCAGTAGCTGATGACCACGCAGAGATACACTTTCTGGCACGTTAATTCTTTCTAAAGAAAAAAAAACTCTAAGAACAACATTTCTATAATTTTCAATTCACGTTTTTAAGTATACGCTGTCGGAGTTTCCGTTACAAAAAATCATACCACATATTTTGCTCTCTGGCCTTCGTAGACTTAGTAAGAAGTAAAGCTCAAAATTCAAGCTCCAACCGATTTACAAGTATTGCAGGGTAAATCATAACTGCTTATTTCAAGTATGTATGTGTGTATACATCAACAAATATATACATACCAGCCCATTGTCTTGTGGATAGAGTGTTCGCCAACGGCCCGGTAGACCGGGATTCAATCGCAGGTCGAGTCATACCAAATTCTCAAAAAATGGTACTTGATACTTCTGGAGGGTTTGAGCCCTGTAGTGGTTTGATAAAAAAGCTAACGACGAGGAGGGGGATATGAAGATGTAGTTAGAGACGGTTTGGTTTCTTTGATTTAATGGCATATCAACCTGCGTGGGTTATCTAACGCCAAAAAAGCATAAAAAACAGTCGTGGTACTATTTAATCTATAGCTGAAGGGATAAGGATGGTTATAATATACCCTTTCGCAGAAGTAGTAGCTCGAAAATGATTCTAATTGCGCGACTGGAGTTCGAACTCGCTTACTACGATGACGCAACCTAGCACGTTAGCCACTACACCCCTTGGAGACGAATAGATTGATCAATACTTCAAGTTTAACAAAAAATTAGCAATCGTGAGAGAAAATGATGTCAAAAAGAGTTTCCATATATTTTTGACTAAGCCAAAGATCAATAAGACAATATAACAAAAGCAAAAAAATTAATATATGAATTTACCAAACCTTACACACAAGCAGAATGTGACACAAGGTCAATTTTAAGCGGAGTTCAACAGATATGAATTCAGAGTCTTCCTTGTCCTAGACCGATTGCCATACCGATGTTAAAGTACCCAGTCTGCCCTACTACTTACCAATAGCTGGAGGGAAAATAGTTGGATTCATATCTTTTTGGCATTTTTTCACACACACCGGGACATTGGCCCAGCGGTTAGAGTGTTCGCCAATGGCTCGGGAGACGTGGGTTCAATCCCAGGTCGAGTCATACCAAAGACTTTAAAAATGGAACTTGATACCACCTTGCTTAACACTCAGCACTATAAGGTACGGTTCAAGGGTAAAGTGGAGCAATCCTGGGAATGGAGTAGCGCCCTCCCCTACACCTTGGTGTAGTAGCTATCGAAAAGGGAGCCTTCGGGTCACCCTCGACTATGGTCGCTAACTTTACTTACTATATATATATATATAAATTGGCGACCGTAGTCGACCCGAAAGCTCCTTTTCAATAGCTACTACACCAAGGTGACTGGGAGGGCGCTATTTCTTTCCTTGGATTGCTCCACTTACCCTTGATACTTACCTTATGATTCGATTTATTTGGTTGTTTTTTTTTAGATTGACAGTAGGTGGCCATACAGCTGCTATTTTGTTGGGAGTTGCTTCCAGGATTTGTTCAATATAGTTCGTAAGATTCTTGTGCAATTCCCGTCTACCTTTTTCTATATTCGCCTAATCAGTGTCTATGCGGTGAATCCATAGTGTAGAATTGACACGACCGCTACCAAGAAGGTAACAAGTACTTTGGTATGACTCGACCTGGGATAATGTCCTGGTCTCCCAGGCCATTGGCGAACACTCTACCCACTAGACTTATGGGTATATATATATGTGTGTGTGTGTGTGTTTGTTCACATCATACAGACAAAACATTTACGTGTTCATATTAGCATTAATGTATATCAGTATATATAAGACCTTTAAACACTTCCATGTTAACTATGTTAAGCGCTCCTTCGCAACATACCCCAGCCCAGTCGAGTGGGGCTGTAGAATATTCTAACTTGCACCTCTGCAGAAGGGGTAACCCGCTCCCCGCAACGAGTGTCCTGTATATGACACTAAACTGCATCTAATGGTGAGGCTCCATTCCTGGAGCTTTGGAGAATGTGGAGTACTCTTTTATTGCCATTACCACCAGTTCCACTCTGACACGGAGTATTTGTACCTGTTAGAGTCCCAACTATAGGTCAAACCATCATCATCATCATCATCATGTCGTTCTGCTAGATCTCCCTCTCTCTCTCTCACACACACACACCATTCGTCTCTATAATCCATCGCTTCCGGCAGGTCGTCTAGACTACATCCTATGTCCGTACAGAGCTGTTGTTGATAAGTTCGACTTGGTCATCCAACAGTTGCAAGTCCGTGTGAAGGGGTCCATAGGAGAACGTCGCTTATGACTTCGTCTTTCCTTCTCCAGCAGTGTCTCTCGGTGTCTTGTCCGATTTATTTGGTTGTTTTTTTGATATTGGAAGTAGGTGGCCATACAGCTGCTGTTTTGTGGGATATTGCTTTCAGGATTTGTTCAATATAGCTCGTAGGATTCTTGAGCAATTCCCATCTACCTTTTTCTATGTACGCTGTGACGAGGAAATATGACACCCTAATACATTTGGCCGTCAGGGACGACGGTAATAAGCAGAATAATGGAAGTGGGGAGAGACCATCTCTCCTTCACCCCTCTCTATCATTACAAGCTGAGATAGGCATGGGAGGACCTCACTCCCTATTAGCCATGTATGTGTCAGCGGAGAAGCAAACCCTCGACCATATTTGGTACCGAGGAAGAGCCCGCCAAAAAAATCAACACGTGGTGAATTTTCAAACTACGGAAAATAAGTTAGTTGCCATTCATTCATCACCGGGTGAAGACGCATAGTTAGTTGCCGTTTATTCCTCAAAGGATGAGGACGCATAAGGAGTTGCCTTTGTTAGTTGAAAAACCAAGAACATAGTTTGAGATATGGAAGAGACCCCAAATTCCAAAATAATGCCGCGCAGAGAACGCAGAGAAGCTTATCCTGGAATTAACTCAGCACTCCGGGGCATGGTAAGCCTCGTTAAACAAATACCCAAAGAAAAGACTTGTCCACAAAAAGAGGAAAAATTGTTAATCTTGGTCTTATCTGAAATTAGACGTATATCCTTTTACCAACATGTTATGGAAACCCAATAACGAAAGAAAAAAGAGATGAGAATAAGTTCCACAAAACTCCAAGTAAACATACAATTTAAGTATATTCAACTTTATCCTGCTGCATTCATACTGAAATGATAAACTTGAGATTTGGAGCACGCGCTCTGCCGTTAAATCCTATAATCTGAAGGAAAGCGGGCTGTGTCTATCGTTATCGAACCACCTTCTCACCTTCCGACATTAACAGATATTTTATGGGGGACCTGTCCAGGGATAAAGACTTTTATGTGGGCTTAGCCCGCGATACGGATATTTTAGAGGAGGCTCCTCCGAGATGCAGAAAGACTTTTTCGCTCCTGACATTTATCTGGATTGTTTTTTTTTAAATCTTTTTTTCTTTCTTTTATTCAATAAAAGAATATTGTTATTAATCCTGTTAACTCAAACACGGCAGTTCAGAGTCCTTATTTTCTTGTGGAAGAATTGTGTTTGTCGAAGACCTTGTATTTGAGGGGGGAAAGCAGGCTAGTTAGCTGTGTTGACTTTTAATAATTCCCCTAGAACTTGCCTAGTAGCTTTAAAATGTGGTTCCGCTGAGGAGTTGGTGATATCTGTAACACTAAATAGCGTTCGGAAGACCACTGCCAACGTCTGTGCCCTGATTTAACTGGTGGACCTGGCACCCTGCAAGCCCGCTGGGCATATAGCGGAGTAACAACGCTTTATCAGTGTCTATGTGGTGCATCCATATAGTAAATGTGACACGACCGCTAACATGTATCCAATCATCATCATGTCGCTCCGCCAGCGTGGATTTCTCTGACCCTCTCCTTCCACCCTTCTCTATCGTCCATCGCAGCTGGTAGTTCTTCAAGGCTACATCCTGTATCGGCACAAAGCTGTTGTATGCTAGTCGTCCCGCTTTTGCTCGTCCATGTGAAGCGGTCCACAGGAGTATATTATCACTTATGAGTTATCCCCTACTTCTCCAGCAGTGTTTCACATGTCTGGTTCGTCTGACTGATAATTTTTGTGATGGGTGGTAAGTGGCCATACAGCTGCTGGTTTGTTGGGTGCTGCCTCCAAGACTTGTTTGATATTGCTCGCAACATTCTTGTGTAATTGCCGTCAAGCTTTTTCTCCTTACATTTAGTTAGCGTCCATATAGTGCATCCATACAGCAGTATCGACACAACTGCCGCTTGGAAAAAATTCCTTTTCCTTTTATCGGTCAGTTCTGACTTTCATAAGACCGACAGCCAATCGTAGGTGACCATGCCTTTGCTAGTCGCGTGTTGATGTCTGTCTCGGTTGATGAGACACTGCTTCCTAGGTAGGTGAACTTGTCTACTAGTTTCAGAGAACTACCGTTCAGTGTGGAGATGTCATCAAGCACTATTTAATGATTTGCTATACTTGAAACCATTTAACTGCGCCAAATAGAACTATTAGTATAAGATAAGAATACTTTAAACCATTTTAGAGTGGCAAATAGAACTATTAGTATTAGATAGGAATACTTGCAACCATTTAACTGTGTGCTAACAAATGAGCCCTGGCTCATGTAAAAATTCTAGCCTCCATGCCATTTGTTTACAAATCTTATATTTAATATATATGTCTAAACAGGATTCTGCATTACATAACCTACAAGTGTTGATTTGCCGTAAAACGTAACCAACCAACCAATGCACACACAGACATATGTGTGTGTATGTTCATGGGGATGGCTTTTGATTTTATTCCTTGGCCAACTATATTGACCCTCTCAGACAGTTTAAAAGGCTTGTCTATTTGTCTGAATGACAGATTTGAATAAATGTCTGGCACTGACCAATAAAAAGGAGTGCTCCTTCAAACACATCAAACTGAATGTCCATTTTTTTTTCATTAATTATATTGATAAAATAACCAAATACGCAATAACTGTCACTACATATCTACCATAAAAAAAACGCTCCATAATATATTGACTTTTACAGACAAAAGTGAAAACTGAAAAGTTATTGGTTTCACAAAGAAACGAATGATCTAGATCCATAAAACTATTCTATACATTAATCCTACTGTTCCACACACTTGATGCATTATTATCAACTTTATTTTAACCCTAAAAAATCAGTTTAAAATGTTAAAAGAAGCCATTACCTCCTTGGTTGGAACAAGAACTTTTCACATCCTCCCATAAAAGCCACTAAAATTTTGGCTAATTTTTTTAGGACTGAATGCAAAATTTTGCGTCTTCGGAAAAACCCATTGAGACAGTTTCAATAGTTAGAATTGTGCACCGATTCTGGGTACCGTCTAGAATACTTAACTAGAACGATAGCTGATAGGAACAGAAGGCGAGTGAGAGTCTAAGGAATCCGTCAGCACGCTTTGATGATGATGATGATGATGATGATACTACTGTATTAAAGACTGGACCATTTTAATATCAGCACCAAATTTTTGACACAGCTGATTGGGCACAACAAACGTCTTTTGTCGGACTTAACTGTGGATTGCTTTCTTGAATGAGTTTTGCGATCCTTTATTCCCGTTCCCACTCGCCAAGGTCCGATATTAGCATAAGTATATCCAAGGATTCACTTACACTGAATAGACGGAAGGAAAGACGAGATAAGCTCGTTTACACATATAGGGCAATTTACGAGGTGCATACAATAAGTTTCCAGACTTTTTTCGTATGGGCAATTAAAATTTTCGTAGACTTTTGAAAATTCTTATTGCTATACATCTTATGAGATGACTGACCAATTTTTATGATTTCAGGTTCAAATGAACAGCTACAGCAGAAATTGGAATACACCCTACCAAAGCCTGATTGTCACAGCGAGTAAATTTCAAAAATGCAATCTGACACTTTAGAAGAACAATATCCTTTAAAATTCTGTTTTAAACTTGGAAAAAATGCCACAGAAACGTATGGAATGCTTCAGACTGCTTTTGGAGCATCTTGCATAAATCAAGCATCAGTTTTTGAGTGGAATAGGAGATTCAAGGAAGGCAGGGAGTCTGTGAGGGATGATGAGAGGTGTGGGAGGAGTAAGGAAGTCAATACACCACAGTTGATTGGCCAAAGGGTTAGTGTGAGGGTTACTATGTTGAGGTTTTAATGGAGTTCAGGGAGAGATTCCGTCGCAAGAGGCCAGCACTCTTCAAATCGGGTCATTGGCATTTCAACCAGGACAATACACCAGTCCACAACTCCATCCTTGTCACAGACTATTTGACCCAGATGGGCATCAAAACAGTTCTTCACCGTCCCTATAGTCCAGAGCTTGCTCCCTGTGACTTTTGCTTATTCCCTAAGCTCAAAGGCTGTCGTTATGAGACAATTGAGGAGATGAAAGAGGCCGTGACGAAGTTCATTGACACGCTCACACAAGAGGACTTCCATGGGTCCTTGCAGAAGTTGTTGGAACGGTACAACAAGTGCATTGCATCCGGGGGAGATTACTTTGAAGGGGACAAGAGTTTCATGTGTGTACTATCAATAAAAGTGCCCATACGAAAAAAAGTCTGGAAACTTATCGCATGCACCTCGTAAATCATTCATAACAAACATACAAGAAGGACTGACAAGCATACACAAACGATTCCCGACGGATAAAATGAGCTCATATTCTTCTATGAACAAGCAGTATATGAAAGCGGGTAAAAATAGTGAGAGAACTTATCGGATGAAGTTGCTGGAAATGTTATATTTTGACCTTCGACCCAGTCCCAAAATGCTATTCCAAGGTGATACACCGGAAGGAAGTGACACATTCCAATGGCCAGTAATCGAAAGAGATCACGTGGGCGGATTAAGGCTTATGATATGGGACAAGGTGAAGGTCCCATTGTGCCACTACAGTGATGCACCGGAAGAGAGTAACCTCTGAACTGCATGACAGTTATTTCCGCTTGATGACGATTAAACATTCGATTTCAAAGATCCAGTGGGCGATCGTGTGGGCGTTGAATTATTATATAATTGAGTTGAGTTGGGTGCCAAAGCAGTTGCCAGTAGAATTCCAGACAGCTAGAGACCATATGTGGTAGGGAAGCCACACCCGACCGAGGGATCCCTCGGAAACCCCCGATGGAGTGGACCCCAACATCAGGAGAACAAGAAAGACACAACGTGACGGTCATAACAGTGGGGTCAAAATATGAAGTTTATGTTCGGTCTCCAGCACCCTCTCACATGCAAACCTTGAACAACCCTTTCGAACCTTGCAATAAAGTGAGAGGTGAATATTTTTCTAAAGAAGTCTTCCTGCATCTTAATTTTTACTGCGTGCGTCCTTTATTCTTGCGTCTGTTATCTTTGCGTCGGTATGTATCCAGTATATATATGTATGCAACTGAAATATTATATTATACTATCTTTTCTCAATTATTTCCAGGCTCAAAGAATAGAGACTATAGAAGGTACTCTTTTATTCATTCAAATAACGTGCAAGAAAGAAGTCCGATATGGATTATCGATGGCATAGATTATACTAAGTCGGCCGAGGATGTAGAATACACCGACTGCATCTCAGTTCAGCATAAGTACAGACTTTAATTTAAATTTAAAAACAGTTCTATTTCCAATAATTCAGTTTAACATAATCACACAGTTTAGTTCTATTCGACCCATAGATAGGACCCTATCAAGTACTACCACTCCGGGCCAAAGTGGACCTGGGAGCGATAGCAATAAAGGTGTACAGGTGTGTATATATATATATATATATATATATATATATATATATATATGCAAATTTCATTAAACATAATAGACATTTTATGCCTACATATTTTCTTCTGGATCCGTTCGAATTCCCGTATTACTTTTATCGTATTCGGGAGTAATTGATTTAGGTATTGTCCATAGTTGTATGTATCCCAAGTACTTTCAGCAAATTACTACTGTGTAAGGACGTCTTTGCCGTTGAAGATTATGGCGTTTGCTTTCAAATGTAATTCTGTAAATAGAGCCAGTAGCTAAAGACATTTAAGTACATTAGCACTGGTTTGAAAATTAATTCTATTAAGTGTTGGTTGCAGGTTTCTAATATATAGTGCTTCGAGAATCTGAAGTTTTTGTTTATTATTTTGATGTTCGAGTATTGTTGTGTTGTCGGCGAGAATTTTTCGTAGTTGTGTTGTTGGGCATGAATGTTTTTTTAAATGCTGAGCTATTGAACTTGTGTCAGAAAGGTGCATTGCAAGTCTCCTCGACAGGGTAGTTGAGGTTAAACCAACATATATATTATTATTATCAGAGATACAATCTCCTAGGGGACATTTAAATTTATATATAACGTTGGTTTTTTGCAACACCCCAATCGAGGGAGAGGAGTTATTTCTAATGACCAAATTCGAGGTTTTAAACTTATTATAATATATAATAAGTTTTATTTTTTTTATCATACATACAACCATGGACAATACCTAAATCAATTGCCCCCGAATACGATAAAAGTAATACGGAAATTCGAACGGATCCAGAAGAAAATATGTAGGCATAAAATGTCTATTATGTTTAATGAAATTTGCATTAACGAAGAAATGCTGCCTAAATATACATATATATATATATATATATATATAGAGAGAGAGAGAGAGAGAGTAAGAAATGAATAAAAAGGACCCTTAATAGTAGAATACAAATTTCTAGAAAAAATGTGTAATATGCATTGACTATTTTGAATTAGTAGCAGCAACAATTTGTTCAACTTTTTATCGGTTAGTACTGACTAAAAACAAAATTTATATTGTTTGCATTATGTTTTGAAATAAAAAGTCTGCAAAGTATTAGGAACAAATGCACGAGCATGTTTACTCAAAAATGCAATAATCTTGTGTCAAAAATAAGCTCACATTAGGTGAAATAAAATCATAAACAAATACACATTCCAGTGGTTATTTCTCTTGGTTTTGGATTGCTTTAGTTTTATGACATATCAACCATTGTTGGTTATTTAATGCCAAATCATCTTTATACATATATATTAAATATATAGGATTTGCTTTGGTTGGGTTTTATGCCATATCAACCATAGTAGGTTATTTATTACCAAATCCTCTTTATACATATATATTAAATATATAAGATTTGGTTTGGTTAGGTTTTATGGCATATCAACCATAGTAGGTTATTTAATACCAAATCCTCTTTATACATTTATATCAAATGTATATGATTTGGTTTGGTTGGGTTGTATGCCATATCAATCATTGTTGGTTATTTAATGCCGAAACCTCTAAATACATATATATTAAATATATAGGATTTGGTTTAGTTGGGTTTTATGGTATATCAACCATTGTAGGTTATTTAATGCCAAATCCTTTTTATACATATATATTAAATATATAGGATTTGGTATGGTTAGGTTTTGTGGCCTATTAACCATTATTGGTTATTTAATGCCAAATCCTTTTTATACATATATATTAAATATATAGGATTTGGTTTGGTTAGGTTTTGTGGCCTATTAACCATTATTGATTATTTAATGCCAAATCCTTTTTATATATATCAATTAAATGATTTCTAAATACATTTTGCTGATGACATTTTTAGACGAGTCAACGCTCATTTTTTTTTTTTTTTGCACACAGTTAAATGGTTTCACTTATTTCTCTCTAATCCAAATAATTATATTTCCTAATTATCATTTGTTTTCACATAGTTAAATATTTTCAAGTATTGCTATTTAACAATCATAATTCAATTCAACATTAATCATTTGTTTTCACAGTTAAATGATCAAAAGTTTCTATTTCTAACAATTCAGTTAAGCATAAGTCATTTGTTTGTACACACTTTAAAGGTCAAACAGTTCTATTTGGCCCACAGATAAGTCAAAATCAAATGCTACCACTCCGGTCCAGAGTAAACCTGGGTGCGATGGCAATGAAAGAGTACTCCGAATTCCCCGAAGCTCCAGCATTATTGGGGCCTCACAATTAGATTGTTTAATGTCATAAGGACAGTCGTTGGCGGATGTTTTACCCTTTGTGCAGCGAAGCAGTTGGTGTATTCTACAGCTCCAGCCGACTGGGCCAGGTTATTTCTCTGTAATGACGTAAAACACATTATTTAGGACTCTATATTTAACTTGTTTTCAGTTACTTTATCCCGAATACGCTAAGGTATGTGGCCAGAAAAAAATTAATTGTATAGTTCTTGTACGTATTACATAACCCAAATGTTTGTCATAAAAAATCTGGAAAAATAGTATGTCTTATACACAAATAATTACAGTGTGTGTGTGTGTGTGTGTGTGTGTGTGTGTGTGTGTGTGTGTGTGTGTAAAAGCCTGTGTGTGTGTGTGTGTGAGAGAGAGAGAGAGAGAAAGTAAGAGAAAGAGAGAGAGGGTAGATGTATTCTTGTATGTATTACATAACCCAAATATTTGTCATAAAAATCTGGAAAAATAGTATGTCTTATACACAAATAATTACAGTGTTTGTGTGTGTGTGTGTGTAAAAGCCTGTGTGTGTGAGAGAGAGAGAGAGAGAGAGAAAGTAAAAGAAAGAGAGAGAGGGTAGATGTATTGTGGATATATATTTAGCGTAACCATAAGTATATTTATTTTGCATAAACATAGATTCAAATATACAAGTATATCTTATAAAGTTTTCCTTTACACATAAATACACACATTCGTACATATTCCTGTGAGGTTTAACTGAA
Organism: Sepioteuthis lessoniana; assembly: GCA_963585895.1. Lineage (NCBI taxonomy): Eukaryota > Metazoa > Mollusca > Cephalopoda > Myopsida > Loliginidae > Sepioteuthis > Sepioteuthis lessoniana. The sequence continues at coordinate 24,539,793 of OY757935.1, forward strand.
TGTGGTGATGAAATACTGGACATGATTAAATGCGATAATTTTCAGAAACCCTACTCAGACGGAAGACAATTTTTTCAGTAAAAGAAAAAAAAAAAACTTTAAAATCTAAGGAAAAAAAAAAAGATGTTCGCGTTTCAAATTAGTTGGTCTTTCCAATTTCAAATTAATCAACATCTCCATCGACAGCCGACGTTAGCACCGAATGGATGGACAATTTCTTGACAAGATTTCAAGGTTAAAAAATAACTCCTTTTGAGGAGGGGAACATCTACGGTCGTTCATCGATGAACACATTTATCTCCCTGAACCAGTTGGCTAATATATAGTGAATTCGGTTCTCACTGGGGTCTGTTGTCTCGTAACTATATGTCAGGTGAAATCAAATGATCAAAAAGAATCTTAGCCATCGTTATTTTTAAGTCGCTTGCTTTCTTGATTGATTTTAACGGAATTTCAACCAGTCAAGGGTTTTTAGGTCAAGACGTTAGGGAATCGCGTTCGTTTTACGTAGTATTTCCATTTAAAGTTAGTTGTTTCTTATGTTTGTTTGTTGTTGTTTTTTGGAGGGGGTGCACACTGCTATATGATATCAAGTTAGCCCAGTTGGCAATGAGTGGAGAAGACACCGATTGAATCTCTGTAGAGACGTAAGACTCCCCTAACGAGGTGTCCTGCATAAGATGTGAAACCATCTGATGGAGCTTTAGAGAATGTGGCCATTTCTCCAAGGACCACTCTGGCCCGGAGTGGTAGCACCTGACAGGGTCCTATCAATAAGTCAAACAAAACTGTTTGATATTTAAACTGAGTGCAAACAAATGACTTATGCTAAATTGAATTGTTTGAAATAGAAGTGTATAATCATTCAACTGAATGTAAAGAAACAACGGATGTTTAATTGAATTGTTAGAGCTGAATACCTATACTTGGAACCATTTAACTGTGAGTAAATGAATGAGTAATATTAAATAGAATTATGTGTTAGATAGCAATAATTGAAACCATTTAACCATATTTACCAACCCCTCCGCTCGGGCAGGATATGATACAAGGTCATTTTTTAAGCGGAACTTCGACATTGTAGCAGGAGTACTACAAGGGGACACGCTAGCCCCATACCTATTTATCATTTGTCTAGACTACGTACTTAGAACATCGATTGATAAAATCAGAGACAACGGCTTCGAGCTGACGAAGAAAAGAAGCAGAAGGTACCCCGCAAAAACAATTATCGACGCCGACTACGCCGATGACATAGCGATACTGGCAAATACACCCAACCAAGCCGAAACACTACTGCATAGTTTGAAACGAGCAGCCGCAGGTATAGCCCTCTATGTCAATGCACACAAAACGGAATATATGTGCTATAATCAAACGGGGGACATCTCCACTCTAGACGGAACCCCTCTTTAACTAGTAGACAAATTCACCTACCTAGGAAGCAGCGTCGCATCAACCGAAAAGGACATCGACACGAGGTTAACGAAAGCATGGACAGCTATCAATAGGCTATCGATTATATGGAAATCAGACTTAACCGATAAAATGAAACGCAGTTTCTTCCCGGCAGCGGTCGCATCGATACTGCTATATGGATGCACTACATGGACTCTAACAAAACGGCTGGAGAAGAAGCTAGACGACAATTACACAAGAATGCTGCGAGCAATCTTGAACAAGTCCTGGCGGCAACACCCCACAAGACACCAACTGTACGGCCACCTGCCTCCTATCACGAAAACTATTAAAGTTAGACGAACCAGACATGCAGGACACTGCTGGAGAAGCAGGGACGAGCTCATAAGTGATGTACTCTTATGGACCCCCTCACATGGCCGTGCAAAAGCAGGACGACCCGCACGAACATACATTCAGCAACTATGTGAGGATACAGGATGTTGTCCAGAAGGCCTGCCTGAGGCGATGAACGATAAGGAAAAGTGGCGAGAGAGGGTCAGGGATATCCGTGCTACCAGCACGACATGATGATGATGGAGATGATGATTAACAGGTTTAATTCAGAGTTTTCCTCACTAAGGCTAAAGAACACTGTCTGTCCTACTATTTACCCATAGCTGGAGGGAGAATAATTGGATTCATACCTTTCCCAAGGGTATTAGTGCTATGTGAAATGCCATCAGTCTCGTCCAGGATTTGAACTCGTGTCGCCATGTCCATTTCCTACGACGATAACCATTACACCACGGGCACATATTTGAAACCATTTAACTGTGAGTAAATGAATGAGTTATGTTGAATAGAATTATGTGTTAGATAGCAATAATTGAACCCATTTAACTGCGTAGAAACAATAGCAATACTAGAGTTCTAACAAATCAGTTCTAACTCATCTAAAAGTGAAATTATTCACAAATTATTCACTTACATATCATATATGTATAAATCTAAATGTATAGAAACAAATGATTACTTTTACATGACAATACTTAAAACTATTCAACTGTGTACAAACGAATGATTAATAGTGAATGGAAATATTCGTGTTAGATAAAAATACTTGAAACCATTAAACTGTGTACAAAAAAATGAGCCCAGACTCCTTTAAGAATGTATCTACAAAATGAATTTACAGATCACATATATTTAGTAGATATGTAAAAACAGGACTTGGCTTTAAATAACCTACAATTGTTGATATGCCATAAAACCTATCTAAATCATCTAATGATGTTAAGTATCTTTTCTAATACAGATTATTTTATGGGTTCAAGTATTCCTCTCTAATACTAATAATTTTCTATAGTCTTACCCCTCTTCAAATTATTTTACTATAGAACTTCATTAAAAGTTATTTAACTAAAGATATTCATACCAAATTATTTCCTATAGGAATTCAGAGTTACTTATTTCACGAGAGAAATTATTTTACTGTAGAAATTCATTGTATTTTATATGAAGTCATTGCAAATTATTGTACTATAAAAATTGATTGAAAATATTTTTGATAAAAACTGAGTGCAAATTATTTTCCTGTAGAAATTCAAATTATGTTACTGTAAAAATTAATAGCAAAATATTTTGTTATAGAAATTCAAATTATTTCATTAGAAGAACTCACTACAAAATATTTTGTATGAAAGTTATATTTTGTATTTCTAGAAGGGCCAACTAATTCAATTTTTTATCACTTAGAATATTCGGATTATTGTCTTCAACTTCATCGTTATACTCAAAATGTTTCGGTTGATATGTCTTTCGGCCTTCTTCCAGCAGGACATATGGTGAAGAGGATAAAGCGTTCGTCTAAAAGTGCATCTGATTAAAATCATCTGGAGGTTTCCGGTTCAATCCCATCTTGCAGGTAAGATAAAGAATACTTAATATAGCTTAATACTTATATCCAATCATGGTTAACGGAATTAGAAAAATCTACCCCCATTAGTTAAATAAAGGGTTCAGTTCGAGGTTCTGTGTAAGCTCTCGAGTTCGACATAATATACCTGAAGAAGCCCGAAGAGTGTATCAGTCGAAACATTGTGAGTATAACTATAAAGATGAAGACAACAGTTCGAATATTCAAAGGGATAAAAATTAGCGAGCTTCATCACAGAAATTTTGGCAAATAATTCGATTTTTTTTATGAATGTATTACGTGATTTTTCCTAAATACTGAGTTATTCCATAATTTTCTTCCCTCAATAATTTTTATGTTGGTTCTCTTGCAGACCACCATAGAAAAAAAAAACGCCCAGTGAAAAACCATTAAAAATAAACAAAGACTAAAAACTTTTTTTTTTTTAATTTTCCTCGGCATGACTTGAAAAAAGAAATCAAACCATCCATATAAATAATCAAATCAAGTTTGTTTAATTTGTATCTTACGAAGACAAAAGGTTGAGCAAATGAAGAAAAAGTGCGTTACGTCTTATATGTAATTAGATGTAATTAGATCATTTACTGCTAAATAAAAACCTAGGGGAACATCCACTAAGCGTGCCGATTCCATAATTTTTGCCAGGGAAGTATAATATGATGTAAAGGCAAGGTTGGTGGAGTATTTATATTATGATTATTGTTTTACTTGTGTTACGTCTTATCTGTCATTAGTATATTTACTGCTAAATAAAAACCTAGGGGAACATCCACTAAGCGTGCCGATTCCATAATTTTTGCCAGGGAAGTATAATATGATGTAAAGGCAAGGTTGGTGGAGTGTTTATATTATGATTATTGTTTTACTTGTGTTACGTCTTATCTGTCATTAGTATATTTACTGCTAAATAAAAACCGAGGGGAACATCCGCTAAGCGTGCTGATTCCATATTTTTTGCCAGGGAAGACAAGGTTGGTGGAGTGTTTATATTATGATTATTATTTTATTCATTTGAAAGTTTTCACACCAGCGTTAGCTGATAGTTTTCCACTGGAGTCTTAAATGACAGCAAGTATCCTCAAGTCTACAGGACTCTTCTTAATATTCTGACTGATGTCAATAATGCTGTAGTTTACATGGTCTCCACTCGTCTTCTTATTTCCAAGTCCTCCAGTCCATGTGACACTCCTTCTCGAGAACCTATTGGTCAGGAAAGTCACGTGATTTGTGCTCACAACTACTTCCGCACGTTTTATTTAATCCCACGCATTATAGCCGACAACATAGCAAGAATTGCCTATATATACTCTCTTCTTCCAAAAACTCATTCTCTCACATTTTGACCTCCTGAGACAGCACTCTCTCTCTTTCTCTCCTCATTTCGACTTCCTGAAACAGCTTGACCTTGCCACTTAGTAAGATACAACTCAATACGCGTAACATGGGTGCGTATACATTCTGCGACTTTTTTCTTTCCTGCTCTGCCTTTTCGGTTGGACTTTTTCCAGTCTCGAACACAGCCTCAGAAATTTCGTCAAATCCCGAAAGAGACAAACAACCAATATGGGAGAAGACACGTTCCTCCTAGAATACAATACTATATTTCTGTACATTGATACATCACATGAAATACTTAGTCAACATACAATTTATAGTCTACAGGAAACTTTTAATATTTAGTCTTTCACCATTATATTCGTGTTAGTTACATACACGCACGCACACGCACGCACACACACACACAGGAATATTTAACAAACTATATTTGAATATTCGTAATGTTTTGTAATGTTTCCTTTTTTATGTATTTGTTGATATATAAATTTATTTTTGTTTTGAATGTTCTTTTGACCGCGTCGTTTTACATCGTTTTACTTCGTTTGCTTTTCAATTATGAGCCAATAAATTGTAGGAGCAAAATATCAACCAAACATAAACACAACACATCCACAACTTTTACCACGGTGAGATCACAATTGGGTACTGGTGGTAAGTAAAGTAAAGTTAGCGACCGTAGTCGAGGGCGACCAGAGGGCTCCCTTTTCGATAGCTACTACACCGAGATGTCGGGGAGGGCGCTACTCCTTTTCCTAGATTGCTCCACTTTACACTTGATACGTACCTTATATTGCTGAGTGTTAAGCAAAGAGGTATCAAGTACCATTTTTAAAGTCTTTGGTATGACGCGACCTGGGATTGAACCCAGGTCTCCCGGACCATTGGTGAACACTCTACTCACTAGGCAAATGTGTCCAAACGGTGCCGTTATGGTACATACTGTCTTGTTGGTACCGTCATGGTACATAGTGTCTCGTTGGTACCGTTATGGTACATACTGTCTCGTTGGTACCGTTATGCTACATACTGTCTCGTTCGTACCGTCATGGTACATAGTGTCTCGTTGGTACCGTCAGGGTACATACTGTCTCGTTGGTACCGTTATGGTACGTAGTGTCTCGTTGGTACCGTTATGGTACATACTGTCTCGTTGGTCCCGTTATGTTACATAGTGTCTCGTTGGTACCGTTATGGTACATACTGTCTCGTTGGTACCGTTATGGTACATACTGTCTCGTTGGTACCGTTATGGTACATACTGTTTCGTTGGTACCGTTATGTTACATAGTGTCTCGTTGGTACCATTATGGTACATACTGTCTCGTTAGTACCGTTATGGTACATACTGTCTCGTTGGTACCGTTATGGTACATACTGTTTCGTTGGTACCGTTATGTTACATAGTGTCTCGTTGGTACCGTCATGGTACATAGTGTCTCGTTGGTACCGTTATGGTACATACTGTCTCGTTGGAACTGTTATGGTATATAGTGTCTCGTTGGTACCGTTATGGTACATACTGTCTCGTTGGTACCGTTATGGTACATAATGTCTCGTTGGTACCGTTATGGTACATAGTGTCTCGTTGGTACCGTTATGGTATATAGTGTCTCGTTGGTACCGTTATGGTACATACTGTCTCGTTGGAACCGTCATGGTACATACTGTCTCGTTGGTACCGTTATGTTACATAGTGTCTCGTTGGTACCGTTATGGTACATACTGTCTCGTTGGTACCGTTATGGTACATAGTGTCTCGTTGGTACCGTTATGGTTCAAAATAACAAGGAAGTGGGTGCGTGATGGAAATAAAAGCCAGCCCATTTTACCTACCTACGCGGCAAATAATATCGTTTGACAGTGTTTCGTTGTGAATGGTATTTTGATTGTGCTCTGATTCTCCAAAAAAGGTTAAGGGGCCTACCCGGACGAACAAAACACACTTCCCTCTAAGGCATATTGAACGAAAGAAATCTGCCAGCGCTCCTTATTTCCCGTCACTAAAGCAATTATTCATGTCGCATCCCAGCGAGAAGGAGAATTCCGGAGAGCAAGGGCAGATAATTCAATAACAGATGAAAAAATTAGATAAGATACTTGTTGAACTTGTAATTGAATAAAAATTCTACAAGAAAACAGTGGTGAAGGAATTTGCTGCCCATTGCATTTGTTCATGGGGGGGGTGAAATTTAAACTGGGTCCTAAAAGAATTCACAGTGTATGTTTGTATGTATGTAGCTTCAGGCTTCAGCCGATGAAAGTCCTGCTTTGAGTTAGCGGCACAAATACAGACCGCACCGGTTTAAAGGATCGATAAATTAGCTTTTAAAAACCTTCATTTTGTTTTCAACTATGAAGTGTGTAGAGGAAAAATGTGTAAAAAAAACCCAGTTCTACACATTTAATAAATTTCCTTTTTTGACTTTAGTAAAACAATTTTCCAATCTCTTTACTTCATAAGAAAAGGTGATTGTGGGTCAAACTTTAATATGCTTCAATATGGTATTAACCAAAAATAGTTCATTGTAATTAACATTGTTCTAAAATGAGATAATATATTTTATAAATTTAAAAGATCTTTGTGCGTGTTTGTCACGATGTAGAAGCAAAATATATTTATGCGCATATATGTATGTGTTATAAACAGTAAAGAAAGTTATATCTGTACAAGTTGTTCTATCGTAAAATAAACAAGATATATTTTTACTTGTAGAAATAGTTAGGTGATGATTTGGTGGTATAACAACCATTGTGGGTTACTTTATGCCAAATCCTGTTTACACATATATATTGGATATACGAGGTGCATACGAAAAGTTTCCAGACTTTTTTTGTATGGGCACTTTTATTAATAGTACACACATGAAACTCTAGTCCCCTTCGAAGTAATCTCCCCAGGCTGCAATGCACTTGTTGTACCGTTCCAACAACTTCTGCAAGGCCCCATGGAAGTCCTCTTGTGTGAGCGTGTCAATGACCTTCGTCACAGCCTCTTTCATCTCCTCAATTGTCTCATAACGACAGCCTGTGAGCTTAGGGAATAAGCAAAAGTTACAGGGAGCAAGGTCTGGGCGATAGGGAGGCTGAGGAACTGTCTTGATACCCATCTTGGTCAAATAGTCTGTAACAACGGTTGATATGCTATTTAAACCAAACAAACAAAATAACAAACAAACAATTATTATTGTCTGTAAAGTAAAATAAAGACGAACAAATGAAACGGAGACGCTGATTGGTCAAAAAATGCAAAAATACAGATAAGAATTTTAAGGCTTTTGCGAGCCTCTTTTTCTCACAAAAATTATCACTTTTTTGTATGAAAATCAATTAATTTTCTATAAATGTCAATAAGATTGTGCAGATACATTTTGGTATTAATATATTGGTTTGGTTTCTTTGTTCACAGGGATAACAACTTTAATATAATGGCCGAAGGATTTCGTTTTAGGCCTTTGAGTTTAGTTAGGCTGAGAACCTTTTGGCTCAGTGCATGAGTTACTTAGATGCAACATTAACATAGGTGTTTATGCGCGTGCGCGCGGAACGAACGTGTCACTCAGAGATGTCACAATAGCCCAGATGGAAAACGGGACTAGCAAGTGCGAATGACCTCACGCACCGGAAGCTCGAGGAGGATTTGGGGATTTTGAAAAAGTCAGTTAGTGGAGTTGAGTTCTGCCTCGGGAGAAGACGGTTGGCTTTCGCTTGCTCGCCGAAGCCAGGCCAGAGGCCTTTTTGGCGAGTGCCGCACGGAATGGAGAGTAGATGAAAAAGCCAGAATAGAAAGAATGTGTATCTCTCTCCTTATGTCGAAGAACCTTTAAACTCAATGGTAATAAAAAGTTTCGCTCCTGAACTAAGAAGCCGTAAGTGTTTTTCGTGTTTCGAGATTCCTATGTTCTATGTTATATATATATGAACTTTATATGTCCATTTCACACATAGCCGTATCTGGCTATGGTACACAACCATCGTGAATTATTTTGTGCCAAAGCCATACTTGTAAAAGGACAGTAGTGGAACTCTTTATGGGAGAAAGTTTGGGTTCACACTTTTTCCAAAGAGTATCACTTCAAAAGTGAACGTAATAGTGCGATTGGAGTTTGAACCTGCTTACTTTGAGGCTGCAGCCCAGCACATTAACTACAACGACATAGGAGCCCCACTTGTTACCCATAATTTTTAATTTGACCATTTGAATTCAGAATTAGATGTGTCAGATTGCATCCTTGTTATTTTTGCCGATTAGTTAATATTTGAATCTCATGCGCTAATGAGTTGTATAGGGAGTTTCTTTATACATGGGACCCATGTGGTTGATAATGACTCAAGTACTAATGTTAGGTTCTTTTATTGTTTTAGAATTGAAAATAGTATAATATAACAAGTATTAATCTTCCATCACAATGCCTCAGACAAGAGAGGGACAATATTTTGCGTCACTACTGATTGGGTGTCCAATATACATAGGACTCATGTTACTACTTATAACGATACAAAGGATAATGTGTTTCTTTTTTGTTTCAGATTTGAAAATAGTATACTTTAACAACTATTAATCTTCCATCACAATGCCTCAGACAAGAGAGGAACAATATTTTGCGTCACAACTTATTGGGTGTCCAATACGTATACATGGGACCCATGTTAAAACTTTTAACTCTACAAATGATAATGTGTTATTTTTTTGTTTCAGATTTGAAAATAGTATACTTTAACAACTATTAATCTTCCATCACAATGCCTCAGACAAGAGAGGAACAATATTTTGCGTCACAACTTATTGGGTGTCCAATACGTATACATGGGACCCATGTTAAAACTTTTAACTCTACAAATGATAATGTTGTGTTATTTTTTTGTTTCAGATTTGAAAATAGTATAATATAACAACTATTAATCTTCCATCACAATGCCTCAGACAAGAGAGGAACAATATTTTGCGTCACAACTTATTGGATGTCCAATACGTATACATGGGACCCATGTTAAAACTTTTAACTCTACAAATGATAATGCTGTGTTATTTTTTTGTTTCAGATTTGAAAAATAGTATACTTTAACAACTATTAATCTTCAATCCCAATACCTTAGACAAGAGAGGAACAATATTTTGCGTCACTTGGCCTAATGAGTAGAATGTTCGCCTATGGTCCCGGAGACCGGGATTTAATTCCAGGTCGAGTCATACCAAAGACTCAAAAAATGGTACTTGATGCCGCCTTGCTTAACACTCAGCATTTAAAAGTAATGATCAATGGTAAAGTAGAGCAATCCAGAAAATGGAGTAGCGCCCTCTCCTACACCTCGGTGTAGTAGCTATTGAAAAGGGAGCCTTCGGGTCGCCCTCAACTATGGTTGCCAACTTTGCTTACTTACTTATAGGGTGTCCAATATACATGGGACCCATGTTACAAATTATAACGCTACAAAGGATAATGTTTGTTTTTTTTTTGTTTCAGATTTGAAAGTAGTATACGATAACAACTATTAATCTTCCATCACAATGCCTTGGACAAGAGAAGAACAATATTTTGTGTCACTACTTATTTGGAGACAAAATCATTCAAAACTATTTCAAAATAGATGCAACTTATTAATTTGATAACGATTTATTACTAAGAAAAGAAACTTTTAAAAAAAGAATTCATGTCCTGGAAGTTGATATAATAATAATAAAAAATACATTGATTTGATGTCTCTAGCTCAAAGGATGCATTTTTACTGAACGTATTGCAAATGACTGCAATTGTACTTGTCTCAGTGATAAATCATTATCATAAGTTGCATCTATTTTGAGACACCATGTACTTTATTTTATTCCTTACGAATATTTCAAATTTTCTATAAAATCTTTTTTGAGAATGGAATTTGACAATCTTCTGTCAAATGCAAATATTTTTGACATTTTTCATTTCTGGTAATGATTTTTAGAACTAAAAATATTTCTGTGGATATTTTCCAAAACTAAGAAATATTTCTGAGAATATTTTCTAGAAATAAGGAAGATTTCTGTGAATATTTTCCAGAACTATACTTTTCATTTTGGAACCAACATCTTCAGCTTGAAGTTCGATCAAAAATGAAACAATGCAACGACATAATGATCCAGAATTTCAAAAAACATTTTGCTGCTCTCATTAAGTAACTTATCTTCCCACATTACCATTTCTGTAAAATCAGTGTAGACACAAATTTCATGAAAGGAATTAATAATGCTCATCTTCCTTTTATTAAGCAATGAATTATAGATAAAATCATCATCATCATCATTATTATGTCGTGCTGGTAGCACAGATATCCCTGACCCTCTCTCGCCACTTCTCCCTATCGTTCATCGCCTCAGGCAGGTCTTCTGGACAACATCCCGTATCCTCACATAGTTGCTGAATGTATGTTCGTGCTGGTCGTCCTGCTTTTGCACGGCCATGTGTGGGGTTCCATAAGAGTACATCACTTATGAGCTCGTCCCTGCTTCTCCAGCAGTGTCCTGCATGTCTGGTTCGTCTAACTTGAATATTTTTCGTGATAAGAGGCAGGTAGCCGTACAGTTGGTGTCTTGTGGGGTGTTGCTGCCAGGACTTGTTCAAGATTGCTCGCAGCATTCTTGTGTAATTGCCGTCTAGCTTCTTCTCCAGCTGTTTTGTTAGAGTCCATGTAGTGCATCCATATAGCAGTATCGATGCGACTGCTGCCTGGAAGAAACTATGTACATTTTTTACAAGAATGAATGTGATTACAAAAATTGTATCGCCCTTCTGAAATCTAACATAGAAAAAATATATAAGGTAATAATACTTACCTGGCTTTTTAGCTGGGCCGTCTGGGATTCGTACCGGATGGAGTATCGAAAATCAATGTCAGACTCATGGCCGAAAGGCTCCCGGCTTCGGCCGAGCCGTCTTTTGGTGAGCGAGCTGCATTGATAGCATTGTATAGCACTGGACTCCAGGGTCCAGTTCAAGCTATATACGGGCATCTATACCGGACTTACATCACTTTTCGTGGCCTTTCTCTGGCCTTTTGGCCAGAGCGAGGCCCCGCAAAAGAACAATGGCAGACCTGAAACCGTAAGGCTCCTGGTTTCGGCTAGGCTACCTTCAGGTAGGCGAGCTGCATTATTGACTCCTTTGGCCCCCATGTATAGCATTAGACCTTGTGATATAGTTTAAGTTATAACCCGGCATTCGTGTCCGAACCCAGATTTGGGTCCGTGAAACAGCTTGGCTCATTAGACTCACATTGCACTAAGTGAGTCGATGAGCTACACAAACCAGCAGGGTTCGAGTCTCGGCTCGTTCCCTACCTACCCATCTGTTTAATCCCCACTTATTAGCCTTCGGGTCATTGACCTTGTGTCAAGCATTGTCTGGTGGGGGGCAGAGGCAAATACAATCAAGTGAGTCAATGTCCAGCAGCAGGCTTGTCAGGCTCACATTGCACGAAGTGATCCGGTGACCAGCATAGTCCCGCAGGACTTGAGCCTCGGCTATAAGCCGACCTTGTGTCAAGTCCTATCTGTTAGGAGGCAGCGACAAATATAGATATAAGCTAATCATATCAATGTCAATAATATGTATTTTGTAACTATTCATTCAAGTTCTATCTTACCATAATTGTTGTATAGTCACGACAATACATATACATCTGCATGCAAAATCATAACGACGACACAATAAAGACGAGCGACACAGTTCTTTAGAAAAATATACCTCTCACTT